>LPNX010475100.1:134105-215724 GCA_001517045.1 Pseudotsuga menziesii
TTAAATAAATATATACATGCATATACATTTATATATAGAGAGAGAGAGTTGGTGGGCTAGTTTGTGTGGTTGAGTGCTTTGAGCTTTGTATAGGAGGTCTCAGGGTCAATTGTTCAAGCTTGTTCATTTTGGTTGTGTGCTTTATTCGATATTCCTACTAGATTAGTATTGTATCTCGTATAAACAAGTTTACATTGGGTTCCATTGGAAATGTGGAAAAGTGAATAAGTTTACATTGGGTATCATTCAAAATGTAAAAGTGTCTTAGGTCAGCTGTTCAAGCTGGTTAGCTTTTGTTGTGTGCTTTACTCGATGTTCCTACTAGATTGGTATTGTATCTTGTATCAATAAATTTATAGTGGGTTACTTTGGAAATGTGGAAAAGTGAACAAGTTTACACTGGGTATTATTCAAAATGAAAAACTATCTTGGATTCCATTGGAAATGTGGAAATGTAAACAAGTTTACACTGGGTATCATTCTAAATGCAAAAGTGTCCTGGAGTTTCTTTAAAACACATTTCTAGCTCCTTGGGGTGGATTTTATAGTAACATAGTTTTCATTCCTAAAAATAAATTTTCGAAAGTACAGGCCTGTTGAGAAAATATGGAGAAAATTACGAATGTTCCAATCAATATTATCAGTATTGTAATGATATTTGACTTTGCATGAACGAGACTTGGGAACCAAGGAATGAATTTTTCCTTCAAAGCACCAAAAGTGCAACACTAAAGCTAACCCCTTGTCACAGCTTCTAAAAAGAGCTTGAGCCTAACTATTTCCAAGCTACTGCTGCTAGGGCTTAGGACTAGTGATTCCTAGAGAAACGAAACCTTTGTGGGGCCAGACCTTACTGAGGTCATTAATATACACTCACAAGCCCAAGAACTAGTTTATGGTGTAGGCTATAAACAGTTTATTGTTTGGATGGGTTTTTTGATAACATTTTCGGATGAAATCTAACTGAAATGGTTGATATCACCGAATCGGGGTGTCCAGATGTTTTTTGCACTAAAAAAATGCAATTTGAACAATGAAAAATCATGATTTCAGTAAAAAATTATCTGCAGATTCCGTAAAAAATGACCAAAAAAGTCCAAAGTGTCAAATGATTATCAAACTCCCCAGTTTACGGACAAAATCTTACTGACATTGTTGAAATCACAGAATCTGGGTGTCCAGAGGTTTTTTGCAATAAAAAAATGCAATTTGAACAATGAAAAATCATGATCTCAACAAAAAATGATCGGCACATTCCTTAAAAAATGAACAAAAATTTCCAAAGTGTCAAACGATTAGCCAAATCCCGAGTTTACAGTCCTTAATCAGATATATGGTCTATTAGTCTTAATGGTTACCTTTGTGCAGCCAAAGAATTGGGTAGTTCATTTCCAGCATTGTAAAATATTAGTGTTCATGCCCCTAGAATTATGCAAGCATAGCATAATGTCAGTTCACATTAGAATTCTCATTTCAAATATGTTATCCAGGGATAACATTGGGAAGCAATAAATGTATTATTTCCTTGTAGAAAAAGAAACATAATAGTCAATACCAGTGTATGGTCCTATCTAAAATGATGAGTCTAAATGTCATTTTCATAGAAACAGTCAGGAAGTAGTATGAAGGCCAGCAACAATGGCACATTGGTGCATATTGAGCTATAGTTTACTTCATGATGCCTATACTCACATCCTTCCTACAACTCTCAAAGTTTTTTAGATCTAGATTCAGTTAATATGGAGGGTAGACACTAGATACAAACTAAAAGGGATTGCAATTAGAAAGGAGTTAAAATCAATGGAGGGATTTGAAAATGAAGAAAACAAGGGAAGAGACATGGTGCAGAGTTTATACTCAACGAATGCATTATGCTACTTCCTAGGCTTGTCCATTGTTCATTTTTATCATGAAACATGCAAATTTTCTTTTTGCACAATAATAGGATTCACCACCATAATAATAGTTTTTTTTAACGATACCATTGTCTAAAATATTTTTCCATATTATTAACTTTCTGTGCAAAATAAATTAATTGCATATAAAAAAAATTTCAACAAAATTAGAGACTAAATTATTTTTTGGTTCAAACATAATCTACCAACTCATGTAAATTTGCTAACAATAAAGTGAGTTGTTTTATCATTTTAAATGTATATATTTTATGTGTTGATGAAAAAATTGATAACCTTAGAGTTCATGATTTAATGTTGTTTGTGCAAAGTTGAGGTGACAATCTTCACCATTTAAGTTTCTTCTTGTCTGAAGTAATGTTCATCTGGAAATGTGGAACAATGTATTATAGTTATAATCATTTATTTCATTTCTCTCTCTCTCTCTCTCTCTCTCTCTCTCTCTCTCTCTCTCTCTCTCTCACACACACACACACACACACACACACACACACACACACACACACACACACACACACACACACACACACACTCACACAGCCACACTCACATGCATATCATACATGTAACTCTAGTAATTTCAACATGGTTTGGTCATATGTGCAAAAGAAAAAATCTTGAATTTGGGACAACTTCACTGATTTAGTTTTAATTTTCATAGGCAGAGGACTTGGATGATGAGGAGGATGGTGAATGGAAAGCTCCAACCATTCCAAATCCAAAGTACAAAGGACCCTGGAATCCAAAGGTGCTTGATTCAAACTATTATAATTTTATTTTTTATATATCATTCCTTGCCTATTTTGTTGTATACTAATTGTGCTTCCTTATATTTCTGTGTCTAATTGTCCATTCTTATAATGTTGCATCTATTGTTTTGGCAGAAGATCAAGAACCTGAAGTACAAAGGAAAATGGGTTGTTCCAATGATTGACAATCCAGGTAAACTATTAAATTTCCGTAACACTTTGACTGAAATCGACCATTGTTTATATATTTCAGGTTCGTTTAGTTTTTCATATTCATTTCTTATTCATGACTTTGGGATACACTGTAAGTAGATTTCAAGGATGATCCGGAACTCTATGTTTTCCCCAATCTAAAATATGTAGGAATTGAGTTATGGAAAGTATGTGATAGATCAGTTTTCCCTGTGTTAGTCGTTTATATAAACTATTTTCATATAATAAATGTTCCTTGGAAACTATATTGTTTAGTTCTTTACTTTCTTTTTCTAGTTCTACAGGTCATCATACTTTTAACATGTTAAAATTGTATTTCATCGGGATGAAAAGGAAGCTTTTGAAGCAGAAGAGAAAAAGAAAGATGAGGTTAGTGTATTGTGTACTTGAACTTTTAACATTTAGAAAGATAAGGTGGATCAATATGCTTTGCAATGAACTGTAATATGTTTTCTCTTGGTATTTTTCCTGTATATTGCAGAAGATGTTTACTAACATTGTAGAAGTTGAAATCTTTCTTCCTCATAGTCTAAAACTTGATTTCCCGTTGTATACTAATGAATTAGAATACCAAGGCACTACCTCTTAACTGAGAAACTCAGTCTATAAAGAATACCAAGGCCTAAGTTTCTTGCTTTGCATGCAAATATGGGAAACTTTATTTGGTAGGATAAGAAGGGATATAAAAGTATTTTTTATGAGCTTATTTTCAAGAAATTCATTTAAATTGAATGGTAAAACATGTTTACGTCACTTTTATCATAAATTATGCAGATCAGACTTAAGAGAGTCATTTTTACGGTGTCGTCACCTTCTCGGACATGTTCACTTTATTCCATCTCTTTTTTAGGTATGTCATTTAAGCAAAGAAAGGAAAAAATGTAAATTTCAGTTTTTAAACAGCTAGTTAGATTATGTTACATCGGAAGGAGGACAAGCTAGTTTTTGAACTTAGCTTGTGTTTGCATACATGTTTTTTTTCTCTTAGACATTTACCATAAGCTACTTCAATAATAACATTTTATAAGCAACCTTCTTTGTATCCTTTTTTGTGGCAGGTGGAAAAGAGACGACAAGTTTAAGGAACATGGAACATTTAAAGAAAATTAATTATATGTCACTATGCATGGAATCCATCTTCAAAATGCTGATGGTGCTCCTCCTACAAGCACTTTGCCTATTTATGTTCAATGCAGTATAATTTTGATGTATTACAAGATATTTAATTCCATCAAGCAGTGGGATTTTTGCACCAAGAGGTTGTGTACACCCCAGTATGGGGGAGATGTTGTTAGTTAACATGTTGTGTAATGTAACATGATAAAAATAATAAATACATATTGGCTCCATTACACTTTATACATCATCTTAGATCCATCCTAATACTAGATCTACCAAGTGCCAAGAGGGATCAAATCCTCAATTTTTACACTCTAAATATGGTTTTCACCTTGAGGAATTTGATCCCTCTTAGTGCTTGGTAGATCCAGAGTTGGGTGAGTGATTTTGGACTATCTTGGTGATGTAGTATTTCTACTTTACAGTTCATTGTTTTTCTATTGAGATTTGTTTATTGGATTTTGTAGTAGTAAACTTAACTAAGTGAGCCATTGAGTATGAAGAGCCTATTGCTGAGGCTTTTCCATTAAGTATGAAGATCCTGTTGCTGAGGATTTCAAGATTCTAAGTATGGGTTAATTGAAGCTACTATGCGGGGATCTAAGTATGGCTTAGAAACTAAGTACAAGTGGGATGGTTTAGCCATTGTAATAATTTGAAACGTCATCGATGTACTAGATGATTTTCATGTAAAGTTATATGGAGATAGTTTTTGAGAAAACACATACTTATTGTAATATTTGACATTTGATATAATATAATTTGTGTGGTTTAAAACTTATATGGTTGTACTTTATATTATTTATAAGTGTTGTAATTAACTAATTAATGTGGCATTGCATAATTCACACGTGTATTAGATTATGATAAATAATGTATGATTATTTTTTTAATTTAAACATAATATCATATTAAAATTTTATATTTATTAATAATGGACACCATTAAAACTACTAAAATATAATAACCACACATAAAATGACTAAAAATGACTAAATTAGAGACCAATAAATGAGATTAATGACCAAAATTCGCATATAAAATGACCAAAAATTGAGAGATAAGTGACCAAGCAATGAGATTTAAATGACCAAAAAACATCCAAAATTCTCATATCAATGACCAAAAAATTGTTTTGATGGCTAATTTACAATCTTTTATTACGCGACCGAATTTGGTCATATTCTAGTTTGTCATGTGGTCATTAATTTGGTCATAAATGTGGTCATATATTTGGTCATTGATTCAAATATATGACCAAATTAATGACCAAATATATGAACAAATTAATGACCAACTGACAAGCTATAAATGACCAAACTAAAAATGACCAATTTTGGTCGCGTAATAAAAGACTGTAAATTAGCCACCAGCGATCGCAAAACCAAAAGCGGTCATTGATATGCAAACTTTGGTCATTTGTTTGGTCACTAATCTCTCATTTTCCAATAGTGAATAGACTTCCCTACACTAGTAGAACCTAAATAATTAATCGGAGCTGGAAAATCGAATGTGCCCATCAATGATGCATACACTCTAGCCCCTAAGCTCTCTAATGAAGGTTTAACCTGATCAACCAATGGGATAGTGGACTCATTACTTTCCATGTAGCCCTTTCAAGTAAAACTGATTTGGTCTACAGTAACCAACTTCCCTTCATATGGAAACACTACTACCCGAAGTACGGCCGATGCAATAGTGGACATGGCATAAGTCCAACTTCTCCCCAGGAGAAAGTTATAATCCAAAGGTGCATCAATCACCTCTACCTCAACAGACACTGCCTTCCCTGCCAACTTTATTTTGAAAGCTGGTAGGATACCATGTGGACAAAATGACCTTCCGTCGAAAGCAGTAAGTAGGGTGTTCGATGGAGCTAGCTCTGGAGATCTAAGAGCTTTCTAGCAAGACAAGGACATGACACATGTGGAAACATCCTCATCGAAAACTGCCCTTCGAATGGTTTTTCCATCATGGATGAAATCTATCGATAAGGCCACATGATAAGGCAGGCGAATTTTGATGTCAGACAAATAAATTTTTCCATGAGGCTCGATGAATCCATACTACCTAAGGCTGTTAAGAGTGCATCTCGCTGGGCGGGACAACTCTGTAACACCTCTAAATCTGAAATCGCACAAGGGGTATGGGATAAATATTCAACTATAGAGTAGTTGGTTGCAACCCTAGCATTGGGATTGTGCAAGTTTTTCTTAAAGACACACTTTGGTATCTTGGGCATAGGTTGGGCAGGTTTTTCAATCGTGATAGGGTTAGAAGTTTCACCTATAGACTTACCCTTATCCGGAGCCTCAGTCTCATAGTTCTTGTTCCTAGTCTGGAGTAAAGTCTCAGATTGAACCATGTTGATATAATCTGGGTTAAGAGCATTTGGGGTGCCCCCTGTTACATTTGAAGTTGAAGCAGAATTCTGTCCTTGGGGAAAAGTATCCTTCAGGACAACCGGTTGTTGGCCTTTTAGAAGCTTCTGAGCTTGGTCAATAAGGGGAAATTGATGGGTTAGGTGATCCTCCTGGAGCAACTTACAAGGTAATTTCACCTTCTTCTTTTATTTTCCCCCCCATCAACATTGTTTGTGGGTTTTGGCTTGTTTTGGTTTCCCTCACCTTTCTTCCCCTTCTTCTTTTTCCCACTGGGCTGTTGATTTCCATTTTGAGAGGATTGTGCAAAAACATTTTCATTCTGGGGTGAGGGGGCAGCCTTTGTTTCCTCCACCATAGAATGTTTGACGAACAACTGATGGAGCTGCTTAGCCAAAAAATATACAGTGGGAGATTTCATAAAACCAACCACACCATCTACATGGGGTCATGGATTAGGTTTCTCTGCATTATACGTTGGCCTCGGTGCATCAAGGATGATTTCATATAAAATCCCAGACTGAAAATATATCAAATCTAGCTGCTGGGCCCTAAGGATAGCCTCTTCCTCATTGGTTTCTCCGAAAGTAGATACATCCTTAGATATATAGGGCAATAAGGATTTAAAGAACCATTATAGTAAAAAATCGGGAGGAATAATGGCCTTAATAAGGCTCTTCTATCTTATCCACTCTTGGATGTGATCTGAAATATGAGTGGCCTTGTCCTACCGAAAGGTAGAAAACAAGTCTGTCCCAGCATCATAGCAGACAAGAAGTTGGAAGTGATCAAGGAATACATTAGCCAAGTCCCAAAAACTATCAAATGCATCAAAAGTTAGTTCAATGTACCATTTTGTTGCGGTACTAGTTAGATTTCTATGGAACAATCTCAACTGAACCGTGACATCGTTCAGTGAGTGGAAGAGCACCACAAGTGGAAAGTAGTGATGTGAGCGCCGGGGTCATCACCAACTTTGCCTTCAAATTTTGGGATATCCAATGGCAGCTTGGTAGGAATGAGTGGCAAGGAGGATTTATGTCTCACCGGGTCATTCATTAGCTTCGACAAATTTGGAAAGTTTAAAGTTGCCAAGAAAGGGAGCTTGGGTCTAACCGAAGCATGAAAAGTACCAGCTTGGGGATTAGAGGGACTTGCCCCAAGGTTCCCAGATGTGAATGCGGGGTTTCCCCTTGCTACCGGTTGCGAAGTAGTTGGGATGCTTTGGAAAAGATTCCACCCATAATCCAGTGGATTATTCATGTGTGGTGCAGTGTATGAGTTTCGAGCTATCCTAGTTGAAAATGGGGTTTGGAACAAAAGAGAAGGTATCCCCCCACTAAAAAGAGAGAAAGGAGAGCTTGTGAAAGGAGCTGAAACCAGAGTTTGAAAACCTTGACCATAAGTATTAGGGTTTTCCAATTGCACCCCTACATATGTGGGTCTTGGACCTACATATGGAGTGGATGGGGGAATGTGCCCCCCATTCCAAGGAAAACCCTAGACAAATGACAAGGATCCTATAGGACCACTCTGAGCAATGTGTGAGAGGGAAGTAGAAGCAGAAGGTACACTAGGAATCCCAGTGACCACTCCACCAGAAGCTCCTACTAAATTTGTGGAAGCCAATGGTTGAACCAACCGGCTAGCTGGAGTTAAAGGTATAATATGTATACTTGTTCTAGGGGTACCAACTGGGGGAGGTGGCACCCCTTCAGCCAAAGTGACTGAGGTGGAGGTAGAAGAACTTTCTCCTACACTAGACATTAGTCTGTCCAGAGGGACACCAATCACAGGAGAACCGGAAGGATGAACCAGGATGATCATAGGATCATTTAGGTCAGTTAGAGGTGAATTAAAGTTCCTTGTAAACTCGTCATCCTACAAGTCTTCTATCTCTACTATAGTTAAATCAAACTGGTTTGTCCTAAGTTCCAGTTCACCCGGAACTTCACTAACTCCTATCGGTTCAAAAGAACCTTCTGTTTCTAATCTCTGCCTTTGAGGGGGAGGTGGAGGTTTCAATGTAATAAGAGGAGGAATATTTTGCAACCTTCTTAACCATCTAAGAAGTTGGTCCTCCACGACTAGAAATTTGACTCTTCACACCCTAAGGTCAGCTAAACACAGACAAACCATAGAGAGATCACTTCAAAATGTCCTAAAGTCTCAATAATCATAAGGGGTATTAGATATGCTTTCCCAAATAATGTTGAGAGATAGTTTCTTGGCGTCCCTAAAGAAGTTCTTAGGCACAAGTAGAGGAATCACCCAATGCCCTCCTACACTTTCACCAAGGGTTACCTTCCAAGCCCGTCCAAGGTCAACCAGAAACAACCTTCTAGTTTACCTCTTTATAAACCCTAGATGTCAAAAAGACTAAGGGCTACCTTAACCATATCAATAGTCTAGGGGGACAGTCGCAAGCCTATTTCATACACATGGGCAGGGTAGCAAATCCCGAAACTCTATCTAGGACATAATCCCCAGATGCGCAAAAACCCTGGTGTACATTTTGACAAGGAATCGAAGGGTTATCTCCTCAGTCCAAGCCTCCATGCAGCCTCATGCTTAACTCCCATTTGAGAGGAGCTTCCCAGATTCTACCAACATAGAAAAGGATTTACCTCTCTATTGGAAAACTACCTCTGAATTTAAACACTTGTGGAGAGTTTACACTTCCTATCCCACAAGTCTAGCCTAAGCTAGTAGGTGTATGACCCTATAAAACAAAGCGTACTAATAAATTTTAAATTATATCATTCATTTTAAGGGCTATTCTTAGTCAAAGTGTAAGTGGCGTCAATGACTGTGATATTATAGACTCGATAAGAAAAATAAAAAAGGTGTATAAAATGAATTCCAAAACAAATTCCAACTACTTAAATCAAGATTCTTCTTTTTTTATAAATATGAGCTAATGAGATTACAACTAAGTATGAGAAGACCAAGAATTATTTTATAAATTTTGGAAATTTTATTCAAAAATATTGAAAATAAAACTACTATATGCAATTAAATGCAAAAGTATCAAATGTTTTCTTCACTTTCCAAATTCTTCAAAAATTATCATGCACCTAAATGCAATTTTTTTTTAGTATGTTTGAATAATCATACCATAAAGAAATCAATATGAAGTATAGTGGACTTGAAATAACCAAATTCAACCACTTAAGGAGGAGACTTCATAAACACCTAACTTGGGAAGAATCAATGAATAAAATCCACTGAAATTACTAAAGGACAAGTGAGAAACTGATACTACCCGAAAATAGTACAGAGTACAAGGTATCCAAAATCTTGATCACTAACTCAGATATACAGCACTAAACCTATCACCTAAACAAGAGAACCTACTTCAAATTTTTAAGTGAAAGAAGACTCAAACAATAAAAATCCAAGGATTAATAAAAAGCACAAAGCATGGTGTACATGACTTTCAAACTTACAGAAAGATGTCAGCAACAGAATACCTTCAAGTAGACAAAAATCCATACAAGACAGGCACAAGCAACCCTCCCTAAAATTTTGTGCTGCTACAGGACATACGTAACTGTCTTATAGGGAAACCTGCGTACTGTACATGATAGTATTATAGAGCAACCCGCATATACAAGTTTCTATACGCGACTATGTAGCACAGCAACCCACGTATGCAACAAAAATTTTCTCATAAAAGAAAAAATAATAGCGGTCTCTGGACACACTTCTACAAATCAAAGGCAAGATAGAAAACCACACAAATAATCAGAGCAAATACTGGGCAAGTATCTACAGGACTAACCCATAGCAGAATGGACTCCCTAGTGGAGTCGCCAGTTCTATTGTTTAGGATAAAACACCCTTGTAACCTAGGGTCTGGGCTTACCAACTTACTACTAACTTGCAGACAATCAACTTTACCAAAGAATGGAAAGCGAATAGGAAGAAATTCTTGACTTACCTGATTGCCAACGGTTGATCCAAGATTGATCTTCTCCCACTCCTCTTCTCTCTAAAGATTCCAGGGATGCACCTCTTCACCTGCAAAGAGAAAATCCTCAAGTAATATCTCATGCATATATATATCACAGGTTAGATGAACAATATATCGAACATATAAACAAATATATTCGTTAACCAAAATACATGAAATAGACTCAACTCAAGATTGGAAGAATAATTCTCTTTATTAACAATCAAGGAATGAGATAAGAGTACAACCCAGCTTCTAAGACAAGGACTCCTCTAAAAACAAATTACTCTGAGTTCTGCTGCTCCAAGATTCTGAAGATATACCACCAGCATAACTTTGCTCTCCAAAATTGATTCCTTAGTCCCCACCCCAACGCCTCTATTTATACTATGGGAAATAGAGTAGTTTTGAAGGTTGGGATAGTTATGGATTAGGGCCCAAACAATCTTGTATAATCTCGTTTTATATTTTTTAAAGTCGAAACAAGGTGTACACGACTATTAATATAGGAAACTCACATATGACACGTGAATTGCTCGAAGGAAACCTGTGTATGCAAGTGTGCGCAGGTTGCAATGCAAATACTAACATATGGTACATGAGTTGCAATGCAGATAGTCGTGTATGAAACTCAACACTTAGAAAAAATCTATATAAAGCTGGTTTGAAGGTAATGCATCCGAGGTCATGCCCATCTATAGTGTTTTGGCCACTTCAAACCTAATTTGTCCTTTTGTGTATCAACATGAAGAGTGTCGGCACTCGAATGGAGAAGTGCCATTTGGGATGATAACAAACTCTTTTCAGCCTATTTTTTCCATTGAAATGGTTGTTTTCCCTTCTTAATGGTCTCAATGATAGATGCACAAATACAACTGAAATTCTTTATCGACATCCTATAAAAACTTGACAATCCATGAAAGATTCTTACTTCAAATATGTTCCTAGGTGAAGGCCAATCAATGATTTCTTCCACCTTTTATGGATCCACTTTCAACCCATATCTTGAGATAACAAAACCCAAATATACCAGCTTTGTCTTCATGAATGTGCACTTCTTCACATTTATCAGTAACTTCTCCTGTTGTAACCTCTCTAAAACATATCTTAAATGCTTTATATGTTCTTCTTCTATTTGGCTGAAAACCAAAATGTCATGAAGGTAAACTATCACAAACTTACCTATGAAATCCCTCAAGACTTCATTCATTAATATCACAAAAGTACTTGGTCCATTAGACAATCCAAATGGCATTACCAACCACTCATACAACCCATCATTTGTCTTGAAGGATGTCTTCCACTCATCTCCTTATCTAATCTTGGTATGATGGTATCCACTCTTCAAGTCAAGTTTTGAAAAGCATGTTTCCCCACTTAGGAAATCCATCATGTCATCCATCCTTCATAATGGAAACTTGTATCTTATGGTAATCTTGTTAATTGCTCTAGAGTCCATAGACATCCTCCACTCAATATATTTCCTTGGTGTTAGTACTGCTAGTATTGCACATGGACTCAAACTCTTCTAGACCAATCCTTTTTTCAACAATCTTTGGACCTGCTTCCTCAGTTCTTCATTGCCTTGAGGTGTTAACCTATACACTTCCTTGTTTGGTAAACTGGCTCCTAGAATAAAATCAATCCGATGAATTATATCCCTCCTTGGTGGTAACTCATTGGGTAAATCATCCACCACGATGTCACTAAACTCACTCAACATCTCCTGAATCTCCTCAGGTAGATATGTCACATTAGTCTTCATCGTCACTACTCTCAGTTTGCATACTACCACATATTTCAACTCTTCCTTCTCATCTTGCTATGAATATTCCTTTCCTGACAACATCGAAACTTTGGGTGTTGACTGTCCTACTGTACCACCTTCTTGTAAATGGTGAAGTACATGTTTTATCCCATTCTTCTAAAAAACATGATAGTTAATCCGACCATCATGATTAACTTTCTTGTCAAATTGCCACGGTCTTCCTAACAGTATATGCCAAACATCCATGGGAATCACATCACACATAATATTGTCCTTATATGGACCTATTTATAAATCAACTACACACTGCTCACTCACCAGGATTTGATGTCCTTTATGTAACCAACATACTTTGTATGCAACATGATGCTTGGTCTTCTTTAAACTCAGCTTTTCCACCATCTCTATGGAAACAAGATTGTCAGTACTACCACTGTCAATCACCATCTTATAGCACTTCCCTTGGACTTTACATGTAGTCCTGAATAACGTTTTTCTTTGAAAAGGCTCTTCTTGCTCCTTCTCTAGTTTCAACAAGACCTTGTTCATCATCAAATCCTCTCTTGTCTTTGGCAAGACTTCCTCCACTATCAACTTCTCTTGTTGGTACTCATTTTGAGTTACATAGGCTCCTCTCTGTCCTATGTCTTCCTTCTATGGACATTCAAATGATTTATGCCCCAACTGGTTGCATTTGTAGCACCTAACGATAGCTTCTCTGCCTATTCCTCTACCTCTACCTCCTTGGTAAGGCCCTCTTTGTATATAATCACATCCTCTACCATGTTGTTCATGCTGGTTAGAGTTACTGGACTCTCCTCTCTACAATCCAAATATTCCTCGTTCAGTTGCTTCCCTTCGTCCTCTAGATGAACTGCAACCTCTATTAAAGCTCGGCTTCCTCACTATCTTTTCCTCTGCCCTTACAACACATTGATACAAATCTTCCATTGTTCTAGGTGATATCATACTGATCTCTTCTTGGATATCCAACCTTAGATCATTCATATATCTAGTAGCCTTCTCTGCTAACTCTTGCACATATCCAGCCCTAAGGTTTACTTTACAGAACTCTTCAAGGTACTCCCTCATTATTAACAATCAGCGCCTAAGGTTCTGTACTTGTCTATATAGAATCAAATCGTAATATTTGGGAAAGAACTTAGCCCTCATATTTGATACAATCATATCCCAACTCTTTATCAATGGCTTCTTCTTCCTTCTTTTCTCTGCTTGCACACTATCCCACCATAAGGATGCATTCTCTTCCAACCTCATCACATCCAATATGACTCTCTTGTCTTCTTCTACCTCATCGTACTCAAAGTACTTATCCAGCTCACTGATCCAGTCAATCAGATGCATCACCAAAATACTTCCATCATAGGTAGGAAACTTCAGTATCGGCCTTGAAGTCGTGCTGGCTAGAAAAACTATCCTAGGCCAACTTACAGAAAGACAACCCACACACTTCACTTAATGCAATCTTGTATGTTTTTAAAGTAATTGTCCTTCAGGGGATCAAGGCCATAGTTCCTGTATGATGTGCTCTCCAAAATAGAGAGTCTCTCAAAGGTGTGTGTGTGTGGGATTTGCTTAAATCAATCTTCTAATCAAAACAAAGAAATCTAACTAAACGACCAACTAATTGTAAGAGAAACTACCTTAAGCTAAATGCAAAAAATTAATAGCTCCTATTTCTGCTCTAAGATAATCTAGAATCAAATTACCTATCTCGGCCAAGAGCATGAGTTATTAATTTGGCAAAAGGTTTTAAAGCATAAAGATGATCAACAATTCTGGATTGGTAGAAAAGTCTCCAATAATAGAATTAAATCTCAATTATCCTACAATAAGATGACACTCTATTGTACAATAATTGAAACAACAATTAAAACATGATATCAATGATATTAAATAGATATACAATCCTGAAACATATGAATATAATCATATACTAACTTGCAAAATGAAAAAAGGTCAACCTGCAAGTTACACATTTAACAAAAATAGATTTATGAACAATGAAATTATGAAGAAGTTCATTCATCTCAACATGACAATAAACCATTTATATTTAAGGAAAGCATAATCATTTGAAGTCCATTCAAAATATTTCACATATAATAGCAAGATATATATATATATATATGAAAGTAAATAACAAAAGAGAATAATCAATAACACAGTACATATGTTTTAAAGACTTAGCTAGGGTCTTTAATATCCCGCAACACTCAGTAATCCCCAAAAGAAGTTCAAAGAACACCAACGTCATAGAATAAAGTATAATACTGTATAATATAAATTCTCCCAAATGTCTCAGAAATTGAACCCTTTATCAATGTTTGGAACTTGTTTATATAGAAGACAAAACAACTTCTAATCAACTGACCACCCTATTTCTATGATACTACATGGATTTCTATCCAAATATAGAGAAAACAAAATGCAATGATTCTAGGTGTGTCGTTGAGTGACAACTGGGATGGAATAATGTGAAAGATAATAACTAACTTACTGGATAAAATCCAGTATTATTATTCCATTGCATGAGGCATCATTATATCCGACAATCCATCAACTGACAATGTTCAAAATTAGAAATGTAGAACCAGAAAAATAGTGATTACTTGCATGTTCAGGGCATCTTCCAATGAGTTAGCTCCAGCTAATCGAATCCCAAAATTGTAGCATAGCATCAACCTTTAGCTTACATACTCCATGACACTTGGAATTTTCAAACAAAATCAGTTAGCAAAGTGAAAATATCAACATATAAAAATAAATAGGATTCTTGCAGAATTTTAATTCTGCATGTATCCTTATAAAATAAATGAAAACACTTTGCATCAAAAAAATGAGATCTGAAAAATATAGGACATCGCTGACCTATAGAAGCCGATTTTAAAATCATCTGTATGCCTGACGAAGTTTTAAATCATAAAACAAAATTTAACTTCATACAACAAACATAAATATCAAGTTTTAAGGGATGATTCAACAGAAAGTCAAATCGGCACATTTTGTCTTGCTTCATCTAATTTGGCCTTAAATCTAATATCTCTCTTATTGGAAATCTTGTTTTGTTTGATCAATTTTTGATTTTTTGATAGAAGGCTTTTAGCATGAGCTTTATATCTGAGCTTCTTTACCCTCAAGAGATTCCATTTTTCCACCCAGGGAGTCAAATCAGATTTCAAGCTTGTAATTTCTTCCATAGCGAATGCCCTAATGACTCGAGAATATTTCAAATCAGTTTCCAAGGATGATATGACCTGAGCATAAGGAGTTTGATCAGGTTGTTCTATTGCTCCTGCATTTGGCTCCCTATTACCTCTCACCTTTGTACATGGCTTCTGGTCGATTTCTTGATCTACATTAGGCCCATGATTTAATTGTTGGACATCTCTAGCCCTAGTTTCAGATGTAGATACGTACTTCAGATCAAGAATGGTTGGACCAACTGGAGCTTCATTGGGTTGATACTCTGAAGAATCTCTCAATTCTATGACAGTGGCATCCCCTACACTTAAATGTCTACTCACAAAGAGCATGGCCGTCATGCTACGAGTGGTTCTGTGAATTTCCCGATTACTCAACACCCTACTAACGTCATATTCAGCTGGTTTGTGACTGATGTTTGTCTGTGAATATGGAAGGCCATCATTTGGACAGGGTGCTATAATCACCTTTTTACTCGTTCGAGGATGAGAATCATCAACAGGTGTCTCAGGGTTTACCTCAGACTCGACCTTAAGGCCACTGTCACTTGGGGTTCAACTGGGTTCAGATATCCCAATGTCTAGATCATTTTGGGAGTCAAATTATTCTAACTCAGGCCTACCTACTTCTATCTCGATACGTATTTGCCTAGTTTTGGACCTCCGTCGGGGCCACTCATCATTTTCCCCAAACTCATTACGGGTGAGAAATGATTACCAAGAATCTCCCAAATTCTCCCAGCTGGTAGGAAACAAGTATCTTAATAAGCCCATGATGAAGCAGGCTATGTTCCTTATCTCCCACATTACTCTGATAAGCACAATCCATCTTCTGCAAACTACTTAAGAAGTAATATGAAATATTCACAGGATGCCCTTTGAAAATCATTAATAGCGAAAGATGATAGAACTGACTTTGAGAAATTTGACGTTCACAGGTGACATACCTGATAATAAGTTTGAGGAAAGAATGCAATTTCTTCTTCAGTGGCTGATAAGGAAAACCAGACTTATATTCCATTTTTCAGTTAGTTGGAGTCAAGAACTCCTTGCAATCATCATTCTTCACATGTTTGCCCTTATACCAATGTTCTCCTACCATTGGAAAACCTATAGCCCGAGAGATGAACTCCTCGGTCAACTGCAACATGATATCTGCTACCTGTGCTTTCATACCATCAAATGATGTTGTGAATGCCCTGGAAATTTCTAAATTAAAACTAGAGAATTTCTGCAGAAACCATAACCATCCTACCTTTGCCACCAATTCACGGCATTTAAGAGAAACATCTAAAGATTCATCACCCATGAGCTTGAATCTTGAAATAGGGGCCATAATAGCAATTACACAAGCTTCATGGAGTTTCAGAAACCGAACTGAGAAACACAACCGATCTATCATGGGTTCATATAGATTTAACAAAACTCCAAACATCTTCATTTCACCAAGGTACTGGGAACCTTAATGCGCAGTCATGGAACGCAGGGTCATCATGCCTTTGAATTTACAAGTTAATGGAAGCCACAGAACACTTACCATGCAATAAGGACCTTCAGAAATATCAAGCAGGTAACAGCTATGCGTGACACTTGCATGATTGCAAATCATAAGATGGCAGACAATTAAATTATGCAGATATCAAATCCTTACTTTCCACGATGATGTCAATTTTAACTAATATACCTTCACATTAATACAATCACTAAAATGAAACCATAATCCTCTAACCTTAAATTCAAAGTGTAATCTAATGGTTACAACCACATAATTTTTCACTATCGCATATATAAGTAATCCTAATATTTAATAAGGAAAGAGACAATGGTTTTGATTAAAATCGTGATTGATATTGCAATGATGAGGAAAAATAAGTAAACGTAGTCAAGACCAAAACCAACCTTTTAAGAATTATTTTAGCCACTTATGGTAGAATCTTAACATTAACTTCACCTCCAAGCATAAAAAAATTTCATAATCTCATAGATCTTATCTCGTCCTAGCATACAAAGTTCATGAATGAGGACAAGTGTATAACAATGGGGAAACTTGTGATATCAATATGAAATAAGCTTTTATCCCCATGATTATTATGATGAGATAGATGTTTTGGAAGTGGAAGAGTTCATTAGACCGCGTATATAAATTGGAAAAAAAATGTCATATAAAGTATCAACTTACTAGGTTAACAGTCAAGACTATTGATGTAATGAATTTACTTGACCTTGAATTTGCATGAATGATCGATATTATAAAATTAGGAGTTGCTAACTTTCAGGATTATGAACTTTACAAATGATCAAGAATAAATAAGAAACTAAAGCCAAGAAATTCAATCCATATGTAAGCTGATGCTAATCACCCTACATCAATCAATCCATCAACTTCTATTGGGAGTACCTTCAGAATCAAAGATTCTGAAGGCACTCCTAATATATTTATTGATGAATGTTGATTAAGGTTGTGATATGTAATGTCGTTTAGAAAATTGATGAAATGAAAAATTTGAAATTTTATGTTCAAATTGCTCCAGAGGGTGTTGCTTGCCAACAAGTCGCTCCTAGAATAGATATGAAATATCTTAACTCTAGTGTTTCCTACATCGGTGCACCTTCTTCTCTTTGCTCTTCATCGTCAAGTTCACTTACATCCCCTGGTTCTGGGTCTCTTCGTCTATCTATTTCAATGGCTTCTAGACGTTCCCTTAACTCCCTCATTTCCTCTAGAACTTCTACGTTCCACCCTGTTTGACCTCTGTCACAACCTCTCGCTCTTCCAATGCATTCAACCATATTCTCACACTAAGCCTTTGCAATAACAATTCACTTTCACACTGTTACAACTTACCTCACCAAGCCTTTTCTCAACCCTTGGTATTTAAAAAATGCTAGTCCTCTATCTAGAGCCTTTTGAGCACTCCTCTTTGCTCTTTCAAGGATTCTACGGCTACGCTTCTCTCTCACATGAGATTTTCCTTGCTCCTTCAACAATTCTACCCACAACCGTCAACTGTGGAACTTCTCAAGAGCAAATCTCTTCTGGCTCTGATACCAAAACTTGTCCAGGGTCGGTTCAACCTTAGCCAACCCAACCAACACCTCCAGGATTTAGTGGCTCCTACACTTGGCAGGTCTTCCAAATTTATCCCAATGGTCAAATTCTGCCCTAAAATTGCCTGCCCACAATTTTTCCTTTGCAATTGTCGTTCCACAACTCTGTTTTCACAACAAAGTTTCCACAGTTGGGTTGTAGGATGTGGGATCTCAAACACACATTGTTGCGGGATGTAGAATGAGGGACACCAACTTCCCAAAGTTGCTCCTCCACAGCTTCTTCTCTACAACTTCTCGTCTGCAATTTCTTAGTCGTCATATATTGCATCCTTCACTCCGATCATCGATCTTCTTTTTGGTGCGGACCTCACATATCTTTGTGGATCTATTAAATCCCTCGCAACTTCTATTCCAGGCTTCTTCTAGCCCATTAGATATTTATCTGCGAACTCAATCTCTACCGTTCATTCTCTGCAAAACTTGTTAATGCAAGAAAATCTATGGGTTGCGCTGATTGATCATGAAATTGATCAATCCATCTTGCAATTTTCCCTATTCTTTATCCTAAAACTCTTATGCATGCATCTACACTCTACTTCAACTATTCAAAAAAAAAGTTAATGCGAGAAATCAATAACTCCACTGAAATACACAAATATCCAGGAAAACATCGAAGTCGGCTCTGCAAAGATACACAGTTCAACACAACACATGCATAAAGGCTAACAATACTACAAAAACATGGTTAATCATTCTATTAAGCAATCAAAGGAAAATACACACCACTTGGATCTGTCTTCTTCTGACTCTTCAAAAGATTTACAAGTAGGAACCAAACACGAGTCTGTCCTGTTCTCTAAAAACTTGGAATTCTAATGCTGAAGAGCAGAAGGTCATCTACTTCTCTAATCTATCTATTTAAACTAAACTGCTAATTTATTCGCGAGTGGCCCTAAAACGAAAAACAAACACTATTACGCATGATGAAAATGTCCTTGTCTGAAACAAACTACTGGTGGCTTGATCTCCATGCAGGGAGTCGTGATCCGCAATGATTTTTACGTTGCTAACAAACTATGACTCAACACAAATAGTTACAAAAGATGCCATGACATGTGACCAACTCATCACATTGTTGGCATGCCATGATGGTCCTACATCATTTAGGTATAGTTGATCATCCACCCCCTACTTTGAGGAGATAATATGTCAACTACGTCATTTGAACTCACAAACAAAAATCATTTTCAATAATTCAAATCATCGCCAAGGTCACCATGAATCCTTGGTACCAATCATATACTAAAAATTTATGAGCATTACAAACTATGAATTTTACAAATTCCTCTCACTCGACATCACTTATGTAATTTCCTTTGTATTTCACATTTTCATCTTTTTTTTTAATAGTTGATCATACTTTTACATTAGATGTTCCTTATTGAAATGACTTATCTTAACAATAAAATTATAGGGTTAGTTAGGATTAATATTTACAATTTTATCTTTGAAAGTATCGTAAAATTGCTAGTGATCAAATCTACGTATGTCTCCTCGGATCTACAAATGCAAAGAACTTATAACACTACCTAATAACACAATATGTATTTTCTCCCTTCTTTTCAAAAAGAACAACAACCCTTCTACTAAAGTCTAGCCGATCAAAATGGTACAATTCAAATTTTTATATATTATGTAAAATGTGAACCAAATTTTGAACTCTTGTTATGGTAAGAAGGAGCCATTTGATTTGAAACAATATTGTTATTGCAATCCATTGTTGCTCATTTTCTATCCATGGAAACATCGTTTTTTTGGAAACATTTTCTTCGTTCTTTTCACCCAAAGTCCCTATATTTATTTACATATGCAATTAAATATAATTTCATTTCCAAAATATGCAGTTGGCTTCTCCTAACTAGCACGGAGGTCATTGAATGAGTTCTATCTCGTTCTTCCCTTTATTGTGACATTCAAACAAAAACAGCTATATTTTTTCTTGTATTATTTATTATCTACCTACTTAAATGATATTTTATCCCACACAATTATCTAGTTCTCTACGATGAAGAGAGGATAACACATCCCATGACCCAACCTACACTAAATTCAACAATACATTGAACAGACAATAACAAACTAAAAATATTTGTTGATGAGCAATTATTAATTCATTTCATAACCTATCGTAGCCTAGCATAACATTAATTCAACAAGACACCAAATACAATTATTATGATACACTGTTCTAATCTATGATCTACCATTAATATAGGATTTGCTCAAAAGGTTTATCATTATCAAGGACACTTCTAAGAGCGTGTTAAAGTCAATCCATACTATATTAAAATTCTAAATATAAAAAATAAGAGAGTGATTTAATTTTTTTATTGTTTAAGAAAAGTACATGTTTATGGAAATTAAGAAGAATAGCAAAAAATCTTTAAATTTTGGATTTAAAATGCAATATATAATAAACTAAAAGTTTTCATTGTTTTTTTATCGAATTAGAAAACATACTAGGAACATTCTGTTGTTCACTAAGAACTTCCAACACTTTTCTTTTCTAATATTTATGAATGATAACCAGTATAGATTGATCTTAAAATGGTATAAATATATGAGGTTGTAAATGTTTTAACTCTAATTTGAGGGAACATGTTATTCCTCTTCAACCCAAAAATAAAAGAAAATAATTTGAATATACCAAAAAACTCGTGGGGTTGATAAAAATGAAATAAATATCAGAACATAATAAAAATGGAGCCAATTTTAAATCCATATATGAATCTTGTTGAGGTTCACATTTCCTCAACACCCTTAACGTTTCGTTTTAAACCAAACTAAATCACATAAACTTTTGCTTAAAAAAAATTGCATAAACTTTTTCCCGCAAAGAAATCTCACGGTATTAAATAAAATTACTATTATCTTTTTCTTCATGATTAATGTGATAATTTCAATTAACCTAAATTTAAAATGAAATATTAACCCAATGAAATCTTTATTATTACAATTACAATTTATTCATTGATGTTCTTAGATAGTAAACAAACTATGGTTTCATAATATTTGTTTTTAACAAAGACAATACTTGTTTTTACAACTATTTTTAATTATATTTCTCTTATCCTCAAATTTAAACACTTAGTTATGTTTGATGCATATTTGCTTTGGGAAAATTTAATGTTGGTTTTAAGACAATGTTGTTTTATTTTTCAATAGATCAAGTGGTTTATTTTTAACATAGTTGTTACCCGTTTTTTCTCATGATTACATATCGTTAATAAGTTTATGTACAAATAAAATTTTCAGATATTGTCATTTTCACATTATAACATTTTAAGAAGTAACATGGCATTAAAAATATGAGTTTAAAACTAAATTAAAAATAAATAAAAATCAATTGCTTTACATTAAATTTGATAACCACATTCTAACTAAACCACATTAATCATTGTTTTGGATTTTTTCAAAGTTTTCACAATATATTTAAGAGGTAGTAGTAATCTGGTTATTTTTCATGCTTTTACAAATATTTTGTTATTTTAAAAATATTGATTTTTATTGTAAATTATGGGCAATAATTAATATGCTGCACCTTAGAGTTCTAAAATTACACATTTCAAGGAATTCTATCACACTAATTACTCAACCTCTTATCATTCACTCATCATAATTATATACAAAAATACTGAAATCTAAATCCTTTCTCCTAATATTTAAAACCATAAATATTAAAACATTACTATCATGTTGAAAGTCGAGTTAGGGTTGTTTAAAGGGGTTTAAACATATTGTCCATTTGCAGGAAAAAAAATAAAAAAATACTTGTAAATAATATATGAGTTCTTCATTTGTTGAAGTGAAAAATATATCAACCAAATATGTAATGCAAATAATACCCGCCTTATCTAGATATCATTTTAATGCAAATAAAATATATCAATTTAATGCAAATAATACTTGATCTATAGAGATAATTGATAATTAATCATATGATACAAATATCCTTGTTTCAAAATAACCATTATAAGTTTTTATATATATATATAAAAGAAGAGGTGGCTTCCTACTCAACTTCATACATAACTAATGTGCAAGATTTCTTTTTCAACCCCACTGATGCAACAACAAAATGTTAGCATTCAAGATTACCGAAATTGATGTCAAATAAGTAGTTGATGTCATGCAAGCATTAAAGATGTTGAAATTCTCGTTGCACACTTGGGTAATGTGTAAGGTAAGATGAAAAATGCACGCAATAGCTACAACACAAGGTAAAATGCCCGCATGGCATGATACAAGAAGTAATATTCCTACTGCAATCACTAATATTCCTGCTACAGATAAATAGTATTACAGTCATAAGATTAATGAAATGGCATGGAAAAATGAAGATATGGAAAGAAGGATCAAATGACCCAACAAGTGGTCACTTTTGGTACTCGTATGGATATATTAATCCATATGATGAATTCGACTTGATAAGAGAACATATAATGTTAAATTGAAAATAAAATAATTTTATTTTTGAAGGGTCAATCTAGTCGGCTTGTAACCTATTGTTGAAAAGAGAGATGGTGTATAAATAAGAGAGTTATAGGTCGTTTAAATGTATTCATTTTGACATAGAAATAAGGAGTGTGTTCTGAGGATGCGAGTAGTAGCAGACAAAGGTGTTTTTACAAATGAGTTTAAGTGAAATTCAGTCACAACCTGAGAGTGACTGTTCTTTTTTGGTATTAAGTGAAGTAGCCAAGTAAGAAAGAGTTTTTGCAGACAAGTTTTTTGAATTGTTCTTAATTTTGGAATGTAGGAAGAATCAAGGAAGTAAGACACTCACATAGGTTAAAGTCCTTAAGTACAATTATTGTCAAAACCTAAACTTTTGATACTGAGGTTGAAGCCTCATATTTTTTAGTTGTAGCTGATACATACAGTCTATTTTGTTTCACAGACGTTGAATGTAAATTTGATTATACATATATTTAAATCTAATTGGATCAAAGAATTCCAGTGCTATTTTGATCTATACTTGTTGATATCTATTTAAGTATTAAGTAGTTGTTTTTCTATTTTAAAGAGATAAAGTCACAACACTTATTCACCCCCCCCCCTCTCAGTGTTGTAGTGTTTCTTTTCAATTGGTTTTAGAGCCAAGTTCCTTTTGTCAATTTTAGCCAACTAGAAGGAGTTTTCGCAACTAACACACTTTAATATGGGTGGGTTCAAGTTCAGAGATGTTCCTAGGTTGGATGGAATGAACTATGTATTCTAGAGCAAGCAGATGTCTGCATATTTGATGTCCCTTTGTTTTGAGTACTGGAAAATAGTGCTTGATGGATATGTTCCTCCAAAAGATAATATTCTCTCATTTACCATAGATGAGATCAAATCCTGTGAATAAAATGCCACGTAATGAATGCAATTCTTGATGGTTTGAATGATTCAGAATTTTACAAGGTAATGAACTACTCAACCGCCAAAGAAGTCTGGGATAAATTGGAAACTATGTATCATGGTGACTAAAACGTTCACAAGGAAAAAATGCAAGGCTACAGAGTGCAGTTCGAAGGACTCAGAATGCAGGAGGAAGAAAACATTACTACCTATTTTCAATGGGTAGAAGAAGTTGTTAACACCATGCGATGCCTTCGTGAAACCATTGATGAAACCTTGGTTTTGAAAAAGACATTAAGGACTCTCCCATCTAGATTTAACCCCAAGGTATCGGTTGTTGAAGAAAAGGACAGCTAGGATACTCTTAATTTAAGTCAACTACATGGAATATTGGTTGCTTATGAAATGATGACCGATGATCCCAAGCAAAAGGAAGCAACATTTAAGGAGACAAAGCAAAAGAACCAGAACATAAAGGAACACGCTAGCTATTCATCAGGACTGGATGTCTGAGAAGATGAGCCGGGAAATTTTGTCAACAAGTTTCCAAGAGGGACTGGAAGGTACAAAGGTAAGCTACCACTTAAGTGTTTCGACTATGGTAATAAGGACGTTTGGAAACAAAATGTCCCATGAGAAGAAATAGGTTAAACTCAAAGGGAAATACATCAGAAAGAAAGGTTCGTGACAAACAAACATTTTTCACTCAAGTTGAAGATGGAGTATCAGATTATGAAGAAGATGATGAATCCATTATTGAAGGGAGAAATGAAATCCTGTTTTTCGCCAAGGAAGACACTCATGTTAATAATGAAAAGGAAGAAGGAGCTGTAGATATTGAAATGGAACTATCAGCTTCTTTAGACGAAATAGAAATATTGATGAAGATCAATGATAAACTTAAAAAGGACCATTTAGAAGATTGACATGAACTAGAAAGGAAGATAAGAGATGATACTCTCAAAAAGGATGTTGAAATCAATTCTCTTCAAGAGGAGATAAGGAAGACGAGATCCTCCTGTCAAAAATTTGAGAAAAGCACATTAGACTTTAACAACCTTCTTCAGCAACAAAGAGATGTCAGGGATATATCAAGGATTGGATGCACACACAGGACTGAGAATTGAAAAGATAAGAGCTATATGAATCAAGAAGATAATTCCATAAAGGAATGGATTGCAAGGAATAGATTAAATCTCAAGAAGATTAATGAGCCTTTAGAGGAAGTCCAAAGACTGCTAGCTTAAGGAGATAAATAATGTGGAAGACTAGAACAAGAAGTCTCACATAAGGCGGAAAATTCCTCAAAATGTAAAACTGTTTTGATTCAAGACATAAAGAATCAATGTGAACCTCATATTTTGGGAATGATGTAAGAAATATGTCAAACACCTTCCAAAACTACTTGGATGTGCCAAGAAGACCCCGTCTTGAAAGGTACGTGAATACATTCTTTGGATATTGCTATCACTATTATAACTTTAGACATAATGACATTGATTGCAGGACACCCGTGGCAAGAAATGTTATTAGAAAGGATTACCCTACTTAAAGGACTATAAGTCAAACAAAGAATTCCTTTTTGGTGCTGTCAAATAAGAGTGCTCTAAGTGTAATAATTTTGGTCACACTACTGCAAATTGCAAACTAAAACAATTCATTCATGAAGAAAGTAAAGAAGATGATACTTGTGGGATGTCCCTTTATGCATAAAAGGATGAAGGAAAGTGGTTTATTAATAGTGGGTTCACTAAGCACATGACTGGAAACAAAGTGAAATTTCTTACCATGAAATGAGAAAAAGGAGGTGATGTGGATTTTGGTGATGATGGGACAACAAAAATTCTTGCTAAAGGAACCGCGGCTCTCAAAGGAAATGCCAAAGATCAAGGAGTATTGTATGTTTATCGATTGAAGCATGATCTCCTAAGTGTGGGGCAGATATGTGATGCTAATCACAATATTACCTTATTCTCATATCACTACGAAATTAGAATAAATGGCTCTTAGAGAATTATTGGAAAAGGGATTCAATCTCCCGGTAATGTATATGTCCTAGATGAAATAGAAGGTGAAAAATGCTATCTGAGTCAAAGTGATAACAACTAGTTATGGCAAAAGAGACTAGCACGTATGAACTTTGATAATTTTGTAAAAATAAGCCGAACATAAGTTGTAAGTGGGATGCCAAGAATCTCCAAGCCTGCAAATAGACTGTGTGGTTCATGTCTGCATGGAAAGCAAGTTAGAACTACCTTCAAGACAAAAATCCATCAATCTACTTCACAACCTATGGAGTTAGTGCACACTGATCTATGTGGGCCAACAAGAGTTCAGTCACTTCAAGGTGAGAGATATTTCATGCTTGTTATTGATGACTATACAAGAATTATTTCGGTAACCTTTCTTAAAACCAAGTCTAAAGTATTTGACAAATTCAACCTGTTTAAAGCCAAAGAAGAAAATGAATGTGGTCACAAAATTAAGTGCCTTAGATCAAATAACTGTGGGGAGTTCACCATGACTAAATTCAAGAATTTATGTGAAGAAAATGGAATCAAAAGGAAATATTGTATAGCCAATACTCATCAACACAATGATATTACCAAAAGAAAAAATATGATAGTTCAAGAGGCTGGAAGAACTATGCTTTTAGAAGAAAAAGTGGCCAATTGTTTTTGGAAAAAAGTAGTGACTGCAGCAGTATATACTATTAACATATCACAATTACAAGTCAGCAGTGATAAAACCCCATTTGAGTTATTGATGGGCAGATCAGCTGCTGTAGGATATTTTAAAATTTTTGGGAGTAAGTGCTACATCAAGATAAACGATGATCATTTGGGAAATTTTCATGACAGGACTGATGAAGGTATATTTTTGGGTTACTCAACTGAAAAAAGGGCCTACAAATGTTATAATAAGCGTTTAAGAAGGATTGTTGAAAGCATATATGTTAAAGTGGATGAGGAATTACCACTAGAATTATCAAATATTGAAGAAGATGAAGCAGATGATGGTGTATATTATGAAGAACATGATGCAAATGAAGAAACATAAAATGAAGAGAATGAACATCCTGTAAACAAACAAGCCCCATCTTCAGTTGGTAAAATCTCTCGGGAATACCGGCCCCACATAAGGGCTATAAGAAGAGATCATCCAGAAGATTTAATCATTGGAAACCTAGATGAAGGAATGAAATTAAGACAAACAAGAAGAAAATAGGTGCCTCTATTGTCATTAATAGGACCAGAAAAATTTAAGGAAGCTTATGAAGATGAAAATTGGAACGAGGCAATGTAAGATGAACTAGAGAAAATTAAAAGGAGTGAAACATGGGAGTTGGTCTCACACCCATAGGATAAGAACGTGATACGAACCAAATGGGTATTTAAGAACAAACTGAATTAAGATAGAAATGTTATTATAAACAAAACTAGACTTGTATGCAAAGTTTATGTGCAAGTTGAAGGACTTGATTTTGAAGAAACATTTGCACCTGTTTCTAGAATGGAGGCAATTAGAATGTTTCTTGCTTACTCATGATTCAAAAAATTTAAAGTCTATCAAATGGACGTAAAATGAGCATTTTTGAATGCATAATTAAATGAAGAAGTCTACACAAAACAACCAGAAGGTTTCGAATAGTTCGGAAAAGAGAATTATGTATGGAAGCTAAAAAAGGCCCTCTATGGACTCAAATAAGCCCCAAGGGCATGGTATGATCAGCTAGACAAATATCTATGCCAACAAGGTTTCAAAAGGTACAATACAAACAACAATATTTATTTCAAAACCGAGAAGAATGGACTTCTAATCATTGTTCTATATGTTGATGATATTATTTTTGGGTGTAATAATGACAAATTAAGCCATGAGTTCACAGATGCAATGGCAAGTGAATTTGATATGTTCATGATTGGAGAACTCTCCTTATTCCCTTGACTACAGATTTCTCAAACCTTATAGGTCATCTTCATATCCCAATCCAAGTATATAAGAGAAATGCTTAGTAGATTTGGGATGGAATATTGTGTTGTTGTAGGTACACACATGCCTACAAGTTGCAAACTTAGCATAGATGATCAATCCCCACAGGTTGACACCACATTCTTCAAATCAATGATTGGCAGTATGTCGTATCTAACAGCCTCTAGGCCATACATTATGCAAGCAGTTGGCATGGTGACTAGATTTCAAGAATTTCCAAAAGAATCCAATGTGATAGCATTCAAACGAATTTTTAGATACCTTAAAGGTACTTCAGAGTTTGGCCTTTGGTATCCCAAAAATCAAAATCCTGAACTTTTGGCCTACAATGATGCAGATTGGGCTGGAAGTATGGATGATAGGAAAAGCACCAATGGTAATGCATTCTTTTTGGGAAATTGTTTGGTAGCTTGGTCAAGTAAAAAAAAATTATCCATGTCATTATCGACAGTTGACGCTGAGTATATAGCAGTTGGTGAGTGTTGCACTCAGATTCTGTGGATGAAACAGTTATTGGAATAAATTAAAGTTGACAACACTCATCCTACACCAATCTACTGTGAAAATACTAGTGCAATCAACATCTCTAAAAATCGATTCATGCACTCAAAAACCAAGCACATATCTGTTAAGTATCATTTTCTCAGAGAACAAGTTAGTGAACAAAAGGTGAAATTGGAATATGTGAATACCAAGGATTAGATTGTTGATATTTTTACAAACCCATTTCCTAAAGACACATTTGAATACCTTCGGCAAAATTGGGAGCTATCCCCCCTCTAAATTAAATTTCTACTTGTTTATGTGTTCCAAGAGCCGCTTGAAGATTGGCACCCATGGGAGTGACAGTTACAGAATTAAGTTAGACATGGACCATTGAAGAGACTATGGTAACAGATAAAGGGGGAGAAAGTCTGAACCAAGGAAGCATTAGTTACATCACCTTTGTCATTAATGTCAAAGGGGGAGAAATTCTAAGAAAGCTCATTGTTAGGGGGGAGTTATGGATTGACATCAATGCCAAAGGGGGAGATTGTTGACATTCAAGATTATTGGCATTGATGTCAAATAAGTAGTTGATGTCATGCAAGCAATAAGGATGTTGAAATTCCTGCTACGCACTTGGGTAATGTGTAAGGTAATATGAAAAATTCACACAACAACTACAACACAATGGTAAAATGCCCGCATGGCATGATACAAGAAGCCTATATTCCTACTGCAATCACTATTATGCCTGTTACAAATCAAACGATGAATAGAGAAACAATATTAGAGTCATAAGATTAATGAAATGGCATGGACAAATGAAGATATGGAAAGAAGGATGAAATGAACCAACAAGTGGTCATTTGTGGTACTTGTATGGATATCTTAATCCATATGATGAAGTCGGCTTGAGAAGAGAACATATAATGTTAAATTGAAAATCAAATAATTTTATTTTTGAAAGGTCAATCTGGTCTGCTTGTAACCTATTGTTCAAAAGAGAGCTCGTGTATAAATAAGAGAGTTATAATATGTTTAAAGGTATGCATTTTGACATGGAAATAAGGAGTGTGGAATGAGGACGCGAGGAGTAGCAGAAAAAGGTGTTTCTGCAGATGCGTTTAAGTGAAATTCAGTCACAACCTGAGAGTGACTCTTCTTTTTACATATTAAGTGAAGCAGCCACGTAAGGAAGAGTTTTTGTAGACAAGTTTTTTGAAGTGTTCATAACTTTGGAATGCAGGAAAAATAAATTAAGACACTCACGCAGGTTGAAGTCCTGACTACAATTACAGTCAAAACCTAAAATTTTGATATTAAGGTTGAAGCCTCATATTTTTCAGTTGTAGCTGACACATACAGTCTATGTTGTTGCACAGAACTTGAATGTAAATTTGATTATACATATATTTAAATCTGATTGGATCAAATAATTCTTATACCGTTTTGATCTGTACTTGTTGATATCTATTTAAGTATTAGGTATCTCCTTTTCTATTTTAAAGAGATAAAGTCACAACACCGATTCACCCCCCTCACACCCTCAATGTTGGAGTGTGTCGTTTCGCAAAAAACATGTGGTTTACATTCTTCCATCTTTTGGCCATGGATATGTTCCGCAAATTAATTAAATTCCAACTATACTTCCTTTAAAAAATGTCTATAATTTTTATTACTTTGCACATCATGACATAATGTAAATTGATATTTCTGAGTCCAATTTTCCTTTTTCATTAACTTGGAACTTAGATGGAGGCTCTTATCATTGTTGATTAGTTGGGTTTCCATATACAAATATTACTTTCGAGTTCACTATAACAATATTATCATTTTCAGTGGATGAATAGACTCCAACAATATGGATTAATACATTGGGTTATAGATAATTAATGACCTAATACAAACATTTCTTGCCCTTGTGATCACTGCAACAACATTATCATTTATTTTCGACTACAAGAATATGCATAAATACATGTGCCATCCAGTGCAACAATTAATTTGTGGAGATATGAAACTAATTTGCGGAGGAAACAAATTGATTTGCCTAGGTAAAAGAGTATTAATACACTGCCATAACAAAATGATATTGATTAGCATAAAAATTACCCGCATAATCAAATATATGAATTGATATCCCTTCATGTATCATCCATGGTAATGTGGAATAATGTGCATGATACCTCGTAGCATGATAATCTGTTGAAACCTCCTTTTCAACTACACATATTATGTTAAAGACGTGATTTTAACGACAAAATGGGTGAGTATTGAATTCGATAAAGGGGAAAGGGTTTGCACCATGAGAGATTTGATCCCTCTCAGTGCTGGGTAGAGCCACCTTTAATATGGATCTGTGCTATTTTATTTTCATTTAAGCAGATTATAAGCCGAGAACGAGTTACACATCCCCCCAATGAAACTATATGAAGTTAATATTAAACTAAAGAAGAATATTAGACTTAAAAACTTGATTTGATTTAATATTAATTTTTTAAACTTAACACTATGCTTTTTCTTCAAACAAATTAAAATCAAAGATTTTGGTTGGTGCAAATTTCATTTTTTTCTAAATCAAAACATCAATGAATAGATTGTAATTGTAACCAGCGTAGATCCAAAATCCTAGGCTCTATCAAGTGCCAAAATGGATCAAATCTATGGAGGTGCAAACCTCTTCTTAGGTATCCATTGATTTGATTCAAACCAAAAGACACATATTTTTATTTAAGGTCCACATATTATATTTTTATTATCAATATTTAATATTATTTATGGCTGACATAATATTTTTTATTATTTTTATTTTGTTAGGAACGAATATTGCATCATTTCCCCACACATGGCTTTAAAACCATATGCAAGGCCCTCCTACAACCATGGGTTGTTTATGAGGCCTTGCACATGGTCTTAAAACCATTTGCAAGGCCCTCCTAAACCATATACAATAAAACCATGGGTTGTTTAGGAGGCCTTGCATATGGTTTAAAAACCATGTGCAAAGCCTCCTAAACCATGTACAATAAAACCATGGGTTGTTTAGCATGTTTTAAAACCATGTGCAAGGCCAACATTTTTTTGCAGATAATTCAATTGTGTTTTTTTCTTGACCCACATATTTTTTTTTACAGATAATTTAATTTTTGCTTTTTTATTGTTTTGTTAGGTAGGAATATTACAACATCTCCCCCATATTTGATTGTTTTATTTTCGCCTATTAGAAAATAATTTTGTATTAATAAAAATAACGTTACGATATTATTTTTTATTTTGTGTTACAAAATCTCTCCTATCATATTCACTATCACTATTATTTTTTGCCGATATGTTACAAACTTTACATCACGTTACAAGATCTCTCCCATAATATTCACTATCACTATTTTTTTTTCCGACATGTTACAAACGTTACTAACGTTACATCACATTACAAGATCTCTCCCATAATATTCACTATCACTATTTTTTTTGCCGACATGTTACAAATGTTACTAACGTTACATCAAGTTAGAAGATCACGTTAGAAGATCTCCCCCATACTGAGCTGTAGAGCGCCTCTCGGCGCAATAATAAAGATTTAGTTTGGGTTAATATTTCATTTTTAATTTGGGTTAACCGAAGCTATCAAATTAATGATGAAGCAAAAGATAATAGTTATTGTGCTTAATACGTGAGTTTTGTTTATCAAAAAGAAAGTATGCAATTTTTTTTAATAAAATTTTTATGTGATTTAGTTAGTTTTAAAATTAAAGCTTTAAGAGTGTTGAGGAAATGTGAACCTCAATAGGATTCATTATGAATTTATAATTGAATTTATAATTGGCTCTATTTTTTTATTATGTTGAAATATTTATTTTATTTTTATCAAACCTACCAATTTATAAGTATATTTAAATTATTTTCTTTTATTTTTTATTTTTACGCTGATTATAAGCACAAAGGAGTTACAAATCCTTGGCTACTAAGGTTGTACAATACGCCTATGTGACACAAAAATCAACAATAAATTCCAACTTTATTTTTTCATTTAGTTTACCTCTCGCATTTTACGATGTCGATATTCAACATAGTTATGTTAATTATATAAACTATTTTCTCGTGTAAATCGTTGATTACTTTTTATCCATTTCTAATTTCAAAGCGTTGGTGAATTATGAATCACCTTACTTTTAGGGAAAAACCATTTTCCTACTAACGAGTGAAAATTTATTTTATGATACATGTCTTCTTGCCTCACTTGCATACGTATTTAGTTAACAGGTTTGCCAAAACTAGTTTTAGACCTTTTTTATATTGTTTAACGAAATAGCATTTTGTTTAGTTAACAAGTTTGCCAAAACTAATTTTAGACCATTTTTTATATTGTTTAATGAAATAGCATTTTTGTTGTTTCTATTTAATTGTTCAAAGGTAAATCTAGATTTAAAATGTATAACGCATTTAATTATGAATAATTCAACATATATATTATATAGAAAATTTAGAGAAAGTCACTTTGAGAAATTATGGTGGTGGAACTACATTGGTTTTGTTTATTGATTCTTTATACAATGACATAAAATATATGTTAGAATTATTTTAAACAATGTAGGGTCACCGCAAGAAGATGAAGGACGTTTTAAGTGTTATCCTAGTTTTTGAAAACACGATCACGTTACTTAAAAATATAATGTGTTTCAGCTACATAGCACTTGCTAAGGTTAAACCCGAGCATGGCATGTTATTAGACATGTAGGATAGGCAAACATAACACATATGCATTATATAACTACAAAACGCGTACATGTTATATAGCTATATAACGCGTACGCGTTATATAAAATTGAAATCAATTTAATTACACAGTCCCAAAACCCGCGGCTCATTTTTCCCATCAGGAATACGAATTTTACCTTGGATGAGCACATATTTGGAGTTGTAGAGTATTGGAGGAGCCCGATTTCGTTGGAGGGGAGACAAATTGACAGGTGAATTGTTAACTAATCAGGTAATTCATTCACCCATAGCATTTTTTTGTCAATTCTAAACCTAAATTACGGTTTTTTAATAGTTTAAAACAACCAAATTTTGTAATATTTAACAAATTGGAAATAATTCGATCTCTAATTAAATTCACATCTCCCTCAACCAAGATGAGTGAATAAGTACAATGAATCCCTTCTCAAGAACTCAAAAATTCCTAATGCAACCAAAAATAAAAAAATATAGAACTCCTCCCTTAATATAATGTATCTATCCACATGAAACCCAAATTTCCAACCCTCAAAGGCCATTTCCCCATGATACTAATTGAATAATTTTCCTCGGAAATGGACATAAAAAGATGAAATGCATGCACAAGTGTGAATAGAAAAAATGCATAAAAAATTAATAACTTAGTTTCTCAAAATTTCATCACAATCATTTGTCCATGAACATAATCAAAATTTCATCACAAGTGTATGTAGCTATACATTGGCTCTTAGTTAAGCACCCTTAAGTAAATGCCAAAACACAATAACAAAGTGCCTCTCAAGCCTGCCATTTTAAACATAAAACAATGTATTATATATNATTTTCACTTCTTGGTTATAGCACCCACCTCATTTTTGTTTTAACTATACCTTCCTCGACACTTTGCTCTTGTTCTGTGCATATGACTCAACCTATGTGCCCCTACCCTTATTGCAATGGAAAACAAAAGTGGAAATATATTAACCTTCTCATTGCGATATCGAATTACAAGTAATCACGTCCTAAAACCATCATAGAACCTTGCTATATATTCATCACACAATCGAAGAGTTCATAATCATCATCCGGTTATGACCTTATCTCTGTTGAGATACCAAAAAGATAATTAATTAAAGGTCATCACATAAACTAAATACAACTCGAATTGTGCTTCTTTGATCCTATAAAGAAGGAACTGAATCAATGATTAACTCAACTAACTAGTGACTCACTTGACAAATCACTAACTAGATGCTACAATTCTAGAAATTTCAACCAACCCTATCGATTACATTGGGAAAAAGATCTAGTATTGTTATCCTCTTTATTGAACCTCTCAACAAAATAAAGCAAATTAGAAACATGTGAGACCCTAGGTCTCCCTAAGTCCCCTTGACCTAGCAAAGTCATAAATGACTATACTCAAACTGTCTATGCCCACGCATCACTGGGTTTATCAATCATTTTTTAAAATAGTAAAAAAATATGGGTAGTATATTTCTACATGTCGAGTCTCTAAGCTCATCTACAACCAATTGTATTCCAGTCCACAAATTGTCCATTTTCGCATGTCACTTCTAGTTGGTTTCCATGTTTATACAACAATGGAAATGGTGAACACCCATGAACTACCTAGAGTGTGTTGTTAGAGTGTTCCCGACCATGATCGAGCCAATTATATTTAGAGGATTGGTGGCAGCCCTATATGACCCCTTTTCTAGCCTCACATATCCTAATAGTCCCTCACCCCTTTCTTTTACATATCCAAGGGATGTAAAGGCCAAAACATGTTAAAATAACACTCCTAAATTCTAAGAAGTTTAAACCCAAGTTTGCATGGAAAAGTAACCAATGAGAGTTAATAAGTTCCTTATCTTCTAGAAAGACGTTGAATGAAACTTACTTTTTAATTGTTAAATGTTTAATTTTAAGTGAATTCCATTAAATTGCTTACTTGAGTTTGATTTAATTTACATTTCAATTTTGAAGAGATGTCATTATATACCACATATATGTTTCTAATGATTTTCTTATTGACTTTTTTTATTGCAGTTGCAGCTATGGACACAAATGTTGAGATATTGATTGAGCTTTCCCACTTGAGGGGACTTAGTACAGCTTTTAGTGGTAGTGACAGGATTTGCCGCTCACTTGCATCAACTTTGGATGCAATTGTTGAGTCTATTTCACTTTCAATCAATATACTATATGATATTACATCATTTAGAGAAAGAAAAATAAAAGAATATGTTGATGTGCTAGACTAGAATGCAATTAAAAAGTTGAAAATAACGAAAGAGAACATATTTTCATTGTTCAGGGACCCTTGGATAGGGGAAATCCCAAATGCGAACAGGCCTCATATCTCTATTAAGTTGTGCACATTTCATCCATTTGTTGATAACTAGATGGACAGATGGTATATGGTGTTTGATATGCCACCACATAACAACAAGGAAATACCCCTTTATTTCCTTCAAAAGATGTATGCGGAGTTCATGTTGGGTAAACACGTAAGCTATTTTTATATCTTACAGTTTAAGGGGATCAGTGTGGGGATGCCCCAAATCTGACCCAATGCGAGGCTTTGAGACCCTTATCGCACTATCCCTACACCTCGCAGGCAATTTCCTAGGCCATATGTCCCACCTGCACATTGTGTTATTCCACAGACACGTGATACATATTTGAGTTTGGCACAGGCGGTTGTTCACCATAGAACTATGGTTCAGCATATGGGTGAGGAAGGGATATATGTCCCTCGTGTGGTACATACACTAGGTTGTCACGGTACATGACCATCTTCTAGTGTAGTACCATCCACTAGTCGAGGAACATCTACTAGTGTAACATAATCGACACATCCCGAGCCTAGTTTAGAGCCTCACAAGTGAACATCGTGTGGTCATCCCTGCTGTGGTATTTCCTAAGATGTTTCCTTCAATGGGTTTTGAGTGATGTATGTAGATGGTTAATTGTAATAAATTATTCATTTATTTTTCTCTTTGTACACGTATATATAGTTTGAGCTAGTATATTAATTTTGTGAACATGCAATTGATACTTTATGCCGGCAGCCATGCCCCAGAGTTAGATGTTCCGCACACTACAGGGGATCATGGCATTCCATCCACTAATCCCTTCATTAATGGAGATATTCATATAGAACCCATTGTTGTATCTCACACGGAAGTGAACATTTTAAAATTTTAGTATTTTAATACTTCTTAATTTGTTAATTTCCACATAATGTACATGTTAGTTCACTAATTCTATCTACGTTCTAATATTTACAATTATTAAACTTGCATATGTCATATCCTTCACTGGGGAAAGCTAATATGGAGGTAGCATCCATGGTCGTATCGTTCAACGAAACATTTGGGATCCAGGTAAACAATTAAAAATGTCTTTTTTTTAAATACATGTTTGCTCATTGAATCATGCATGTCTAACTACAGGAACACTTGCTAACTGTAGGAACCAACTGAAACATTTGGACCATTTCTTGGATTTGTATCTCCTCTTAGGCCATATGTAATATCCTGAATTTTGACCTAACACTTATTGGCATAAACCCCATTGATTATGATGTTACTTTGATGTTTTATTTTGGTATATTGGGTCCAGAACCCCACTGCATATGAACATGATGATTTGTTTGATATATTGGGCGTAAGACAATTACATATGTTTTATGTATGCTTTTATTTGTTGGGAATGGACCCTGAAGAACATTATTGATGAGATGTTTTGTGTTGAGTGAGGAGCTCTGGAGCACATGAGTATTTAAATGTTTTTGTTGAGTGAGAAGTTGTCGAGCACATGAGTGTTTATGTTTGTGTTGAGCGATAAATTATGGAACACATGAGTATGAAAACCTCTATGTTGATCATGAAGCTCTGAAGAACATGAAAAGATAATTTGGAAGTGTTGGGAATAATCCCTGGATCCTTCCAAGTTGATGTTGAGCATAAGCTCCGAAACATTGGATCCTTGGCTATTGTATCCCTAGGTGTATCCTACAAATAGATCCTAGCATTAGTGTTGAGAGAGGAGCTATATAATTTCACTAAGTTTGTAACTCCCTGCTTTTAGCGTTGCGTATAGGTTCTAAATAACCACTAGGACTTACTAAAAAGAATTAAATATGGCAAGTGAAAATGAATCGAATAAAACATTGATCTCATATGACTTATTTATAAGTGATTAAATGAAATTTTGAATTTCTGTATCTCATCAAGTACTGAATAACTACCATGTTATACGAAGCAATAAAACATGCAAGGATGTTTAGAATTTCCTATAGTAGTAGACCTAACCACCTACTCGACAGCCTTAATGAAGAAACTGTCATAAGTTTAGGGACCATGTTATATGATACCTAAAAACAAATGTTAACAAATAATATATATTTATATATAAGTATATATCTTATACATGACATGTATAAATATTGAGCATAGTAATAATATTAATAGTATCAGAAATACAAAAAGGATCCATCTATTATTATTATTACTAAAAGATATATAAATATTAAAATACCTACAAGAGTCCAAATAGGAACTAGCTAAAGGTTCCTTAATTAAATATTAAAAGTGCCTAAATTAAATAAAATGGTTAAATCAAGTAATCAAATGATTCTTGATTTAACTGCCCCCTTGACTGAAAAGTCTACTTATAAATACCCAATCGAAAGAGAGGCTTGGGGATCTTCCATCTTTTTGGTGATTCATATTCTTCCTGATTATACTCAAGAGAGTTCTTGGGGAACATTTTTCTAATAGGAAAAATGAGAACTGATTCAGAACCTGATATCCCAGTTAGGGAAGCCTTACCTTAGGAGCTCTAAGCTACTTTAATGTTGGAACCAGCTCGGTGGGATCCAGATTAAAACTAGGAATGGTTCTGGGTCATGGTTGGGTGGAACATGGTAGTTTGCAAGTGATTCCATTGTCTATATAGATGTTATATTTGTCTATGAATTTGTTAATTCTAGGTATTTGAGTGTGCAGGTTTTAAACCATTGAAATAGGTTCATCTTGCAAGTATGAGGTTCTTGATTTTTCCATGTAAACTATACAAGTTTTACCATTTGAAGTAGGTTAAATTATTAATGATTATGTAGGAGTTGTTTGCTAAAAACTAGGGCATATTTTCTACAGTTCTTAACCTATCTATGAATGTAAAAGTTTTGTTCTATAGTTCATTTCTGAAATTCATTTTCCTAACCAAGTATTTAAGGATTTTGTTTTCTGGTTTATTTCTACAATTCATTTCCTCTTTTATAATTTAAGAGTTTATGTTTTATTTATAAGTTCTTGTTTACAATTTACTTCCTGTTGTGAAAATTCTTTTCCAAGACCTAGAACTACTTAAAATAGATCCAATATATATTTATATATGGAGTCTACTGGTAGATTTCATATTGACAGCAAACCTATATTTAAAGTAAATAGACCAACTAGTATTTATAGTATTAGTATAGGCTCTAATTAGAACATTAGAACATAATTATAAAATACATTAAATTAGAATATATTAAAACGAAACCTAAAAACAAATCATTCCATTGTCTTATTATAACATAACCATAATCAATATAACAAAATAAATTCCAAACTAGGGCCATCGAGACATATAATGGTCTGAAGTCGCATTATAAATAAGCAATACTAAAAAAAAGTCATTCCCATCCTTATAAGTAAACATTAAATCAAATAGCAAGTCCATCTATCGAAGATATCTAAGGTCTGTAGGCCTAAGGGCCTCATTCATAATAAACAAGCTATACATTTAAACCATAAAAATACAATATCCAAAGCTTATATCATATAAATGAAAAGAGGTCACAGGATCGAATCCTGCGGGAATCCTTTGCAAACCCAATATATTTTCACACACATATCCTTTACAACCATCGTGACTTGGGATCGAATCCTGTAGGATTCGCTATCATCCTTACCAAACGCTGTAACAATTCAGTTATCTTCTACACAGACCACGCTAATAAAATCAATTGTCGTAAGAATAAAACACAGCCCAAAATTGTTGCTCTATCAACGTTCCCTCAACTCTTTACCAAATCAATCTTATAGGTTGTAACACATTATAACCACATACAATAATAAGAACCCCAATTTATAATTCCATGCTATATCTATTACACGACTCACAGTTGGTTATGAAAAATGATAAACCCTATCATAAACCCATTAAATCCTCTTTCAATGCTAAGAAAATAGAAACGACATTCATTCGTAGGTTAAAACCCACATTCATGGCCTCTTTAAAATAATTACACAGGTAAGAATTACAATCCAGGATTCAAACCATAAATCGACATTTTCATTCATCTCTTACACAATTGCTATTCTAAATGGACGGAACTCTATTGCCATCAACGGCATGGATCCAAATCCCAAAATAATGTTGTTAACATATTTATATTAAGACGTTAAAAAAAGAAACACAAATATACATAGAGTCAACTAGTGCCCAAACTAAGAATCATGACCATGATACATAGTATGCGAATGCCATACAAAATAATAATTATAAACTAATATAAGAATTTACAAAGTTGTGTATCAAAGGCCATGAACCATTGCAAGCAATGGTGTTATCACCATTACAAAAAATTAAACATATTAACAAAATGTAGAGCCCGTAAGTATTAACCATGGATAGCGATACTGACAGAGTATTCATATACAAAACTAAAATACATTAGTCTCAGCCTGAAGGCGCTAAACCCAAACAAAAAATGCAAGTCATAAATGGATCTATGGATTATTTACATAAATTTATGGACAGTCCCTTTTTCAAAATCGCAAACATTAAAACCCAAACCAAGCATTCAACGAACGAAAAGATTCACCCTCTGTCACAACACCCACACAAGAGAAGGAATGAGTTTCAACTTGTTACAGCAGGGCTTACCTGTAATGGGTAATGTGTTGACCACAGGGGAGACCCGTGAACCACGTTGTCCGAACCCTGTAACCTGCAACAAACCAATGCCAAGATGAGGATTATCCTAAAATACCAAACTGAACGACTAAGCAAGCATTGCCAAACCACACTGGAAGACATGCCTTCAAGGGAAACCATCATCCAAGCTCCTTGCCACAGTGCACACTAGAGACATAACCTCCATAATGAAATCACAAATGAACAAAACCTCCGCGCTAGTCAAATCTCTCAGCTTGAGACCCACACTTTCCAAAGCACATTAAATTTTTCACCCTGGCCTCCATTATATGAAATAAAAACCTAAGGCCTGTAGATTTTTCCACCCCAAATCTAATCTAGATTTATGTGGAAATGCAACAGACTACACAAATAACCATAGAAACAAATATGTAGCGGAAATAACACTTCATTTCATTAATCAATAACTAAAACTGGTTTACATACAAAATGGAAATAAACTAGCNTGGAAACCATACACATCCAAAAACCTAACCTTAGGAGGTGAAACGCCAGAATGTGGGCTCCGTTGGGTAACTTGGTACATCAATTTCCTGGGGTCGTAACTTTAGCATACTATCTCCGTTTGATGCGCATGATACATCGTTAGAAATATCTATTCAAGGACTACATCCATAATAAAAAATTGTAAAGTTAAAAATGGGCTCATATGTTCTTGACCATTCGAGGCCAAAAAAACGTCATTTAGGGCCTCAAAACAGCTCCGGAAGTTTAGGACCCGAAAACTGCCAAAAATAGTAAATTGTGCTACAATTAAGGAAACTGAAACACTGAAATAAAAAATGGTGGGGGTCCAAGTGGAATAGGTGGGTGGCCACCAATATCCTCCTGGATCAAAATCGCATTGCAACCATTAACCACCATGCAACACATAAACTCTAATGTTGGTAGCATAAAATTAGGACTAAGCCTTAACTCGTGGCATATATCATATGCCATGAACAACTTACCATGTGAATTCAACATTACACACAAAGGATTTAATAAACATAGGGCTACGTTATAATATGTTAAACCTTATACATGATCACATACACGATGTAAATGTTAAGTGCAAGTATAATAAAATCAAGGTCATAAGACCATAAACAATAATGATAACCAGTACAACATAGGCTTAATAAAACCCATCCTTGCGTAAACAATAGCTAAACAACCATAATAATAATCACTAGGATAGGACTGTAAGTATGTTCATCACCCAAGCAATGTGATGGTGAAGTATCGGCAGTATGTCTTATGTCATCCTCATAGCCACTGTTCCATCGTCAAGTGCACCTACATGCGACAAGGAAAGTAATGAATTAGTTCAATAAGAACTAAGTAAGCCTTGTAGAGAAAAGTAGAAATAGTTACCTTTAAGGTGTTTTTACAAGGGAAACAAGTCCTACCACTCCACCCCTTTGACTATATAAGTTAAGTCAGAAATATTCATAACCAGTAATCAAACTTTATAACCAATGAGTAAGCAATCGAAATAACATACATACATATAAATACATAACCACCGAACTTAGATATTTGGCAACATAACAACAACATATCGTTACACTAATATTCACATCGGGAAAACATAGAGAATGAAATAAGATCAACTTACGACAATACAATTTAGTAACACAAGGTACGACATATTCCGCATGAGTTAAGATAATGTCTAGTTCAGGTAGTATTTGACTAGCCTAATTTATTATTTCAAATTTTGGGGACATTACAAGTGGTATTAGAGCCCAGTTTCAACACTAAGAGACAAAATGGGCATACCATACATTCGTTGCAAGGAAAATAAAGTATGTTTTTAAATTTTGTTAACTAACAGAAATTTTTCCTGTTATTAAAGACTTTCAATTGTAGGATTTTAAAAGAACAGTTCATATGATGAACATTTAAGAGGACAACAACTAGCAAGGAAAGTTGAATACCCCCACCCAGGAAGTAGAACTTGTAGTGGAACTAAATTCTGATATAATGAAAACCATAGAAAGTATCCAAGAAGACATACAGAGTTTCATAGATAATAATCTAAATTAAATAAAGGAACAACAAGCAATCATATGAAGCATTGCTGTGAAACACGATGGGAGGAAGCCCCAAGGGAAACCCAACTCATTCCATAAACAGGTTCAAGAAATAATTTTATCATAAACGGGATAGCATCCTATGAGAAGAAGGAAAATAAGAAATACCCCTGAACCTCCAAAAGGAGATTATCACAGTCTTTCTAGTGATGATTCTCTTTCTCCATGCAGAAACAAAATGAGAAATGATGACAATATCCAAGGACAGTTCTGAAAAATAAAATCCCCAACTTACGAAGCAGAGATGAACACAGGGGAGAAAGCCGATGAATGGATTTTAGGTATGCGAAAATATTTCTGAGTTCATAACTACTCTAGAGAAATGAAATATTGTTTATCCATCTATAACTTAAATGGAAAAGAAACTAGATGGTGGAGAGACTTTAAGTATACCAAGAACGATGAGTTAAGAGAAATACAATGGAATAATTTTCACAATATTTTTCAAGAGAAATACATGTTGGAAAATTTCCTCGTTAGAAAAGTGAAAGAGATTCATGAATTATGTATGGGATCCATGACTATGGATGCTTTTATTAACATAATTTTAGATCTGTTGCATTATGTACCATACATCAAGGGAGAGAAAGTAAAAATACAACAATTTTTAGGATGTCTTTCTCTCAACTTTCGGGAAATTATTGAACTTGACATACTAGAAACATTTGAAACCACCTTACAAAAAGCTAGGCTTTGCTATGAGCATGGACAACTAATACAAGAGAACGTTAACAGAAGCCAAGACATGTCTAGGACCTTCTTAGATAACCATAAACCAAGTTTTAACCCACCACCGTATAAAAAACAAAACAACGCTTTTCCATCCAACAAGAAATTCAACAAAATAGGTACAAATCCATATGTACAAGCTCTAAATGCTAACAAGCCAACAACAAATGGGGAAGCCAATGTTTCCCTGCTACAAATTTAATGTTGGAAATGCCAAGGGCCTCATTATGCCGAGATTATAGGTACAAGAACAATAGGGTCTTGCACAAGTTACAAGAAGAAAAAACAGTACAAGACATAGATAGAACACCATGGATTTATGCAGCCTTGGATGGCCAACAAGAAGAGCATATAGCTACCATGGTTGAGATAGAAGATAAGATATTAAACACTTCTATTTCAGTACTTATTGACACTGGTGCTTACCGGAGCTATGTACCGCCTAAAATTGTTGATGTATGTAAACTAGGAAAAGTTAAACATGATCAACCTTCGTCGATGCAATTAGCCACAGGTACGAAATGAAAATTTTCGGAAATAGTTAAATATTTTCAGGTAAACTTGAATGGTTTTCCTACTAAAGTAAACATGAACATCCTATGCTTAGGATCGTATGATGTGCTTATTAACATGGACTGGTTGGAACAACAACATGCCATGCTCGATTTCTTACACAAGTCAATCTTGTTTACAGATAGACAAGGGAATCAAGTGAAGATTAAAATAATACCTATGAAAGTTTCCATAAGGAATATATCGACCTTAAAAGCAAATAAGTCCATTAGGAAAGGTTGTATACAGTTTGCAGTAAACATCTAAGACATAGAAGCTGAAAGAGAACAGCACATTGAGGAATTTCCAGTTCTTGTATACTTCAACGACATTTTTCCTAAGGAAATTCCAGGATTACCACCGAAATCAGACCTAGACCTTTCCACAGAATTGACACGAGGACCAGTTCCGGCTTCAAAAATCCTTACCGCATGAGTGCACCAGAGTTGGTGGAACTCAAACTACAGTTGCATGAGTTGATTGAGAAAAGATAATATCTGACTGAGTGTGTCCCCTTGTGGAGAACCGATACTTTTCGTGAAAAATAAGGATGGTACAATCCGGATGTGCATCTATTACTATTAGCTTAACAGGATGACTATCAAGAACTGATACCCACTCCCTATGATCGATGACTTGTTTGATCAAGTAGGAGGAAACAATATATTTTCAAAGATTTGCTTACGATAGGGGTACCATCACATATGTATTCATGATGAGTATATTCACAAAACCTCCTTTCATATAAGGTACGACCACTACAAGTTTGTAGTAATGACGTTCAGGTTGACTAATTGACCTGCGAACTTTATGTGTATGATGAACATTATATTCAGTAAATACCTGGATCAATTATTTTTTGGTCTTTATATAAAACATCCTAGTTTACTCTAAGAGTAAAAATGAGAACGAGGAACACCTCCACATAGTGCTCTAGGTGTTATGAGAACACCAGTTCTATGCCAAGTTTAGTAAATTTGATTTTTAAAAACCACAGATACAATACTTGGGTTACATCATCTCCGAGATGGGGATAGTTCTGGACCTAGAAAATACTAAATCCATAGAATATTGGCCTACCCCTACTAGTGTCACCAACATTATATCCTTTTTGGGATTAGTCAGTTATTACCGAAATTTCATTAACAACTTCTCGAGGATAGCTTGTCCCATGACCGCTTTGAAAAAGAAGGAAAATAAATTCTGATGGATGACCAAATGTGAGGAAAGTTTTCAAAATCTTAAACAACTTTTGACAGATGCACTGATACTATGAATTACGGATCCTGATGGGGATTTCAGTGTTTGCATGGATGTAAGCAAGGAAGGCCTAAAAGTAGTCCTGTTGCAAAATGATTATGTGATATGTTATGAATCATGAAAGTTTAAAGAACATGAGCAAAAATACCCCACACATGATCTTCAGTTAGAGGCCATCATCCGTGCCTTGAAGATGTGGGGGAACTACCTCATTGGAAGGAAATTCCTTTTGAAGAAGGACAATATGAGCCTGAAATATTTATTTGAGCAACCGGATATGAATTCCAGGAAAGCCAAGTGGTTGGATTTCCTTAGCGAGTACCATTTCAAGCTAAAGCATATAAACGACAAAGAGTAGATGGTTGTTGATGCTTTGATACGATGGAATCATATGATATATCAGGTGACTTTAATTCAAACCGATTTGGATTTACATGAGAGGATTAGAATGTCCAACATAGTTAAACCTTTCTATGTTGAAATCCTCAAGAAGGTCCAAGAGGATAGGTTATTTCAACAACAAAAATAGTACAAGGTTGACGAAATAGGACTGCTATGGTCCAAAGAGAGATTGTACATTCTGGAAGGAGGGGAAATTTGGTCCACCATCCTAACAGAATTTCATTGAAAACCCTACTCAGGGCATCCGGGATATCAAAAGATGATAAAGCCCGGCATAGCATTGTTTATCAAGAAATGTCAGGAATTCAAGCTGGTCAAAGCTGAGCACCATCATCCTTCGAGATTGCTACAACCATTACGCATTCTGTAATTGAAATGGGATGTCATTAGTATGGATTTTATCACGGGTCTGCCTAAGAGTAAGAAGCAAAATGATTCTATCTTTGTAGTAGTTGACAAATTGTCAAAAGGAGCACACTTCATTCCAGTGAAGTCGACCTACAAGGAACTACAAATTGTTGATATCTTCTTAAAGGAGATATTTAGATTGCACAGGATACCCAAGGAAATCATCTCAAATTACAATACTAAGTTTACCGGTAACTTTTGGAGATCTGTATTCTCCATATTAGAGACATAGTTGAACTTTAGTACTGCTTACCACCCGTAGATAGATGGTCAGGTAGAAAGGGTAAACTAGATTGTAGAGGACATGCTTAGCATGAATGTCATGAACAACCCCACCAAGTGAGAAGATTACATGCATCTTGCAAATTTTTCATATAAAAATGGATACCATACTTCCTCTAAGATGATTCCCTTTCAGGTACTATATGGACGGAAGTGTAGAACACCGTTTACTTGGGATAGCTCGGTGGATCGGATCATGTTAGTGCCTGACTTAATAAAGGACTTGGAACAATTGGTTAGCAATTTCTAGGTGAATCTTAAAGAAGCACAAGACCTCTGGACAATATACGCAGATAAGAAAAGAAAGGATAAATATTATCAAGTAGGAGACCATGTCTACTTGAAAGTAAAATCAAAACGAAGCTCATTGAGCTTGGGAAGGTGTGCTAAGTTAGGACCTATATTTTGTGGACCCTTTGAGATACTGGCCAAGAGAGGGCCACTGGGATATGAACTAGCATTACCTGCTCATATACGATTCCATAATGTTTTCCATGCATTTTTATTAAAGAAATAGGTTTATGACACTAAACATGTGATTTACTGGTCATTATTACAGGTGGAACCTGAAGGGTATTTTTCTCCTGAACCTCTTCATATATTTGAGAAGAGAGACGTGCAGCTCAATAAGTGCACCATAGTCCAGTTGAAAGTGCAATGGAATCAGTTTGAGGTCGATGAGGCTAATTAGGAGAATGAAGCCATGATGAGAAAGGATTACTTCACCTTGTTTCATGATTTCATTTCGAGTCCCTAGAAAACCAAGGACGGTGTTGTTCTAAGCGGGCAGGGATGTAATATCTTGAATTTTGACCTAACACTTATGCGCATAAGCGCCATTGATTATGATGTTACTTTGATGTTTTATTTTGGTATATTGGGTCTAGAACCCCACTGCATATGAACATAATAGCTTGTTTTATATATTGGGCATAACCCAATTACATATGTTTTATGTATGATTTTATGTGTCAGGCGTGGACCCTGAAGCACACGATTGATGAGATTTTTGTGTTGATTGAGGAGCTACGGAGCACATGAGTATTTAAATGTTTGTGTTAAGAGAGAATATCTAGAGCACATGAGTGTTTAAGTTTTTGTTGATTAAGAAGCTCTGGAACACATGAGTATGAAAACATTTGTGTTGAGCATGAAGCTCTGAAGCACATGAAAAGATAAATTGGAAGTGTTGGGCATAAGCCCTGGATCCTTCCAAGTTGATGTTGAGCATAAAATCTAGAACATTGGATCCTTGGCCATTGTATCCCTAGGTGTATCCTAAAAATACATCCTAGCACTAGTTTTGAGTGAGGATATATGGAATTGCACCAAGTTTGTAACTCCTCATTTTTAGCATTGAGTATGGGCTCTGGATAAGCGCTAGGAGTTACTAAAAAGAATTAAATATGTCGAATGAAAACGACTTGAATAAAACATTGATCTCATATGACTTATTTATAATTAATTAAATGAAATTTTGAATTTATGTATCTCATCAAGTACTGAAGAACTACCATGTTATACGTGGGAATCCAACATGCAAGGATGTTTAGAGATTCCTAGCCTAATAGACCTAACCACCTACTTGCCGGCCTTAATGAAGAAAGTGTCATAAGTTTAGGGATCATGTTAAATGATACCTAAAGAAAAATGTTAACAAATAATAAATATATAAGTATATATTTTATAGATGACATGTATAAAGACAAAGCATAGTAATAATATTTATAGTATAAGAAATAAAGAAAGGCTCAATCTATTCATATTATTACTAAAAGATAAATAAATATTAAAATACCTACAAGAGTCCAGATAGGAACTAGTTAAAAGTTCTTGAGTTAAATATTAAAAGTGTCTAAATTAAATAGAAGTGTTAAATCAATAAATCTAATGATTCTTGATCTAACTGCCCCTTTGATTGAAAATTATGGCTATAAATACCCAAGCCAAAGAGAGGCATGGGGACCTCCCATCTTTTTTATCATTCATATTCTACCTAATTATTCTCAAGAGAGTTCTTGGAGAACATTTTCCTAAGAGGAAAAATGACAACTAATTCATAACCCGATATCCTAGTTAGGGAAGCCTTACCGTAGGATCTATAAGCTACTTGCATGTTGGAACCATCTCGGGGGGATCTAGATTGAAACCAGGAATGGTTGCGGGTCATGGTTGGGTGGAACATGGTAGTTCCAAAGTGATTTGGTTATATATATAGAGGTCACATCTGTTTGTGAATTTGTTAATGCTGGATATTTGAGTGTGCAAGTTTTCAACCATTGAAATAGCTTCATCTTGCAAGTATGAGGATCTTGATTTTTCCCTATAAACTATACAACTTTTACCATTTGAAGTAGGTTAAATTATTAATGATTATGTAGGATATGTCTTCTATAAAGTAGGCCATATTTTATACAGTTCTTAACTTATCTATGAATGTAAAAGTTTTGTTCTATAGTTCATTTCTGTAATTCAATTTCCTAACCAAGTATTTAAGGGTTTTGTTTTCCGGTTTATTTCTGCAATACATTTCCTGTTTTATAATTTAAGGGTTTAGGTTTTATTTCTAATTTCTTGTCTACAACTTACTTCATGTTGTTAAATTTATTTTACAAGACCTAGAACTACTCTAAACAAAGCCTATATATATATATTTATATATGGATTCTACTAGTAGATTTGATATTCCGAACGGACCTATATTTAAAGTAACTAGACCAACTAGTATATATAGTATTAGTAAAGCCATAAATAGAAAATTAGAACATAATTATGAAACACATTAAATTAGAATATATTAAAATAGAACCTAAAACCAAATCATTCCATTGTTTTATTATAAACAGAACCATAATCAAAATAACAAAATAAATGCCAAACTAAGGCCATAGAGACCTATAATGGTCTGAAGTCACATTATAAATAAAAAATACTAAAAACAAATAATTCCCATACTTATAAGTAAAAATTAAATCAAATAGAAAGTCCAGCTATTGAATATCTCTAAGGTATGTATGTCTAAGGGCCTGATTCATAATAACCAAGTTATATATTTAAACCATAAAAATGAAATATCCAAACTTTATATCATATAAATGAAAAGAGGTCACAGGATTGATTCCTGTGGCAAGCCTTGCCAAACCCAAGATATTTTTACACACATATCCTTCACAACCATCATGACCCACGATCGAATCCTATGGATCTCACCCATAATACATTTAAAAATCACCATATCAAATCCTGTAGGATTCGCTATCATCCTTACCAAATGCTGCAACGATTAAGTTATCTTCTACATAGACCACGCTAATAAAATCAATTTCCCTAAGAATAAAAAACAACCAAAAATTGTTTCTCTGTCAATGTTTCCCCAATTCTTTACCAAACCAATCATATAGAATGTAACACATTATAACCACATACAATAATAAGAACCCCAATTTAAAATTACACGCTATATCTATTACATGGCTCATGACCAGTTACGCAAAATGATAAACCCTATCATAAACCCTTTAAATCCTTTGTCAACGCTAAGAAAATAGCAACGACATTCATTTGTAGGGTAAAACCCACAATCACGACCTTTTAAAATAAATACAAAGGTAAAATTTACAATCCATGATTTAAGCCAAAAATCGACATTTCCATTCATCTCTTACACGGTCACTACTCTAATGGCGGGAACTCCATCGCGATCAATGGAATGGATCCAAAGGCCAAAATAACATTGTTAACGTATCTATATTAAGAACATAAAACAAGAAATACAAATCTATATAGAGTCCACTAGCGCCTAAACTAATAATCATGACCATGATACACACAGTTTTTGAATTGTATAAAAAATAACCATTATAAACTAAAATAACAATTTACAGAGTCATGTATCTAGGGCCATGCACCATTGCAAGAAATGGTGTTGTCACCATTACCAAAACTTAAACATATTAACATAACATAGAGCCTGTAACTATTCACTATGGCCGGCGATACTGACAGAGTATTCATTTACAAAACCAAAATACTTTAGTCTCGGCCCAAAGACACTAAACTCAAACAAAAACCCCAAGTCATAAACACATTTCTCGATGCTTTACATAAATTTACAGACAGTCCCTTTTCCAAATCGCAATCATTAAAACCCAAACCAAGCATTCAACCAATGATGAGATTCACCCTCTGTCACAAAATTCGCACAAGAAAAGAAGCGAGTTTCAACTTGTTACATCAGGCTTACCTATAATGTGTAACGTGTTGACTACAAGGGAGACCCACGACCCACAATGTCCGAATCCTACAACCTGCAACAAACTAAATCCAAGATAAGGGGTATTCCTAAATACAAAACTGAACAACTAAACAAGCACTTCCATACCATACAAGAAGACATACCATCAAGAGAAACCATCCTCCAAGCTCCTCGCCATAGTGTATACTAGAGACAAAACTTCCATAATGAAATCTAAAATGAACAAAACCTTCACGCTATTTCAATTCCTAAGATTGAGACCCACGAATTCCAAAGAACATTAAATTTTCCACCCTGTCCTCCACTACATGAAATCAAAACCCAAGGCCTATAGTTTTTGGCACCCCAAATCGCATTACAACCATTAACCACCATACAACACCTAAACCCCAATGTTGGTAGCACAAAATAAGAACTAAGATGTAACTCATCGCCCATATCATATGCCATGAATGGATTACCATGTGACTTCAACATTATACACCAAGGATTTAATAAACATAGGGCTACATTTTAATATGTTAAACATTATACATTATCAAATACACCATGTAAATGTTAAGTGTAGGTATAATAAAATCAAGGTCATAAGACCAGAAACAATAATGATAACCATTAGAACATAGGCTTAATAACAACCAACCTTGTGTAAAAAATAGCTAAACGATTGTAATAATAATCACTAGGATAGTACTGTAAGTCTATTTGTCATCAAAGCAATGTTATAGTGAAGTATTGACAGTATGTATTTATGTCACCCTCATAGTCAGTCTTCCACCGTCAAGCGCACCTACATCTAACAAGGAAAGAAATGCATTAGTTCAATAAGAACTAAGCAATCCTTGTAGCGATAAGTAGAAACAATTACCGTTCAAGTGTTTTTACAAGGGAAACAAGTCCCTCCACTCCACCCCTTTGACAATACAGGTTAAGTCTGAAATATACATAACCAATAATCAAACTTTATAACCAATGAGTAAGGAATCTAAATAACATACATACATATAAATGCATAACCATCAAACTCACATATTAAGCAACATAATGAAAACATAGCATTACACTAATATCCACATCGGGAAAACATAGATAAGGAAGTAAGAACAACTTACGACAATAAAGTGCAGTAATACGAAGTCTGACACATTCCACATGAGTTAAGATAATGTACAGTTGAGGTAGTATTTGACTAGACTAATAACAAAAAATTATTTTTAAATTTTGGGGACATTACACCATACGTTAACAACTTGGGTCATGTATATGTGAGGTGGCCTAATCCTATAAAAACTCTAGCTGCCCATGACCATGGAGCCATTGATACCATGGTAATGTATATCATTTGATGATATTTGTTGGTTAACTTGAAATATGGTGCATACATTTTTTTTGTTAATGTTTGATTTTCATGTTTACTTAATCAGGATCCATAGTTTTCTATTGCAAACCTTGCAGGGATGGTTGATGGAGCAGTTAGTGTTGCATCTGCTATGGCAACAAGTCACATAGAGGTATAACTATTTCAACATGATCTTAACATAGTTTATTATTGTTGTCTATTATTTATTCATGGATGTCTAACTATTTCAATATTTGGTGATTGTAGCCACCAACAGTAGGAGTATTTCCTAGCCTCTATTATTTATTCATGGATGTCTCCGATGATCCTTGATGTTCAACCAACAACTCCATATAATACCATGGTAATGTATATCCTCTGATGATATTTGTTGGTTGACATGAAATCCAGTCCAAAAACCGGTTTTGTTAATTTTTTATTTTCATGTTTACTGCATCAAGATACGAAGTTATTTATTTCAAATCCCCCAGAGTTCGTTGATGCAACAGTCAATGTGGAATCTGCAATAACAGTAAGCCACAAAGAGGTAAAACTATTTCAACATGACATTGACATAGTTTATTATTGTTGTATATTGTTTATTCATGCATGTCTAACTATTTCAACATTTGGTGATTGTAGTTGCCACCACCAGAAGCAGTTCAATCCCCCTCTAGTTCGACCATGGTTGTGACCATCCTTGATGTTGAAGGAACAAATCCATTTTCTACACAAGGAATGCAATCCCCTTTGTTACAGTCTCTCATTGAGGTGATATGTCCATTAATGACCAAGTGTTTCATGCAATTTCCATGCACATGTTGATAATTGTTGAGTTAATTTAGATATGGTATTTTATTGAGCTAATGTATTAATACATAGTTAGTTGAATTTAACAATTGATATTTGATTTGCAGGATCCATAGAGGCACACTGATCCTAGAGATGTTCCTATAGGATCAACGTCGGGAAAGAACAAGAGTAAGCTTGATTTTTTATGTGTATTATGGGATATATGTACATTTCGATACATGTACATGTATTGTTTAGGAATAAACACCCTTGTAACCTAGGTTCTGGGCTTACCAATGTACTTATAAAACTTGCAGACAATCAACTTTAAAGTATAGAAGGAAATAGGAAGAGATTGTGGACTCACCCGATTATCGACAGTTGATCCAAGCTTTGTCTTCTCCTGCTCTACTTCTCTCCAAAGCTTTCAGGGATGCACCTCCTTCACCTGCAAAGAGAAAATTATTCAAGTACAAACTTATACATGTATATATGACAAGTTAGATAAACAACATATATAGTTCTTAATCAAATATAGTTATCAACCATGATACATGAAAGAGACTCAACACAAAGTTGGAAGAATAATTCTCTTTATTAATAATTAGTGAATGAGATAAGTGTACAACCCAATGCCTAAAACAACGATTCCTATGCAACCAAAGGACTCTAATTTCTGCTTCTCCAAAGAGTTCTGAAGATATACCACCAGCATAACTTTGCTCTCCAAGATTCATTCCCTTAATGCCCTCCCCAAGGCCTCTATTTATACTTTAGGAAATAGAGCAGTTTCAGAGGTTGAGGAGGTTGAGACAGTTGAGATGGTTAATGATTAAGGCTCAACTAATCTGCATTAATCGTGTTTTATATTTTTTAATGTCGAATGGATGTGTACACGACTATTGATATAGGCAACCCACGTATGAAACGCTAGTTTCTTTAAGGGAAACCAGCGTACAGATCTATACACGGGTTGGAATGAGAATAGTCATGTATAGTACGCGGGTTGTCAACATACATAGTCACATATGTAAGCGGGTTTCAGTGGAGATAGTCTCATATGGAAATCAACACATAGAAAATTAAAATGGTATGTTGGTCAAAGGGTAAATGCATCTCATGTCATGCCCATCTATAGTGTTTAGGAAAAATTCAATCCTATAGTGTCCTTTTGTGTACCAGCATATGGAAAGTCGGCACTCGCACGGAGAAGTGTCATTTGGGTTGATAACAGATGGCCCCTAATGTGTGATTTTAGAGGGAAGCGATGGCAAAAATACATTATAATCATCATCTTTGGAGAACTCAGAAGTCCAATGGAGCAGAGGTAGTACCTGAAACAAATACATAATAATGTCATATACAAAGTCGTATCTGAGGATGCTATGTTCAATATACTAGAGCACTAGCTCCTTTACAATATTTGAGTACATCATATAGTACGGGTACAAGACCACATATATTACAAAGGTGGATCGAAGCCACAATATACAATAATGATGAGTCTTCAAAGATCTAGAAGCTATGTAAATAGGTACAACATAGTCTTATGCAACTTAGTCCATAGATAGGAAACTAAGGTCTTCATAAACAATCCCAAAGAACCAGTACAACCCAAGCCATGTGAATATATGTTATTGAAGTTGAACATGGAGCAAATTCAATAGATTGTCAATCGATAGGTGATAATAGACAACTGAATCAAAGGAATTCACCAATAATGAGAGTGAATCCTGAGGTACAATTGTCAAAACTCTAGGTCTTCGTCATCAAGAAGTGCTGATGCGGAACCATACTGTGATGAAGAAGGTAATAGATCCTCCAATGCATCACAAGAGTGACTAGGAACTAGGTAAAGGAAGGGAGACACAAGTAGTAACAGATACGACAATGATGGAATCAGGATATAGATCAGACACAGGGTTAAGTCCTTGAACAGTGAGCACGACACAGATATGACCCAAGGTAGATTTTTAACTTTACATATAGAACAACTAGACTTATCTGTCATGTAGGAGACATGATCATATTCCCCAGGTAGAACTGACAAGAGGAGGAGTAAGAAACTCGAAGTAATAGATGAATTGAAAGTGAACACTGAGGCATGGGTATCGGAAAAACCAGAGAGTGCTTTGTTCAAGGATGACATGCTGCCACTAACTGAGAACCAAAAGAAAACTTCTTCCTTACCTTCCTTGTTAAATTTTAATGAGTCCAAGAAAGTCAAATCAGATCTCTCTTCATTTTTTGACAAGCTTGAAGAGAAGAGGGAATAATGCTTGATAGTTTCACTGATTCGTGGATTTTATGAGCCCGAACTAGTACATGCCCAGATGGTATTTTCATATTTAGAGAGTCTGGAAATTCCAAAGAAGACTCCAAGGGAGTCCTTTTAAGTCCAATTTAGTCTCCTGAGGCCGGAAAAGTATAAAACATACCACAAAAGAATTTTCTTAACTTCCGTAGAATAAAAGGTGAACCTTTTTCATACTTAGTCAGGGAGGTCTGAAAAAGGTTAAATTACCACATACCCGTTTCTCCTTCAAGAGCAGCAGAAAGCTTGAGTTTTATGAGTGTGAAGGAAAGCAAGATCACTTGAAAAGATCCATTTGAGTATGAGAAATGGGGCTTACAAAAATAAACTCAATGCTTTGTTCTTAGTGTTTAACGAGCATGACAAAGACACAAAGTACACTCATAATATTTTTCATGTTTAGATCCAGAGCACGAAAAAGAGAAAACTGAGCTCAAACCGGGTGTTCCTTTTCCGTAAATTTAGTCCCCCGGGTCTGGAAAAGTGATAAACCTGTACCTGAGAATACTCTTCTCAATTCCATAGAAAAGAGAGTGATCCTTTTTTCGTATTATTCCACATGGTCCGAAAAAGAGATGACCTACCACCAATGTGGATGCCCATTCAAGTATTCTTAACGAGCTTGAACGGACAAGTTAACTCGGTAGTCAAGTCTATTTTTAAGGAGTCAAACCTGGGCCTAAAGAAACTCCATAAGGACGGGCATCCTATAAAGGGATAGCTTGTAAAAAGAGACCAAAATCAGGTTCAATTTGGCATGAAAAATAGCTAAAAAGACTCCCCTGTACCTAAGATAGTTGTAGCATGAGTATCAAAAGACAAAATAGGTTCTAAATGGAGATACTCATGAGAGGAAAGCCCTATCCATGGAAGAACAATGGTAAAGACAAGGAGCTAATGGTTAAAAATACCATAGTCCATGGTCAAAATGTCAATTGCTATGTTTAAGATGGACTAGGTATAACTACAGAATGCATGTGAAATGACAAAAACCATCCTATATGAGCAAAATACTGTTAGGGCGCGCACATCAACGGTCCTTAAGATGGGTAACCCCGCGGGTTTGACTGGAAATAGTCTTAGGGGTGTCGGGGGTTGAATCAAAGTCTTCTATTGTAATAAACCCACGGCTTAAGACCAGGGTTTAGGGTTTTGGGTGCCCATGGTATTGAATCCATGTTTTTGTAAACAGTGCGCTATAAATAGGCACTTGTGTAAATAAGAAAGGTTAGGTTTTATGATGTAAGAAATATTAAGGCAAAGTTAAGGCTGATTTTGTAAGGAAAGGTTAAGTCCCAGCTGTGTGCGTGGACGACCTCTCCAGCTATGTGCGTAGAGGGTTTTGTAAGAAGATTGAGAAAAGATCTGTAGCTGTGTGTACAGAGGCCTGCTGCTGTGTGCGCGGCTGTTAAGGACTGAAGGGATCTGCAGCTGAGTGCGCAGATCAAACTGTGGTTTTGTAGCAAGTTGAATAAAACACAGTTTGTGGACGTAGCCCCTACACTGGGGGTGAACCACGTTATATTTTGTGTCGTGGTTTCTTGTGTTGCTTCTATTTCTATTATCTTTTATGCATTAATAACTATACACATTTGATAACTTAGATCACTGCTAATAATAAGCTTCACTATGAATTCCTTGTAGTGGGTTAAGCAAGTCACGATTATTTATCTATCTGCGAAGTTATATATAAGCAAATGACAAAGCTGTGTAACTATTGATTAATAAGTTTATTAAAGGCTAAGGTACAGTAATATCCTTCTCTGCTTGCAGAAACCTGATTATGCGGCACCCCATTGCTGTTTCGGGTGAGACTGCAACCTGCGCGCAGGTTGTTTCCGAAAGGGCCAACATGGTGGGTCTTTTGTTGGTGTGACATAAAAGGATTAAACCTGGGTCTGCCCTATTGCCCAACAAATTGGTTTCGTTGCCGGTTGAAATCAGTATCTGCTCAAGAGGGGTTTACGTCGTACCTTGAGGGCTATGTTCTGGAGGCCCTCTGTGACGGAAAACAGCGATTGGCTTGATGAGACTTATTTGAAATTTGCTAAGAAAGAGAACACAAATCCGCGTCGTAGCGCACATGACTTTTTACAAAGGTATGTTTTTTGTGATGCTTATGAAATTTTCTTTGGTAGTATCCACATAGAGTTGCACCAGTGGTTGTCTAGGTTAACAGAAAGAAGGACGAACTGCCAAGCTCGACGGGTTCCTGCGTGGACCCCCACAAGGGTCAATCTTGTGCAACACGTGAACAACAAGGTATCCCGCGCTGTTGATTTCTGGACGACGCGAACATTGGGAGCCTTCGTGACAGAGTTTTCCCTTGACACAAGTAACTCCTTCAGCGAAGCTGAACGGCAGTTCTTCAACGGTCCCCGTGGTAAGTTTTTGAATTCATTAAGCTTACGGATTAAAATACTATTGGCTGAAAAGGGTATATTGTTGTTTGAATCAGATTGCTAGATTGGTAGTACTAACATATGTTTGGAACCACTCCGACAAAAGGATCAGGATGATGTGGAGCCCATCTACACTATCCTCGCGCAGGACAGAGGTTATGAGGATCCTCCTACCACAGGTTGGTAGTCTGGTAGCTCCTGTATGACCAACTTGGAGGATGACTTAGAAGGTTGGCAAAACCGACATAGCAGTACCAGACCTACTAAATCTATCAGATGGCTTAGCTCACAACCAAGCACTCTCCCTACTTTTGATGGTTCGACAGACCCTGACCGATTTATCGTACAATTTTCAGGTCAAATACTGGAGTCACAGAAAATGACTTCTCTGGAGTCAGCACTCAGAGTCACAGCAGCCAGATGGTGGAAGAGCCATAAGCCGCAGATTCCTAGCTGGGAAGTCTGTCAGAGGCTCCTTCGGCTGAGATTTAAGGAACAGCCTGAGGAGGTGCGAAGCAAGTTTGATGGATAATCTAGTCCACAAGCACATTTGGCAAACTGTTATGCAGCGTGGAGGTATGTACCTCGGAATGAATGGGTACATAGATTCGTCCATACACTGGCACCGATAGCCCAGACCTGGTACGAGGAAGCTGAGCTCCGCCTAGATACTGTAAGTTGGGACTGTCTTGTCCATAGTTTTATACATACTTTTTCTACTAATGATGTCTGCCCAGCTCTAGACGCAGCTATCAGGATCATCCATACCAAGGTCTTTGATGACCGAGAACTAGTAGAACAGCGACTAGATTGGACAATGCAAGAAGCCCACACCCTAGAATGTTATAACTTCGCCATTGAGGACGATGAGGACCCGCGCAATATCACTATCCCTGAGTCAGAAGGATGCTGTGATGTGCAAGGCCCAGCCATCGAATCCCCGGAAGTAAACCAGCCCCTGAAGACACGCACAGTTAATATGGGATCTGAAGAACAGCCTAAGCTTGCCACAATTGGTGACTATTGGGATGATGAAATGGTCAGCAAGGTAACCCAACTTCTCCATGGGTACCAATATCTCTTTCCAACAAGTTTTCCAAAATGAAGGGTATCTTGGGTGATATTGGCGTAATGAAGATCCCTTTGAAACCTGATGCAAAACCTATGAAACAACGGCCTTATAGATTGAATCCGAAGTATAAAGAAAAGGTTAAGGTGGAGCTGGATAAGATGCTCGCCGCAGGAATAATTGAGCCTGTTGAAGAATCTGAGTGGGTCAGTCCTATGGTGGTCCAGGAGAAGAAGACTAAGGGTGAAATCCGCATATGTGTCGACCTCAGGAAATTAAATGATGCCTGTCTGCATGATCCCTTTCCTACCCCCTTTATAGACGAAGTGCTCGACAATGTTGGAGGTCAAGAAATATACTCTTTCACTGATGGGTTTTCTGGCTACCATCAGATCCGAATTGCTCTAGAAGACCACCATAAGACAACATTTGCTACCGAAATGGGATCCTTTCAATATACTGTCATGCCCTTTGGGATGAAGAATGCACCTGCTATATTTTCTAGGGTCATCATCTCTGCGTTCAAGGAATATATACATAAATTCTTAGAAGTTTCTTTTGATGACTGGACTATTTTTGGGCTAGTAAAAGATCACCTCACTAGTTTGAGACTTATGTTAAACAAGTGTAGACAGCACTAGATTTCTTTGAATCTAAAAAAGTGTATCTTTTGTGCCCCTTTTGGAATTCTCCTTCGTCATGTTGTCTGTAAGAAGGGATTGATGATGGATCCTACGAAGATAGTTATTATTGTAAATCTGCCACCCCCGAAGTCCGTCAAACAACTGTGCACGACACTCGGTCACACTGGTTACTACAGAAAATTCATCCAAGGATATGCTCAAATTATCGCTCCGATGGAAAGGCAGTTAAAGAAAGATAACAAGTTCGAATGGACACTGGAGTGCTAGGAAAGCTTAGATATTTTGAAGAAAAAAATGGTCACTGCCCCTATTCTAGTATTTCCTGACTGGAACAAAGAATTTCATGTGCATGTCGATGCATCCTCCATTGCTCTAGGGGTGGTATTGGCTCAACCAGGTGCAGGTCAGATCGACCACCCTATTTCTTTTTCCAGTAGAAAATTATCCACTGCAGAGAAAAATTATACTACAACCGAGCGTGAAGGCCTTGCTATGGTGTATGCACTACAGAAGTTCCGACATTATCTATTAGGATCTCATTTTAAGATGTTTACTGACCATTTTGCTTTGAAATATTTGGTTAAAAAAGCCTGTGCTAGGAGAAAGAATATGTAGATGGCTGATCCTGTTCCAAGAATATGACTTTCAAATCATCGTTAAGCCTGGGAGACTGAACCTAGGTCCTGACCACTTGTCGAGGCTCAAGTCGGGTGAAGAGCCCACCAGTTTGGATGAGGGCCTCCCTAACGCGCAGCTGTTTTCCATCCAGATAATCAATGACTACTTCCAGGATATTGCTCAGTACATGTCTATAGGGTTTCCACCTGCTGAAATGACCACCCAACAGAAGAAGCAGCTGGTAGTGTGAGCAGCGGACTTCACCCTAATATCTGGCCAGCTGTACAAGATGGGACCAGATGAAATACTGCGCAGGTGTGTTTTGGAGCATGAACGACCCCTGATTTTGGCCGAGGCACATTCTGGTGCGGCAAGAGGTCATTATGTAGGGAAAGCTACATCACAGAATATTTTGACAGCCGGCTTATGGTGGCCCACCATTCACAAGGATGTGAGAGAATATTGCCATAGCTGCAACGTCTGTCAAAGGACAGGAAAACCATCTCGGTGGGATGAAATGCCCCTAGTTCCACAGGTAACCTTACAATATTTTGACAAATGGGCCATTGACTTTGTCGGCCCCATCAACCCCCCCTCGAAGAACTCTAGTGCGAGATATATTATTACAGCAACTGACTACCTTACTCATTGGGCTGAAACCCAACCGGTCAAGAACTGTAGCACTGCTACAGCTGCGCAATTCATCTTCGATCACATCTTGTCCAGGTTTGGGTGTCCTCGCGTCCTTATGAGCGATCAAGGATCACATTTCTTAAATAAAACAATTGCAGTGCTAACTAAAGAATTTCAAGTATACCATCAGAAAAGTACAGCCTATCACCCACAAGCCAATGGGACTGTCGAAGCTTTTAATAAGATCCTGGAGCATGCTTTGACAAAGATTTGTAATGCTAACAGAAATGATTGGGACCTTCGCATTCTAGCAGTGCTATGGCCTTACAGAACTACTTGCAAAAAGTTGACAGGCCATACACCTTTCCGATTGGTTTATGGGCAAGAATCCGTCATGCCTATGGAATACATTGTTCCCAGCCTCAGAATCTCTGCTTTCACCGAGATGGATGACCCAGCCATAATAACAGAGAGACTGAAATAGATATTAGAACTCGAGGAGGATAGATTTATTGCAGGTTTCCAGCAACAGGTGTAGAAAGCTCGAGAAAAAGCGTGGCATGATAGACACATTAAGAAGAAACAATTCCAACAGGGTGATCTTGTGCTCCTCTATGATAGAAAATTTATGAAGTTCCCCGGAAATTTTAAGACACATTGGAAGGGACCGTATATAGTACAGAAAGTTACTGATGGGGGCGCAGTCCAACTAGCTAAGTTAAATGGAGAACTCTTTCCGTCTATGATAAATTGGAGTCGTCTAAAGAAGTACAGGGACCGGCCAAGTCCTCAGAATTGAAGGTAGCACCAAGACGAAAAAGTCTACATACCCAGCACAACTGCTCGCCACACTATGGAATGTCCTAATCTGAAGGATAAAGTATGGGAAGCCGAAGGTTGGTCAGGGGACACAGGTTCATCCTGTGTCGAAGTAGAAAGTGGTTATTATGTCGTAGGTTGGAACTGTGTCGCAGCCTAGTATGAGATGGATGGGACAAAATATATTTGACGGCAGCGGCACATGAGCTACTCTTCATAACTGTAATTATGAGATTTCGGGAAAATATCAAGCTGGGTGTGACGAGATTTCTGGTATTCAAGCAGATTTGATGTCATTACTACACTATGATGATAGATTCTGTAATGAAATTCTATAAGTAAGCTACATTGACTTGTGGCATCTTCCTCGAAGCACTTCTTGGAGTTTGCTCGATTGGAGCCATGACAAACAATTGTGACGTCCATAAGCTACTATGCGAGTTCAGAGAAAGAGGTCTGCAGAACCTTTTGAGTATCCCACCAGCACAGTCGTATTCAACTTAGGTACGCAGGCAGGCAGAAGTTTGCTCTAAACCAGGTGAAGGTAGGCACAAATTTTCTCTAACATGGAGCCATGACAACCATAAGACCTCGCCAAACGACTCTGGCGAGCCCCACCCTGAAATCTTCCGGCATAGCAGAACCATGGCAGCTATGTGTCTTATTCAGCATGACACACAATTCCAGGGGACCCCAAGCTGTGGCTAGTTAAATGTCGCCAGCCCGAAAAAAGGATGGGGTTGTAGATGGATCCACAAGGCCTTATTCCGCATCAATATCAAGCAGCAGAAATAAGCGGGCAGCCGGCCACTAGCAGGAAGGACTCCAGGAACCAGCGCATAATGTCTTCGCCAAGCAAATTTTACCACCAGCCGAGCAGATAAGTGCCCCAAAACGGGACACTGGTGAGTCTTAGGGGCCTGTTAGGGCATGCACCTCAATGGTCCTTAAGATGGGTAACCTCGCAGGTTTGACTGAAAATAGTCTTAGGGGTGTCGGGGGTTGAATCAAAGTCTTCTATTGTAATAAACCCGCGGCTTAAGACTAGGGTTTAGGGTTTTGGGTGCCCATGGTATTGAATCCATGTTTTTGTAAACAGTGCGCTATAAATAGGCACTTGTGTAAATAAGAAAGGTTAGGTTTTATGATGTAAGAAAGATTAAGGCGAAGTTAAGGCTGATTTTGTAAGGAAAGGTTAAGTCCCAGCTGTGTGCGTGGACGACCTCTGCAGCTGTGTGCGTAGAGGGTTTTGTAAGAAGATTGAGAAAAGATCTGCAGCTATGTGCGCAGAGGCCTGCTGCTGTGTGCGCGGTTGTTAAGGACTGAAGGGATCTGCAGCTGAGTGCATAGATCAAACTGTGGTTTTGTAGCAAGTTGAATAAAACACAGTTTGTGGATGTAGCCCCTACACTGGGGGTGAACCACGTTATATTTGGTGTCGTGGTTTCTTGTGTTGCTTCTATTTCTGTTGTCTTCTATGCATTAATAACTGTACACATTTGATAACTTAGATCACTGCTAATAATAAGCTTCGCTGTGAATTCTCTGTAGTGGGTTAAGCAAGTCACGGTTATTTATCTATCTGCGAAGTTATATATAAGCGAATGACAAAGCTGTGTAACTGTTGATTAATAAGTTTATTAAAGGCTAAGGTACAGTAATATCCCTCTGTGCTTGCAGAAACCTGATTCTGCGGCACCCCATTGCTGTTTCGGGTGAGACTGCAACCTGCGCGTAGGTTGTTGCCGAAAGGGCCAACACGGTGGGTCTTTTGTTGGTGCGACATAAAAGGATTAAACCCAGGTCTTCCCTATTGCCCAACAAATACACCTTAAAACAATGATAAACCTATTACAAGGAAAAAAGATATGGTATTAGTTTTATAAACTATGAACTATAGGGAAAAAACCCACTTAAAAATTAAATTTTCTATAAATAGTTCAAAAACTTAAATAAAACTCACCATTTGCATTTTTAGCCATAAAAGACATGTTTTCGCCTCTACCTTCAATTGCTCGGTGTGGAAAATCAAGTGGACCATTTCCAAATCCGCAAGTGTCAAGTAATGCTACGCTCCATGCTCTTGAATTTGATCCAAGCAATTATCAAAATTAGGCCCTAATTTTATGTTTTTAAGCGCCCTCAACAAAGCAACGATGTGTATGCGGGTTTGCTATATTGAAATTCACATACACGCGTTCTATATGTGGGTTTCCTGAATGACAGTCGCGTACAGTATGTGACATGCCTTAATAGACAGTCGCGTACACTGCGTGAGGGGAAAAAGAAGCATATGGGGTCAAATTTTCAAAATTTTATATGGAACTAAATGTTTGCAATTGCTTGTTTACTAGGTTGAAAGATGGTGCTGGAGTGGAGGGAGAGCAAACATGAAGATACGAACCAAGAAGCACTCCAAAATGCCCTCACCATGAATGTTTTATGTTCAAGTGGGTTGTTAAAGTTTTTCTGTACCTCACCTATGCGGTCCAATGTATGCCTCTTAGAGTTCTTGAGAAATTATTGGGACCATGACTTGGGCATGTTTGACCTTCGAGGTGAGTCCTTGGAGATTACTTCATAGGATATCTATTTCATTGTCGGTCTATCATGACAGGGAGCTCCGGTAAACTTGGAATGCACCGGAAGAGGCGGTGACCCTCTAAGTGTCCAAAACTACATTGATATATACTATGCACCAGGAACACAAAAGAGGGGTAGCTGCATCCCTATTGTGCACATACATGATCTTCCTCTATAGGTATTGACAAGTACTATAGTGAGGGTTGCAGGGTCATATTCACTTCAACTTGCAACACGAAACCAAATGAGACTCGAAGTGGATTGCATGCAGAGGGGCCTATATGACTGGTGCTCAAGAGTGATCCCGATTATGAGAAAACAACTCTTTGACTGCAAGAGAGGTAGGAGGAATAATTTTGGGTATTCTAGCATACTAGTGGCCTTATTCTTTGAGAGAGTGCCAGGATGTATCCCTGGAGTACCCTTTCCAGTTCGTTCTCCTCGTCAGCCTAGGCTGAGTAGATGGGGAGATATCTTCCTCTGCTAAGGAGGTGGTGGCTCAGCGTAGAGTGTCTATGATGATGACTTCTACTTTTGGTGGGAGCAACAGTTTCCATCACTGGAGCAGTTTCCATATGTTGGAATGGATTTTCGGGGTGATGTAGACCTTGTCCTCCCTCCAGGAGGAGCATGGGGAGAGTTAGGTAATTTTAAATTTTAAATTTTTTATGAATTTTAAAATATAGAGATATATACATATTTATAAGAGGTCTAATCCTATTAAAATGTCAAAATGAAAATATTGGACCAGTCCACCCTGAAGGGCATCCACGCATGTATGTGCATCCTGTCTTGGGAGAAGACCAGGGGCTGATTAGGGTTCTAGAGGGGAAGCTGGCTAGGCTTACCTAGAGAGTACCTACCTTACGGATTGAGCACATCCCAGCCATCATGTAGGAGTTCCTGGTTGGTGTACCACCTGTCTGAATATGCCTTCTGAGGTGGGTAGCCAAAGTAGTATTGGTATACATAGATGTTGTTGAGGCTGTTGAATCTGAGGAGGCTAAAGAAGCCAGAGTACAGGGTGACTGGGGGGACCAGGGTGGTCCAGCTTAGATCTAGGGCATTTGATGGACTTTGATACATATTTTGTATATTTTTTGTATATTATACAATTATGACTGGATCTGAGGATCTGAGACTCGACCTATCTATATGAACAGATATTCATATACACACACACACACACACACACACACACACACACACACACACACACACACACACACACACACACACACACACACACACACATATATATTGCCAGTTTATTTACAAATTTTTTTTATGTGTTTGCTATATACTTTTATGGAAAATGTGTTAAATGCCAATCCAAGATGTAATTAGCGTATGCATCAGTTAATAAATTTTGATTCCTTGGAATATGATTGAATGTAATGAAATAAAAATTTCTTTCCAACAACCTAACTTGCATGAACTGATGTAATAGAATAGGGTTCCAGACCTAATAAGCCCAATTGAGATGGGAAACAACCAGTTGAGAGTCTAATCGAACTTCCAGCTGAGTGATACAACGTGACAAAGAATCCCATAGAAGATCAATGATGGCCCTATCATTAGAGGAAATTTGAGGTCTAAAATGGCCCTCCTAAGGAAAAAAAATATTAATAGTTATTAATTTTGGAGGAAGAATGAAAAAAACTTCTTCTTTTGTTCGTATTTTCGACATATCTCCCTATGTTTTTACTCAAATTCTGAGCATGAGAGATCTTAGGATGTGATATTTAATTCCACATCCAACGAGTACCCACACTACATATATTTGATGGACCCCACTACCCAAAAAATAAGAAATACCTGAAAAAATGCGATGATGACATCATCATCACATTTTTTCAGGTATTTCTTATTTTGGGGGTAGAGGAGTCCATCAAAAGTATGTAGTGTGTGTACTTGTTGGATGCAGAATTAAATTCCACATCCAAAAAGCTCTCCCGCTTGGAATTTGAGTAAAAACACAAGGAGATATGTCGAAAATACGAACAAAAAAAGTAGTTTTCTTTTATGACAAATATGTCAATTCAACCATTATGGTTGACTCATTTTATTGAAATTATATTAGTTCCTAAATTCCAACTCACAAAATTTAATGTTGGCACGTTTTCTTATAAGGCCCATTTTAGACCCCAAATTTCCTCTAATGATTCAGCCACATTATTGGAAGCAGGACCTAAGCAAGTGCCTCCTGAGGCAACTAACTATCCTAAGGGTAAATAAATAACCCATGCAGTTGAAGCTAAATTACAAGTGTGGTGACTGGTGCTATCAGCAAAACCTACAAACCTCTTGAAATACATCTGAAACAACCAGCAAATGGTATAAAAAACATAAACTGACAAACTAGTGTACATAAAAATACATACAATAAAATACAAGAAAAAGTGCTAAGCCTAAGCATAGTACTTTTTCAGGTAGAACTCATTTCTAGGCTCAACCAGATTATTCCCATTGTAATCTATCAATTCATATGTGCCTTTCTTTAATACTTTTAACATGATATAAGGTCCCAACCACATAGACCTGAACTTTCCTTCCCCCAGGGGTTCTTTGTCTTGGTCTCAGAGTAAAACAAGTTCCCCTTCAGAGAAAACTTGAGGCTTGACCAATTTATCATATTGGATTTTGACCCTATTTTTATGATCTTGGTTTGTTGTCAGCACATCTCTACGCTACTCATCAAGGTGTTCTAAATGTAATAGATGTTCTTCAAGCTCAGTCATATCCAGTAACACATGAATATCAATTTTCAAAGACGGGATTTCACATTCAATCGGGGTAATAGCTTCGACTTCATGGACGAGTTGGATGGGGGAGAAACCCGTAGCAATTTTTACATTGGTTCGATACACCCAAACAGCAGGGTACAGCATGATATGTCAGTTTGAACGGGCCACATTAATAGTACGTTTGAGGATAGTTTTCAAAGTTTTATTAACAACCTTGACCTGACCATTGGCTTGAGGATAAAACAAGGATGAATGTTCTTGTCTAAATCCTAGCATAATGGTCAGTTCTATCATCATGCTATTTTGAAAATGACTTCCATGGTCAGTGACAATCACCTTGGGTTTACCAAATCGTGCTATAATTTGATTGAACACGAATAAAGGTGCAATTTCCTCGTCGGCTCTAAAGGTGGGCATTGCCTATGCCCATTTTGTAAAATAATTCACAACGACAATGATATATTTGTGCCCCCTAACAGAGGTTGGGTTACATGTTACATAATCAATCCCCCACTTCATGAAGGGGCCCATCGAGATAACAGGAAAAAACGAAGCAGGATGTGACGGCATTTTTCTGGTATAAAGTTGACAAGGATGACAACGCTTCACTACTTACACACAACCTTTAAAGATTGTGGGCCAGAAATAAATGGCACGTAATATTTTATGGGTCATTGTTAACCAAAATAAATGACCCCCACATGCTCCACTAGGGGCATCATTTAGGACAATCTTTTCTTCCTCGTGGGTCAAACATCGACGCAAAATGAAATCTACCCCTCTACGATATAAAGTGTCTCCTATAATGAGGTAGTTCTTGGCATGTAGGTGTAGTTTACACCGTTCTTCCCGCGAGAAAGTTGCAGGATACTTCAAAGTCTAGAGATAGATAAGTATATGTCCATACCAGGGATCATAGGTGGAAATCAAAAATATGTTCTCATCTAGGAATGAGTCTTCTTCAATAGCTACATCTTCATCTACTGGAAATTGTGCAATAAGTTCATCAAAAACTAAGCATTTTTTGGATTTGGCAGACTGAAAATCCAATTCAGACTCTTGGGGAATGACTATCCATTTGTTGAATTTTCCTCCAACTATCCATCGGGACAAAACATATTGAAAAGGATTAACATCTGCCACTACCATTGTAGTCCTTAGTGAGATGTAGTGATGTAACCTCTAAACAACATAAATAGCTGCTAAGGCCAATTTCTCGACATGGGAGTACCTCAGTTCAGGTCTGGATAAAGCATGACTAATATAGTAAATGACATTCTCTTGGATCCTATCATCCTCTTGGACTAGGACCACCCCTATGGTTGACTCAGATGCGGCCAGATACAATATAAAATCCCTAGAGTAATCTGGTGGGCACAATAATGGTGCCGACAACAAATATTTTTTCAATGCCTTGAATGCAAGTTGTGCAGTTTCATCCCATACAAATGGGGTGTACTGTTTCAGTAGGTGCATGAAACCCTTAGTAATCTTGGCATAGTTTACAATGAAACATTGAAGAAATTGGAATTTCCCTGCAGGCTTTGAAGTTGCCTGATAGAATGAGGAGGAGGTAGATTTACAATGGCCTCAACTTTTAACGAATCCACCTAAATACCTCTATTAGAAAAAATGAATCCGAGTAGTCTCCTTGACTCGACAAAGAACACACACTTGTGGGGATTCAAGCGGATTTTATCATATCCGCATCGTTCAAATATCAAATGCAAGTGATCTGGATGGTCAATCCTCTTATGAGAATGTGCAGGTAGATCATCAATGTAGGGCTCGACAATGGATTTAATATCATGAAAGGAAAAATTTTGCCTGCAGAAAGGTTTCCCCAAAAATTTTCAATCCAAAGGGCATTTTTTTGTACATGAAGGTACCCCAAGGACAAATGAAAGCAGTTTTATGTTGGTCTTCTAGTTTTATTTGAATTTGATTATATCCAAACAAACCATCTGTAAATGAAAAAACTTCACTTCCCATGCAAGCATCAATAATTTGATCTATAAATGGTGTGGGATAGTTGTCCTTAGGATAGGCTTTGTTTAAATCTCTGAAATCAGTACAGACGCATATGGTCCCTTTCTTCTTATCAACGGGAACAAGGTTGGATACCCATTCTGTAAAAGCTATGGGATAAATAAAACCAGCATTCAGCAATTTTTCAACTTCACCCTTCACTGCCGCTGCTTTACGTGGGTTAACAGGTCTCAAATTTTGTCGAACAGGTTTAGCATCAGGGTATGTTTGGATCTCGTTCTCGACTATAGATGGATCAATTCCTGGCATCTCCTCATATGACTAGGCAAAAACATCGTGGAATTCCTTAAACAAGGTGGTATAGATGGCTATCTCCTCAGGAGAGCAGTTTGCATCGATATGTATATTTTCCACAACGTCAGGATTTACAGAGATGTTGATAGGGATGGTAGTAGAAATATTTTCCATATTCCCCTTAGCAAACATTCCTTCCCTAGGTAAGGGATTAACAGGCGTATCAACATCATCTGTCAGTCTCACATGAAACTCTTGATTCTCTATCCTGCTTATCTCTGGAAGAAAATAGGATCGATGATGAAGATATTCACATATCTTATCTCGTCTGCACATGGATTCATCGGAAGGTAAAACCATATCTAAACAATCTGTCGAATGCAAAGAGTTTTCTGCCCAAGCAGGAAGATAGAATTCTTCCAATTCCTCTGAGACTGAGAGTGGAACCGGAATGGGATCAACAGTGGTTTGTGTGATAACTTTATCAGCTACTTCCACTGCCTATAGGGGCACTTCAGGTTCATGGTGGGTAGGGAGAACCCAAGGATCATTCCTATCAACAACCATAGCAATGGACTTTCCCACATGAGTAGAACCTATATAATTAATAGGAGCTAGAAGATCGAATGTGCCCATCAGTGATGCATACATTCCAACCCCTAAGATATGTGCAGCAGGTTTGACCTAATCAACCAATGGCACATTGGACTCATTAGATTCCATGAGGCCTTTTCGAGTAAAATTGAGTTGGTCAACAGTAACCAACTTCCCTTCATGTGGAAACACTACCACCCAAAAGACGGCTGATGCAATAGCAGACATGGCATAAGTCCAGCTTCTTCCCAAAAGCAAATTATAGTCCAAAGGTGCATCAATCACCTCTACCTCAACAGACATCGCTTTCCCTGCCAGCTTAATTTCAAAAGCTGGTAGGATACCATGTGAATGGAATGACCTTCCGTTGAAAGTAGTAAGCAGGGTGTTTGACAGGACCATCTTTGGGGATCCAAGATCTTTCCAACATGACAAGGACATAACACATGAAGAATCACCCTCGTCAACAACTACCCTTCCAATGGTCTTTCCACCATGGATGACATCTATTGATAAGGCTACATGGTAAGGTAGGCTAATTTTGACATCAGACAAGTGAAATTTCTCCATGAGACTCGATGAGTCCATACCGCCTAGGGCTGCTAATAGTGCATCCCGTTGGGCAGGATAGCTCTGCAACACCTCTAAAGTCGACATTGCACAAGTTTTCTGCGATAAGTATTCAATCATGGAGTAGTTGGATGCATCCCTGGCATTAGGATTATGCAAGGTCTTCTTAAAGACACCTTTCGGTATCTTGGGCATAGTTTCAACAGGTTTCTTGATTGTGAGAGGGTTAGAGGTTTAACCTATAGACTTACCCTTCTCAAAGGTCTCTTTTTCATAGTTCTTATTCATGGTCTATAGCAAAGTTGAATATCGAACCATGTTGATATAATTGGGGTCAGGGGCTTTTGGGGTGCCCCCTACTGCATTCGAAGCTGAAGCAGAATTCCGCCCTTGGGGAAACAGATCCTTCAGAACAGCCGGTTGTTGAGCTTTTAACAGGTTCTAGGCTTGATCCATAAGGGGACAAATATGGGTGAGGTGATCCTCAAGGCACAAATTACATGGAAATTTCACCTTTTTATTTTCTTTATTTCCCCCATCAACATTTTTTGCGGGTTTCTGATTGTTTTGATTTCCCTCCCCTTTCTTTCCTCTCTTCTTCTTCCCACCAGGCTCCTGATTTTCCTTCAAAGAGGTCTGTGCAAAAAAAATTCATTTTGGGGTGAGGCAGCATCTTTTGCTACCTCCATCATAAAATGTTTGACAGACAACTGATGGAGTTGTTTGGCCAAATATTCTACAGTGGGAGAATTAACGAAACCAACCACACCATCGGCATAGGGTCCAGGCTTAGGTTTCTTTGCATCGTGTGTTGGCCTCGATGCCTCAAAGATAATCTCATACAAGATCCTAGATTGAGAGTAAATCAAATCAAGTTGCTGGGCCCTGAGGATAGCTTCTTCCTCACTCATCACTTTTGAAGTAGATACATCCTTAGATGTATAAGGAAATAGTGATTTAAGGAACCATTCTAGTAAGAACTCAGAAGGAATAGTGGCTTTAATAATACTCTTCTGCCTCCTCCATTCTTGGATATGATCCGAGATATGGGTAGCCTTGTTTTGCTGGAAGGTAGACAATAAGTCCATTCCGAAATCATATCGGACAAGAAGCTGAAGGTGGCTAACGAATGCGTTAGCCAAGTCCCAAAAACTACTAAACGTAGCAGAAGGCAACTCAATGTACCATTTTTCTATAGTACTCATCAATGTTCTTTGGAACAACCTCAACCTAACTGAATATTCATTCAGTGAGTTGGAAGAGCACCATAAATGAAAAGTGGTGGCATGAGTTCCAGGATCTTCACCAACTTTGCCTTCAAATTTTGGGATGTTCGAGGGAAACTTGGTGGGTGCAGGAGGCCAGGAGGGATCATGCCTCACCGGGTCATTCATCAGTTTAGACAAATATGGAAAGTTTAGCATTTCCAGGAAAGGAAGCTTAGGTCAAACTGGAGCACTAAAAGTACCATTTTGGGAATTAGAGGGACTTGCCCCCAAATTCTCGTATGTAAAGGTGGGGTTACCCCCTACCGCCGGTTGCCAAGTGGATGGGTTACTTTGAAACAGATTCCATCCATAAGCCATAGGATTGTTGGTATAAGGTGCAGTATAAGAGGTTCTGGCTGCCCCAGTTGAAACCGGGGTTTGAAAAATAGGAGCAAGTATCCCTCCGCTAAAAAGCGAAAAGGGAGAGTTGTAAACAGAGTAGAGAATGGGGTTTGGAAACCTTGACCATAATGGTTAGTGCTTCCAAACTGCACCCCTACATAAAAGGGTGGTGGGCCTATGTATGGATTGGATGGGGGTATGTGCCCCCCCATTCCAAGGAAATCCTTGGACAAAAGCCGAGAATCCTATCATAACACTCTGGGTAGTGTGTGCAAAGGAGGTTGGAACTGTAGGTACACTAGGAATCCTAGTGACCATACCACCAGAAGCACCTGCTAGGCTTGTGGTAACTAGCGGTTGAACCACTTAGCTCATTGGATTTAATGGTGTAGTACGTATGCTTGATCTAGGGGTACTTACCGGGTGAGGTAGCACCCCTTCAGTCGGGATGGCCGAGGTGAAAGAAAGAACTTTCTCCTGCACTAGACATTATTCTTCCCACAAGGAAACAAATCACAGGTGGATCAAAAGGATGAACCTGAACGATCACAGGATCATTTAAATTAGTCAGAGATATATTAAAATTCCTTTCAAACTCATCAGCCTGCAAGTATTCTATCTCATCTATGTTCAAATTAAGACAGTTTTCTCTAAGTTCTATTTCACCCGAAACTTCACTAACTCCTATCAGTTCAAATGAACCATCTGTGTCGAATCTCTGCCTTTGAGGGGGAGGTGGAGGTTCCAATGTGATAAGAGGAGGAAGGTTTTGCAACCCTTTTGACCTTCTGATAGGTTGGTCCTCCATGATTGTAAATTTGACAATTCAAACCCTAAGGTCGGCTAAACACAGACAACCCACAAAGCAATCACTACGAAAAATCCTAAAGTCTCAATAGTCATCGAGGGTAAAAGATATGCTTTCCCAAAGAAAGCTGAAAGAAAGTTACTTGGCATCCTTGAAGAGGTTCTTAGGCACAAGTAGAGGACTCAACCACCACCCTCCTACACTTTCAACAAGGTTTACCTTCCAAGCTCGCCCAAGGTGAACAAGAAATAGCCTTCTGCTTTACCTATGTATGAACCCTAGATGTCAAGAGACTAGAGGCTACCTTAACTATACCAATAGTCTTGGGGGACAGTCACAAGCCTGATTCATACACATGGGCAAGGTAGCTGAGCCTGAAACTCTATCTACGATAGAATCCCTAGATGCGTAAAAATCCTTATTTACGTTTCGACAAGGAATCGGAGGGTTATCTCCTCAGTCCAATGCCTCCACATGGCCTCATGATTGACTCCCGTTTGAGAGGAGATTCCCAGATACTATCGCTAAAGAGAAGTATTTACCTATCGATTGGCCCACTATGTCCGAATTTAAATACTTATGGGGAGTTTACACTTCCTATCCCACAAGTGTACCCTAAGCTAGTAGGTGTATGGCCCTAAAAAAAAAGTACTAATAAATTGTAATTATTGCGTTTATTTTCAGGGCTATTTTCTACTCAGAAGGCAAGTGGAGTGAAATACTATGATGTTTTTGACTCGATAAGAAATGTAAAAACAACAGGTGTATACTTTCAAAGAAAAATATCACTACTTAAAAAACAAGATTCTCTTTACCTTTTTTTTTTTGTAAATGTAAACTGATGAAAATGCAACGAATAAAGAGAAAACTAAGACTATATTTTTGTAATTTTTGAGATTATATTTAAAAACTAAAAGAAAAACTACTCTATGCAAATCAAATGCAAAAGTTTCTAATGTTTTCTTTTCACTTTTCAAATTGCTCAAAGACTACTATGCACCTAAATGCACAATACTTGAGTATGATTGAATAAACTAACTGTATAAAATAAGCAAAATGAATTAAAGTAGACTCATGGAAGCAAAGATCAACCACCTAAGGAAGACTTGGAACCCTATCTTGGGAAGGAACAATGAATAGAAATCACTGAACTCAAACAAAGGCAAGTGACAAACCAATACTATTCGAAAATAGAATGGAATATACAGTGTCTAGAACCCTGATAACTAATTCAGACAACCAGCACATAAACCTATTACCCAACAGGAAAATCCACTTCAAGTTGACAATCCAAACAATAAGAACTCAAGAGCTTTACAAGAAAGCACAAGATATGGCTAACAAGATCATCAAACTCACAGTGCAATGCTCATAAAGAAGGCCACTCAGTAAGACAAAATCTATAAAAGGAAAGGGACAAGCAAACCCTAACCCAAAAATTTTGTGCTCAGGCTTGTATGTGACTGTGTACAAGGGAAACCCGCATATTGTACGCAACTGTGCTATAGAGAAACCCGCATACACCGACCTTTGTACACGACTGTGTGCAAGAGTAACCCGCGTACAGGTATAAATTTTTTAAATAAAAGAAAATTTTTAAAGGTCTTCAAACACCAGTTAAGCATGAAGCAAGACAAGACACCACACACTGATCAAAACAAATACTTGGCACTAATATATAGAATATAACCCACAGTAGTCTGGGCTCCCCAGTGGAGTCACCAGTGCTGTTGTTCAGGAATAAACACCCTTGTAACCTAGGGTCTCGGGTTACCAACGTACTTCTAAAACTTGCAGACAATCAGCTTTAAAGTACAAAAAGGAAATAGGAAGAGATTTTGGACTCACCCGATTATCGGCGGTTGATCCAAGCTATGTCTTCACCTACTTTGCTTCTCTCCAAATGTTTCAGGGATGCACCTCCTTCACCTGCAAAGAGCAAATTCTAAAAGTACAAACTTATACATGTATATATGGCAAGTTAGACAAACAACATATATAGTGCTTAATCAAATATATTTATCAACCATGATACATGAAAGAGACTCAACAAAAATTTGGAACAAGAATTCTCTTTATTAACAATTAGTGAATGAGATAAGTGTACAACCCAACGCCTAAAACAAGGACTCCTCTGCAACCAAAGGACTTTGATTTCTGCCGTTCCAAAGACTTCTTAAGATTACCACCACCACAAATTTTCTCTCCAAGATTCATTCCCTTAATGCCCTCCCTAAGGCCTCTATTTATACTTTAGGAAATAGAGCAGTTTCGAAGGTTGAGGAGGTTGAGACAGTTGAGATGGTCAATTATTAAGGCTCAACTAGTTTGCATTAATCATGTTTTATATTTTTTAATGTCGAATGGATGTGTACGCGACTATTGATATAGGCAACCCACATATGACACGCGAGTTTCTTTAACGGAAACCCGCGTACAGATATGTACACGGGTTTCAATGAGAGTAGTCGTGTACAGTACACAGATTGTCAACATACATAGTCACATATGTATGCGAGTTTTAGTGGAGATAGTTGCATACAACAATCAACACATATAAAATTAAAATGGCATGCTGGTCAAAGGGTAAATGTATCTCATGTCATGCCCATCTATAGTGTTTAGTCAAACTTCAATCCTATAGTGTCCTTTTGTGTACCAACATATGGAAAGTCGGCACTCGAACGAAGAAGTTCCATTTGGGTTGATAACAACATGTGGCTTGGATAGTTTTGGATAATTTTGTATACATGTACTTTTCGATATATATGTACTTTTGGATCTACATGTACTTTTGGATATTTTTGGATATATAGATATGTACTTTTGGAGACATTTACATTGACATTTAACTTATAAATGAATGATAAACTTCACTTTTTATTTGTGCTTTGGTTTCCACATGTTCTTCTGTCAATCTATTGTGTTGATTTGTGTGTATTATCTATTACTTATCAATTCACTATGTCAAAATAAAAAACTATTATATATTTAAAGGTTTCAATGAACTCACTACATGCACACTAATTGCATATCTAATTAGAAATTGTGATTTTGGATTATCGTTACACGTTAATTCAAATTTCATGCTCATGTAATTTAATCAAACTAAGTGCAATACAATGTATTTTAAGGTTTCAATGAAATCACTACATGAAAACCAATTGGATATATCTAATTAAAAATTGTGACTTTGGATGATTAAATTACAAGTTAAGTCAATGCTCAAGTGTAATTTAATAAAACTAAGTGCAATACATGCTTCACATTTCATCAACAACCAATAACACTATTCAACAAACCTCATGCACCCAATGACTAATCACTCATCATTAAAGGAACAACAATAGAATCCAAATACCGAGAACCAACTTCGTGAATCAACATTATTTGAGTCATAAATCCACTGGATTTGAAAAAGTTAAGTTCGAGGTTAGAATAATTCTGAACTGAGTTATGATAGTAAGATACTATTAGGGTTTCCTTGTTAGGGTTAGGGTTTCCCCATTGATGAAAATATAGTTGAACAATATATGCATGCTAAACCATAGGTTATGAATTCCAAACCCTAGGTCATGTAAACCCTACTTAGCGTTACGGTTCCCTTGTGAAATCGTGTCGGGGCACAAAAATCCACATAGAGAAGCGATTTTGAACTTCGTAAATTCCTGCTAGCATGTTTGGGAAGGGTCCATATGGAAATACGAACCGCATCCCAATCGTCCATGGTTTTCCAAGTTTAGTGCTCATTAGAGTGATATGCATTGTTTCCTACTAAGAGAAACCCGAGTTTTAGAATTGACTGCATATGGAGGTCTTTAGGTGATGGAAAGGAAGGATAGAGGACCCCTAGCTAAAATCGCACGTCACGAATCCAACCAAATTGAAAGTTCATCGATTGGAATCCTGAGCATCGATCTATGGTGAGTTGTAGGTCACCTCCAAATTCTGTTCACAGACACTTGGTAAACTCATTCCCAGTGCGCAAAAAACATCACAGAGCAACAATTTTGAATTAATCCACTCCTGCTAGTGTGTTTGGGTAGGGACAATATGGAAATTCCAATTGCAGCCCCACCTTCTATGGTTTTCCAAGTTTTGACCTCATTGGCATTAAATGCATTGTTCTCTACTAAGTGAAACCCTAGTTTCAGAAACCACTCTATACAGAGCTCACCAGGAAATGAAAAGGTAGGAGAGAGGCCCCCTAGCTAAAATCATATGTCACGAATCCAACAGAATTTATGGCTCATCAATCAGAGGCCCAAGCATCAATGTATGGTGAGTTGCAGGTCACCTCCCAATACCATTCAGGGACACTTGGTGGACTTGTTCCTGGTGAGAAAAAAATGTCATGGAGCTGCATTTTTGAATTTCATCAACTCCTTCTAGCATGTTCGAGAAGGGGAAATACGTAAAATCCAAGAGTAGCCCCACCGTCCATGGTTTTCCAAGTTTGTACCTTATTGGCATGAAATGCATTCTCCCCTATTGAGTGAAACCCTAGTTTCAGAAACCACCATATGCAGAGGTCACCAGGTAATGTACCGGTGAGAGAGAGCCACCCATAACTAAAATCACAGGTCAAAAGTCCAATGAAATGGATGGTTCCTCGATCGGAGACCTGGGCATCAATATATGGTGAGTTCCAGGTCTCCTTCAAATACTATTCATAGACACTTGGTGGACTTGTTCCCGATGCGCAAAAACCATCACGAAGACGCAATTTTTAATTTCGTCAACTCCTGCTAGCATTTTTGAGTAGGGGAAACATGGAAACTCCAACCACAACCCCACAATCTATGGTTTTCCAACTTTGTCCCTCATTGGCGTTAAATGCATTGTCCCATACCGAGCAAAAACCTATTTTTAGAAACCACCATATATGGAGGTCAGCGGACAATGGACATGCAGCAGAGAACCCCCCTTAGCTAAAATTCCACATCATGAATCCAACAAAATTGACAGTTATTCGATCAGAGGCCCGATCATTAACCTATGGAAAATTATAGTTCACCTCCAGATATTGTTCAGGGACACTTGGTGGACTTTTCCTTGGTGCGCAAAAACATCAAAAAGCCACAATTTTCAATTCTTTCAACTCTTTCTAGCGTGTTTGGGCAAGGGAAATATGGCAACTCCAACTGCAGACCCATCGTCCATGGTTTTCCAAGTTTGGCCCTTGTTTGCATGAAATTATTGGTGTCTAATGTAAATGTAAAATTAAGTTATGTGGTCCAACATGTAAGCGAAGCCCCACTTGTAAAGTTAGAGTCATGTATAAAAATTAGTCATGTTCTTCATTTCTAAGACACTTCATGCCTTGTATTTGTCCCCTTGGAGGTGCAGATGAAGGAGAAGGAAACTCTTATTATAGTTTTTCCTCATGAGCTTGTGTGTTAGGGTTTTCTCATGAGCATGTCCCTTCTATTATTGGTTGGGAAGGATATTCCTCGATATCCTTATGGCTTGGAAGTCATCTTCATGGAGATAAGTACTCTTGTTGTCATGTGTCATTAGGGTTTTTTCATGTTGTAAAACCCTTAAGGGTTAGGTTTTTTCATGGTTTCGTTGTACTTTTTTTCTAAACATAATTATTCTAATAAAGGTTGCTAGGTTTTCTTCCCCATGAGGGTTTCTCGAAATAAAATGTTTTGTCTCTTATGCATTGCTATTCTTAACTACAATAACAAGAAGATGTTTAGGGTTTATCGTATAGTTATGTCTGTGTTATATCAAAAATATACTTAATATGTGGTTCATGATCCTTTGAACCCATTCTCATTTTTAGTACATCCTTCTGGTTTGAAAAAGGCCTTGTGTGATCATGCCAAAAACTCTACACTAGTCCCTTTACTTCATTAACTATCGTCATGTCACGACATGGCAACTGACCAATAAAGGCCCCAAATTTTTTTTGATTGGTTGTGTCAATATTCTCTATGCCAATAGAACACTTATAGAGGGTTTTTACATTCAATTTAACTAGTTTGGATGTAGTCTTGAGAAAATGAAATTTATAATTGCTTGTGACGATACACGATGAGCCACATTCCTGTCCTTTGAATGTGTCTTATTACCAATTTTACCAAAGGCATATACTAAGCTTTTAACTATATGAGAACTTGGTCTAGAATTCTTTATCATCTTTATCCCTAACTTTTTCCTAACAATATTCATGCCCCTAGATGTTAACAATGATAAAAATAATCTACATTTATCTCCATCACATTTAGAAACAAAGTATTTATTTAGTATATGTTGAGTTTGATAAGAAATACTAAGTTTAGATAGCATACATTTAATGGAATTTAGGATACTTTCATCAAATTTTATACGTTTCAGAGTTCTTCGACATGTGATTTCTAATGGAGGTAAGGGGGTTGTAATTCTACCATGTAGCGCATCAACAATACGCTCTAGCGTTTTAGTAGTAGTTTTTTGTCCTTCATTCTCTTCCTGGTAGTTGGATGATGGAATTCCAACATCCTCATCAATGGTGTAGATAACATTTTCTTCTTCAACACTAGGCTCCATGTCCAACTCCTCTATGACTTGATCACTTGTACACCAACAAGAGGTGAACAAATTTTGTGTTTCTTCATGAGCTTCATCTTGAGATAATAACTTATCACTTTGACTTGAAGTGGGAATTGAAACATCACCTAATGAGAACCTAAGTTTTTCTTCTTGAATACTTCCATGGGGTGCTTGTTCAACAACTATTGTAGAAATTGAAGGTCCCTCTAGCGAATGATTTATTTTTTCTTTTGGTGGATTAATAGGATGAATCATCGTATCCTCTATAATTGGATTTGGATTAGTTTCCAAATCAATCCTATGATTCATCATGTCTATTATTTTCTTTTATTTCTCTTCTTCAATGACTTCTTGAGGTCTCTTCTTCCTTGCTAAATTTCTTCCTCGGTTACGTACATTTCCCATCACCATAATGATGAATTCAATATAGTTTGTTTTTGTTGCTCCTCAACTACAAGATTTCAAACCTTTAGTGCTTTAGAACTATAGATCCTTCAAGGTGCTTCAATCTTCTTTCTCAATTGTTCCTATTTCCCTTCAAAACAATAATGAATGAGAAAATTTACCTTTGGTACTCTTCAATAATAAGAAAATGAAATTTAAATCATAAATTTTTCCTCAACTTGATTCTCTTGTAAAAGTGTGTATATCCACCTTCACCGTGAAATGCTATTGAATCTTGATATTTATCTTATGTGTTCCTTAATTATTGGAAAAATGAATCTTTCAAAGACCTTCTCTTTGATGTTAATCAACCAAAGATTCTTCAAGCTTGATGGTTATCTTCTTCAAATATGATCATATAACCCAACACCACATTGATCAACCATGAAATACGTCCTCAATGTTACACGTACATAACAAAAAGAATGACGGAGAAGGTGTATTGTGATTATTTCCAATGGCAGACTCGTTCTCTGTTGAAAAAAATGCACGATAATGCATTTTTTGTTTAGACATAGTAAAGTTGTTTTCGAATAGAAACAGTCCATTGTTTATACTGTCCCAAAATGCACACGCGTTATATAAAGGAAAAGTGCGTAGATGATATGTAGATGAAAAATGTGCACGTGATATTGTTAAGCACAGTAAATAGGTTAGGTTCATGGCTAAGGAAACAAATAAAATGAAAAGAAAAAAAATATTTTCTATGGTACATACAAAGAAATTCTTTTTAGTGTTCCCTTCTTTTCATGCATATAAATGTTCCTCTCTGTACGCCCCTAACTCTCTCCCATTAAATCTCAATATGCCCCTATTTATTTCTAAATATATGTCCCTCATTCTCTCTAAATCCCTCCCTCTATGTTTCTTTCTATCCCTTACTCCATCCATGTCCCTATCACCCCACTCTCCACCTTCTCTTTATCTTCACCATTATCCCTACCTATAGCACTCTCTCCCTTCTTCTCCCTTAACCACTAACCCTTTGTTCTGTTACCCCTCCCCCCTACCCTCTCTATCTTACCTTGTACCCCCCCTCCCTATATCGCCCCCCCATCCCTCCCTCTCTCACTGTATCTCCCGTTCTCACCTTCTATCTCTCTCTCGTTACTCCTATAGTTGATGATGTCGTTGCTAGTGGAATACCCTTCTCGTTAAGGGGAGTGTTGAAATATTCTAACTTGAAATAATATTCTATATGTATTTTATTGATATACCCCAAAGGATATGTCTTATTCCTCTGTTGGTATGTTACTATTGTATTTGGTCATCATAGATTCATGAGGTATAACCTCCATTGGAATTTGGGTCAATAGTATCCACACACATTATCTCTTAAGGGTATCCTCAACCTTTAAGTTGGGATATGGACATGATTATGATTTTTTTAGAATTATATATGGAGGATAAGGTGTTGATCATGGTTTTTAAATAAATATTTAATTTTCAGTTGTAAACTAGATTTTAGGGCCAAATGTCCATAAACTACACCTGTACTCACCATAGATGACCTCTCACATTGAAACTTTTGTTTTGAATCAGGATATGGGAACCATTATGGATTTCTAATCAATATGTCTATTTCTTGGGACCTTAGACATAATAAGGGAGGAAACCTAGGCCTTAGCCTCTAGAATATGATTCTATCCATATAGATCTAAGAATGATGTGTTGAACAACCTCAATAGATCCTGTCATGGTTTCACTTACCTTGAAATGAGGATACTAGTTCCATTAGAATATTTTTAGCACTAAGTACATATATTAGGCCCCTTCACATGTGTAGGGAAAAACACTTGGTCCTTATTCCTTAAAGGAAGTTGATAACTATTTAGGTCCAAAATTGATGCCTCCAACCACCACACATGACATTGAAAGTGAATCATTTTAATCTTAATCGGGATATGCATGCCATAATAATTTTTTTAGCACTAGGGATGTATCTCAAAGACATGGACATGGTCAAGGGAGGAAATTACGGCCTTAGGCCCTAAATAAAGGTTCTAGACATCTAGGGATAGGAATGATGCCTTAAAAAATCATACCTGGCATCCCATAGATATATTTGGACTATGAATATGGATGTTAGTAGAATTAGGTGGTCTTGAGCAGCTGTTATGGGACCTCTAAGACATGATTGGAAAAATATGCTCGTTCCTTAGGAAATAATGGAATATTTGAGGAACCCATGTTAATTAACAATTTTTGAAGCACCACAGATTACCTACTCAAGGTATGCTTGGTCTTCAAGAAAATATGCACATGCCTTTAAGATATTTTGGGAATTATATATTGGTATTAAGGCCTCAACATGGTTAAGGAATAAAATCCAAGAATCAATCCCTAAATAATATTTTTTGCATCTATGGATACACATGTTCCTTACTCACTATCCCTCTATGAATTACTCACTGGACCTCCTTTCCTTTGTATTTCCAATTCTTACTATCTCTATGTGTATGTGTGTGTGTGTCTTTCCCCCTTCTCTCTCTCACAACCTCCCTCTCTATCTCTATGTTTGTGTGTGTGTCCCTCCCTCATTCCCCATTTCGAAAAAACATCTCTCCACCTTATTTCTACCTCCCTCACTATCCCTCCCTACATCACTCTCTCTCTATTTATCCTCCATCCCCCCTCTCTCATAAACTCTCTCCACCTTCACTATACCTCCTTCACTATACCTCCCTCCACCACTCTCTCTCTATCAGTCACACACTGCCCCTCATCTCTCTCTATCACTCACCGCCCCCTCTTCCTCTCTCTTTGTGTGTGCGTGTCCCCCACTTCTCTCTTTATATATATATATATATGTGTGTGTGTGTGTGTGTGTCACTCCCTCACCCCACCCCGATCGCATAATATATCTCCATATTCTAT
>LPNX010475100.1:216503-299003 GCA_001517045.1 Pseudotsuga menziesii
ATCTCTTCAATTCCCCCCTCCTTCACCTCTCTCCTCCAACAAATCCTATTCCTCCTCTAACACTCCATATCCACCTTTCCATCCACCAATTATTTCTCTCACTAAACCATCACCCACTTCCTCCCCTCAACATTATCCCCCTTCATCACTCAAGTATTGTGTACTGCTTCTAACCCTATAAGTCTTCAACACTTCTTCTCCTCCTAATAATTCTCTCAATCCCCACTCCCCTTCACCCTTGTAACCCATAATGTTCCCATTCCATTAATATTTCTCCACTTGAATTTACAACATCCTCCTAGTACCTTGACCATTCCCCAGCCCCTCTCAACTATTAACCATCCCCACATTAACTTCCAACATCTTACTAGGCCCTTGACCCTTCCCCACCCCCTCCCAACTATTAGCAATCCCCATGTGAACTCCCAACATCCTCCTAGCCCCTTGACCCTTCCACACCCCTTCTAAACTATTATCCATACATTTGATATATTACATATAGTGATGGGTTTTTAGATCTACAACACGAGTGTGCATTTTTAGTTATGTCATGAGCTCACATTTTGTAGTTCTAAAACACGCTCATTTTTTTCAATTATACAAGGGCGGGAGATGTAATTTGAATTTAAACATGCCAATTCAGTTGCTCACATGTCACTAATAGTCCTATGTGTATGGTTTGGAGTTTGATTCAGTAATACCATTCATGTGCTATGGTATATGATAAACCATAGCTAATTGGGAATTTCTTCCATTTTCTGAATAAGTTTTTGTTTACACACTTGTTACATTATGCTACACACAATCATTTTTGACGAAATCTTAAACTCAAATAGCATTTTTTCTGCATATTTTAAATATGTAATTTTTATTAAAAAATATAATATTTCCTATTTGTTTTCAATTTCCAGTCCTAACTCCTTAACTCAAAATACATGTTGTTAGTGTTTTTCCCATAACTTTTTCTCAATTTGTAGTCGTTTTAAGAAGAAATTTAATGCTGCACTAGAAGACAATGGACTCTACATTCTATTAAAAACCCATTTCATGATTATTTCATTAGGACCTTCAAAGGATACACCCACAAAAGACGTACCATTTTCAAGTAATGATCACTTAGATAATTATAAAAAATTAAAAATTAGTAATTTTATTTTCAAAAAACACTTCACTAGTGCTATATGTTCTCTAAATTCCTGCAATTTTTTTGTATCCCGAAAGCATCATTTAGGTCCTCAAAGGCTGCACCCACATAAACATATACCTTATCATTTTCCTAAAAAAGAAGTGTCTGTTATAAAAAATGAAACTTGACATAGTTCTAAAAATTTTCAATACATAAACCTTATGTATTTGGAAACACGATTCAATTTCCTACATTTAATCTTATTTACTCAAAGCAACATATTTTGTGTGAGTATCTCAAAAAATACAATTAAGTTGAGGAATGCCTGATTTTTCAGTTTTCTATTGCGTCTAACATGCCAAAAGTGACCTTCATTAGCTTACACTCACCCTGTAACAATGCATATAGGACTCTAGGTTGGATCCCTCTCCAATGTTTTCAGGTCCTCAAGAGGCCTTAAACAAGGGTGCCCTTTTTCACCTTTTTTATTCCTTCTAGTAGATGACGTGCTAAGCAAAATTATACATCATTCTAAGAGGGAAGGTTCTTATAAAGGATTTAAGGTGACCAAAACTAAATAACCGTCCCACATCTTGTTTGTGGATGATGTGGTAATGATGGGTGAAGAAACATGGGAAAACCTCAAAAAATCTGAACATGTATTGGACTTGTATAAGAAGGAGACATGAATTCATATTAATGTAGGGAACTCCATCCTCTCAGAAAATGGTCTCCCTGATACAGTAAGGAATAGTCTAATCTAGGAATTCCCTTATTCAATAAATCCTATGTCGAAAGGCTTCAAATATTTAGGTTTTGTTCTCAAACCTAATGCTTATTCATTTAAGGATTGGATGTGGTTATACAAAAATATTGAAGGCTGAAGTGGGTGTTTCACCAACAAGTAATTGTCAAGAGGAGGAAGGTCGGTTCTACTGAAGGAAACTTTACAAAGTATACCTGTATACTTGGCCACAATTGCTTATATCCATAAAGGCATACTGCATAAATTAAGGAATAAACGATTCTCTTTTTTATGGTCAGCAAGTAAACAGTCTGAAGGAATCCCTTTGGCCAAATGGAAAATACTAGCTAATATCAAAGAATTGGCTGGATGGGGTATCAAGAGCCCATTCCTATTCTATCAATATCTAGCTACAAAAACTCTATTGTGCTCAATAAAGAGTCGTGATTCCTTATGGGAGAAGGTCTTAACTTCCAAATATTTCTCTAATGGCTCCATCCTAGAATGTATAAGGAAACATGATAAATCTTTCAAGAATGGTTCTATAGGATCGAAAGCTATGGTGCTAGCTTTCCATCTAGTAGGGAACTAAATTTCTTGGTCTATAGGAAATGGGAAAGAAGCCAAGGTCGGAGAAGATCCTTGGGTAGGAGAAGGGAAGAGATATAAATTGTTAGATTCCCTAATTGAGAAACTTAGAAGCTTAGGGATCTCGATTCTAAGCCAGGATTTTTCACTAACCCTATAGAGGGAAACATGTTGGAATAATTCGGAAGATATGGTCCTAGAAGAAGGACTTAAGGAAGAATGGAATGAGTTTTTCTCTCTCCTACAATCTTTCTTTATCCATCTGGAGGAAGAGGCAAAATATAAATTGGTCTAGAAAAAAAATCGTGGTACAGGGGATTTTACAACCAAACTAGGCTATAAGAGTTGAGCTTTAGAGAAGTACTAAGGTGATAAATTGGAATGGTGGAAACAAGTGTGGAAGAGTGAAGGCCATTTTAAGGAAAATATAGCACTTTGGTTGGAGCTTAACAATAACCTCTTAACTTGGGAAAATATTAAAAAGAGAGGTTGGAATGGTCCAAGCAGGTGTGCATTGTGTCATTCAGAAAAGAAAATTGGTTCTCATTTGTTTGATGTTTGTTCTTATGCGGAGACAATTTATAAGGCATCGAGAAGAGAACTAAAGTTTCAAGGTATGCAAGGGTCCTCTCTTGAATAAAATTCCTATGCTTGGTGGATTGAAAGACCGGTATGTTTATTCAGTGCACTTCCATCTTTTTTTTCATATGGAATCTAGTGGGCTCGGAATACTACTATCTTCAATAACAAATTGATTCCTCATGGAGTAATGATGGCTCTTGTGGTGTAGCAGACCAGGGAGCATAAATAAAAAGAGAAAGAGCACCAAAAAAGGATAATATTTCTTCCAGAAATAAATAAAGCAGTTCCTTGGTATTTCTTTGATGGTGGAAGTCAAGGAGATCCTCCCTTGGGAGGTTCAGGAGGAGTGATGTACTTGTCTGACAAACACAAGGTGCAACAAAAGTATGCTCCTGGGAATTGTACCAAGAACAAGGTAGAACTAGCAGCTTTTCATACAGTCTTATATTTGGATATTAACAATAACATCTCCCAATTACAAGTATTTGGGGACTCAAAGATGGTGGTTGATTGGGTCAACAAAAAGATTCAGATTAATGCTCCACATATTCAAAATCTATTGAGAGAAATCTGAAGGCTTGTGGATTTTATCTCAGGATTCATCATAACTAACATTTATAGAGAGTTAAACATTGAGGCAGAGAGTCTATCCAAGATATCTTTCCTACTATCTATGGGGCATTTGGAGACGAAGGAAATAAAAGAAGATTATAAGTATCATATTTTCTTGTTGTTAAAGATTTAACGTGTAACCGAAATAGGAAGATGATTGAGTAAAATGGATAATGTAATGTTAGGTCTGTAAGAAAAGTTTTGGCCAAGGGTGCAATCGCTTGTATCCTTTTTTTATGTAATGAGAGTTCCTCTGGAACAGTTCATTATCACTCTTTATTTAGGGTGGTGGATATTTTCCTATTGGAAGAAATAGGACTCTAGGTTGCAATAACATGTCATTCTTTTTCTTTTGCTTATACATTCTATTTAGAAAGAGCTTTAGTCATTGAAATCCGTTACCATAAATGTCTTTCCATTTTATTTATCTTTATAATATTTATTTAGATTAGGTATTAGTTATTTAAGTTTCAGTTAATTCCATTTCTTTTACCTTTGTTTTCAATTATAAAAATAGTATAGTAGCAATAATCTTGTTATGAATGTGTCATATTTTTAATTTTAAATCTATCAAAGCACATTGTTTATGGATTGGAGGGTGAGGTATTCATTAGGTAATTGTTATTAAAAAAATATTGTGAATTTTTTAATAACAATTGTTTTTTCTTTTCATTATCTAAACATTTCATTAACCTGTATTGACAATTTTTCATCTCCCATTCAAATTGCATGATTTACCTTGAGGACTCTAACATACACTTGTATCAAATTATGTTGGTCTAATCACATTATTCATATTAAAGAATTCTTATCATTGCATTGTTCTAGGTGAATTATTCACCACATATGTTTAAATCAATGCAATTCATTCTTCATCCTGCATGATTTTCCTTCATTAAGAGATTTCAATGACCCTCACATAAAATTCCATTATCACCTTAGATTATGTAATCTAAATTCATTTAAATTTGTACAAACTCTTTTTTTCTTACATTAGTACGATTATCTATAGCTGAAAGTTGCTCAAATTTCCTTCTTCAAAGTGATGAAACAACAATCATCTTCACTAGTGAAATCATTTTATTGAATGCAATGTCAATGTTACAATAGGTCCATTTTACCTCTCATTCTAAAAATTTGCAAACTTAATAAATGCTTGTAAATGCCTTCATTAGGTTTGCAAAAAGTTCAATTTCATTTGTGCAATTTTCCTAGCATCATGTTCACTATTATGAGTTTCCTCCATGCCATGCCCTATACTCTACCATTATTTTTAATGATGTAATCTCTTTTAAATGTATGGATATGATCAATACTCAATCTAAAGATTATAAATTCGTTCATTCTAGTTGATACACCATTGTTTTCTATAACTGGATATAACCCTACTTAACATAAAGTAATCACTAATTTAAATAATAGTAACTTTATATTCAATTAGATTCCCTTTTTCCAATAATTTAAGATAATACCTCTTAAATTCAAAGGCTTTTGGTCCCCAAAACATTTTCACAAGTATGGTTGGTAAAAAAATCATTGATATCATCCTTTTTATGGTGCATCATCTTCCTTAATAACTCTAACTGAGGCCTAATATGTGATATTTATTACTTCATTGTACCCATATTACAAACTATAAGTATATAAATAAATCCTCTTCCAACTATTAAAGAACAACTAATGTGAAATCATCCCCTTGCTTCAGTCTTTTACATTCCTTCTCTTTGTATAACATAATTACTTCATAGTGAGTGAAATTTTTCTACATCCGCTTTCAAAAACATCCACATATAGGTTGAAATCATTAGTCAAAAATATTTTTTATGAACTTGTTTAAAAATGTAAATAGGTCGACACTTTATTGGATCCAACTTGATAGTTTCTACGTGAAAACTTTGATTACTAAGAAACAACCAAAGAATGTCTCCAACTTGGAAATTATGATATGTCTCATATTGCTCATGGAATAGTTATTCTTTTCTTAGATTCATTATAATTTTTCATGTAACTATCAAGGAGTCTTCCTATCTCTATCACATAAATTTTATCTCTTCTTTCCTCAACTTGCATCTCCCGCACCTTTTATTCTAGTTTTTCGTAAACAAGATGTTAATTTTATTGTAACTTCGAAAGATATTCCAAGTAATGTTGTATTCCTCCCTAGGGAGATGAGTTTGGTCTTGTAAAATTCATTAAAATATTAAATGTAAATCTTCGGATGTAATTCGGGTCATTAGTATCCAAGTGCCGTTATAATAAATGTTATTTGTAATGTCCAGTTAGACAAGTTGGCTTTGGAAGCTAGTGACGTCAACCCCACTAAGTTAGAGGTTAAGTAAAAGAAAGAAATATAAATAGAAGGTGCCTCCATTCATTTGTACTCACTCACACAAGCTGTTCTTAGCAAGAGAGAGGTGTGGTAGTGCAAGAGAAATAAGGAGGAGGCTATTGTCTGAGTCTTACACTGCACTGGTTGAGTTCTATGTTGAGGAAGTTTTGCAGGGTTTTCTCCCTTGTGGTTTCCCCGAGGAAAATATCTGTGTTCTTCTGTTCTTATGTTTTGTGCATGTTGTTCTTTCAGTGATCTTCTAATGGCTAATTGGTTAAATATATCATCTAAACAAAGAAAAATTAACATGGTATCAGATCCACCCTGAAAGGAGACATTACACAACTAGGGTTTGTTGTTCTTAGAAAACCTCTCAATATATCAACCAAAAAAGAAGTCTCATCCAACTTGCCTCTGAAGGGCACATATTTCTGTGGTCACAAAACTGAAATCCAAGAATTTTCAATTTTGGATCTGTTACTACTGTTGAGAAAAACTAGGGTTTTCATTATCAATATCAGAAAAAAGGAATATACAGTCTGGCTCGCCTTAAGAGGGAGCATCATTTACATCATTCATCTCTACCTGTGATCCCAATTGCAAAATTAGGGTTTCTACTCGAAACCCTAGAACCTTAGAATCAAGTGTTGTCTTCTACAAGTAAGTATTCTTTTATCTATTTCCATTTGAGGTTCCCAGTTTATTAAAGATGACAAAGAATACCAAGCTAGATGAAAATATTGAGGGGGATGAAAACATCATAGCATGGAAGTATAGAATCATGCTCATCCTCCAAGAGAATGATTTAGATCAATTTGTGAAAGAGGAAGTGAAAGAACCAGAAGAAGCTGAAGCTAAAGCCAAGAACAAGAAGGATATGGTCATAGCTAAGATAATCATATATAATTCAATCAAAGATAACTTGATCCCTCGGGTTTCATCCTTGGAGACTCCAAAATAAATTTTTAATGCCCTATCCATTCTGTTTGAAGGGAGGAACATTAACAGAAAGATTACCCTGAGAAATAAACTCAAAGGTGTAAAATCTTAGAAGTCAGAAACGATGCAATATTACTTCACAAGAGTAGCCCAAATCAAGGATCAATTAGAATCCATCGATGACATGGTTAAAGAAGTATAGGTTGTAATGACAACCTTGAATGGAATTCCAAGAGATTGGGAAGCTTTCATTCGAGGAATTTGTTCAAGAAGGAAGATAACCAAATTCTGGAAGTTATGGTAAGAATGTGTCTAAGAAGAAGAGAGGATAGCAGGCAAAGAAGAAAATATAAATGACAATGGGGATCAATATTTAACTTCCCATACCAAAGGAAAAATAAATATCCATCAGCATACTCCTAATACTCGAGGGTTTAAAATACCGAAAATATATTTCTCAAGCTTTGAATGCTTCAACTGTCACAAGCTAGGACACCTTGCAATCAACTGTCCCATGAAAGCAGAAAGCCTCAAGAAGATGAGAAGGTTTCAAGCACATGTTTCTCAACACAGTGATCAAGGAGAATAAGAGTTAACATTTAGAAGGATGAATATTCCAGTGATGAGTATGTATTTATATCTACCTTAACTAGATTAGTATCACCAAGAAATGATACCTGACTGATTTATAGTGGTTCCTCCAAACACATGACTAGTTTCAAGGAGTCATTTTCATGCCTTGAACAAAAGGAATCTCCACACAAAGTGATGCTTGGATATGACTCTCAATATCCAATTAAAGGGCTAGGAGAAGCATCTTATAAATTGGATTCTGGAAAACCTATGAAGATGAAGGATTTCCTATATGTCCCAGGACTAAAGAATAATCTTCTCTTCATTTCAGCATTAGACAAGAAAGGATGCATAGTTGCCTTTATCGATGGAAAATTCCTCATGTGGACCAAAGGAAAAACTATCGATGATGCAGTACAGATTGGAGTTGAAGAAGGAGGTCTCTAAAAACTAAAGGGACATACAAATTCTGAATTAACAACCAGTACCATGAATCCAAGTGAGCTATGGCACAGAAGGATTACTCATGTTCACTACAAGGATGTTCCAATTGTAACAAAGCTGTAACTGGTTTACCATAAATTTAGGTACAACATTAAGGAGTGTGCAAAGGATTTGCACAAGGGAATAATACTAAGAATCCCTTTCATAAAAGTAACAATAAGGAAAAAGGGATCCTAGATATTATTCACTCAGATATCTATGGGCCAATTCAAACCACTTCATTAAGTGGGTACTCTTACTATGCCTCCTTCATTGATGACTACTCTAGAAAGACTTGGATATACTTCTTGAAAAATAAGGATGAATTATTTGAAAGATTGAAAGAGTTTAAAGCTCTAGTATAAAACCTTTTGGAAAATAAAATCAAGATTATGAGGTCATAAAATGGATCAAAATTTACTTCAAATGAGTTCAATGAGTTCAATGATTTCTATAAAGAGGCTGGAATTAAGAGGGATCTCACCATTACCTACAATCCACAACAAAATGGTGTGGCAAAAAGAAATAATATATCTATCATGGATGTTGCGAAAGCTATGATACATGAACAAGATCTCTGCATGTACCTCTAGGCAGAAGTAACATGAACAACATTATATGTTCATAATCGAATCTATCACAGTGCTCTTGGAAATAAAAATCCAAAGAAATGCTCTCTGATGAAAGACAAGAGGTAAGTCATCTTAAGTTTTTTGGTTGTCCTGTATACATTCATATTCCCAAGGAGAAGAAATCAAAACTAGATCCTTCAGGAAAGAAAGGATTGTTCATAGGATATAGTGAATAATTAAAATCCTATCGAATATATATCCTGGGTACCATCAAATTGAGCTTAGAATAAATGTTACATTTGATGATGATTCATCCTTCAAGAAATCAAGAAAATACAAGGAATATGAAGAGGAGAATGAAACACCCAAAACTATTGAAAGTCCTAAAGAAGTCAGAGTTGAAGAAGAAGTCCCAATATCTGAAGATCATGATCTGATTGAACCCCAACTACCTGAATATTTACCAAGTGAATTGATTTCTTGAAAGAGAAAATAGTCATGGGCTCATGAAGAAATTGAAGAAGAAAGACCTGGTTCTCCCAAAGGATCCATCTGAGAAATGAAGAAGCCAAAGACATACGCCAACTACATGGCTTTCATAAGTGATCTAGTTGATAAAGAACCATCTTGTTTTGAAGAAGCAATAAAGAAAAAGGAGTGGGATGATGCAATGGTCGAAGAATACCAATCTATTATGAAGAATGATGTATGGGAAATAATACCTAGACCTAAGGAAAAATTAGTGGTATCCTCTAAATGGATATTCAAAACTAAGAACTCAGTAGATGGAGGAATAGAAAAATATAAGGCCATATTTGTAGCCCGAGCATTCTCTCGGAAAGAGGGAATTGATTATGAAGAGACTTTTTCCCTAGTAGCAAGATACACCTCTATAAGGACTGTTATTTCCTTGGCCTCCAACTGTAAATTGAAGCTACAAAAAATGGATGTAAAGACGACATTCCTAAATGGAATAATTGAAGAAGAAGTCTATACAGAAAAACCACAAGGATTCGAGATAAATGATCATAAGACTCATATATGTCGACTAAAGAAAGCATTGTATGGATTAAAGCAAGAACCAAGAACATGGTATGGAAGGATCGATGGATTCCTAATGAGCTTAGGATTTACCAAGAGTAAAGCAGACTCCGACCTTTACTACAAGGTTGATGAAGATGGAGTTTTAACTTGCTACTATATGTAGATGATGTGTTCTTGATGGGTGAAGATAAGTCAATTATCGAATGTAAGAAGAGGCTTGCTGTAGAATTCGAAATGAAGGACCTTGGAATGATGCACTAATTTCTAGGTCTTCAAGTATGGCAACATTTATATGAGATTTTTCTAAATCAAGGAAATTTTACTGTTGAAATCTTGAAAAGATTTGGAATGCTAGATTACAAATCTATGACCACTCCAATGACTACTAGCTTGAATCTATTGAATGATGACACCTCAGAAGTGGTTGATGTTACACTATATAGAAAGATCATTGGTTCGTTGATGTACCTGACCAATACCAGACCAGATATATGTTTTGCAGTAAACACATTAAGTCAGTACATGGTGAATCCTAAACATGTTCATCTCATTGGTGCAAAGCATGTGATGAGGTATATAAAGGGAACTTTAGATTATGGGCACAAATATACATCAAGTGGAGAGATCAAGTTGCGTGGATATGCAGATTCAGATTGGGGTGCAAGTGCCAAAGATAGGAAGAGTACATCGGGATTCTATTTTAGTTTGGGATCTTGCATGATATCTTGGTTCTGTAGAAAGCAGATCAGTATTGCACTTAGCACAGCCAAGGAAAAATATGTTGCAGCTTGTTCAGCCTATACTGAAGCAATATGGCTTCGAAAGATGTTTCCATGGTTATTCAATGCAGAGATAGATGCCACTGATATCCTTTGTGATAATAAGAGTTGTATCAAGGTGATAGAGAATCCCATATGAGACATGGTGCAGAAGGGAGCTGTAAAGCTCAAGTATGTTCCCACTAAGGAACAAGTAGCAAATGTGTTGACTAAGACTCTAGCTCATGTAAAGTTTGAATACTTTCGAGACAAGCTTGGTCTAGTTCGAAAGGACCTCTCTCGAAAGAGGGAGTGACAACAGATGTTGGATGCAATGGTGAGTAGGTGAGTCTAGGGGAGGGTACGTCTGTATAGGATTGTTTGGGCCGAAAGGGTTAGTAAGCTAGGCTAAAGACCTGTCGATCCTAGGGGGATTAGTATGTCTGGCTAGGCTCGTTTGGCCCGAAAGGGTTAGTAAGCCAGATAAGGCTTGTTTGGTCCCTAAGGAGATCCATCTGTCCAAATAGTCTTGTTTAGCTCAAAAGAGTTAGTAAGTTAGACAAAATGCCCAGATGGATCTGCCATATAACTCACCGTGATGCTCCTCCAAAGAACATGAAGGGTAAGGTGTATCCTCAGTATTTCTATACTGTTGGTTTTTTATGATTGTTGAAAATATTGATAGATGTTTCAGTATTGCTATACTGATTGTTGATGATTGTTGAGATGTTGGATGTTTTTATAGTATTGCTAAACTATTGATTGTTGTTAACTACTGAAAATCTTGATAGATGTTTCAGTATTGATATACTGATTGTTGATGACTACTGAGATGCTTGATATAGTATTGTTATACTATTATTTGTTGATTATTGTTTAATAGCTTGATGGTTGTTACAGTATTACTATACCAATTGTTGATGTTAGATGAGATGGTCGATGATTGCTACATATACTGTTACTAGTTGATTGTTAATGTTTGATGTAATGCTTGATGATTGCTTGAGATGACTATTCTCAACGACTGATTGAGTCTGTATCAGTAATTATACATTGATGTTTGTAGCTGCATATTATTTCAGTACCCATCTACTGATAATGATATCGATGTTCCAACATCTCTATGCTAATTATGCTAATAATTCTCTAGAATAAGTTATGGTTGACTTTTTAGCACTAACAAGAAAATGATGATTGCTGATGTTGTCAATATCCTTGCACTGATATTGCAGATAATAGAAATGAAGAATATTTAGTATTTACATACTAATGTGATAGAAGAAGATTCAGTATTCACATACTGATGTTACAGAAGAAGGGTGAGAAGTTGATTCAAGTAGAAGACAAATAAAAGATAATCGAAGTTGTCCGAAAGACAAATAAGAATATCCAAAAGATGGAAAAGAGAAATAGAAGATGTTCAAGAATATATGAGAGAGAAATACTACAAGAACAAGATCCAAAATATGACAAAGACAAAACGAAGATGTTCAAGAATATACAAAAGACGAAGACTATAAGATGAATATTACAAAATATGTTCCAGCTGACATCGTTGATGAATATGTTAGACAAGTGTTCCAAAACTTCCTATGACATATAGAGTCTCACTAGACAGTTGTATAGTTGTAGTAGCAGATGTTGAATACCTTCCTAGTTAAGAGGGAGTGTTAATTTTATTGTAACTTTGGAATATATTTGAAGTAATGTTGTATTTCTCCCTAGGGAGATGATTTTGGTAATTTCAAAGTCATTAAAAGAAGAAATGTAAATCTTTGGACGTAAGTCGGGTCATTAGTACCCAAGTGTCGTTATAATAAATGTTATTGGTAATGTCTAGTTGGACAAGTTGGCCATGGGAGCTAATGCAGTTGGCCCCACTAAGTTAGAGGACAAGTCAACATAAGAATATAAATAGGAGGCACCTCCCTTTATTTGTACTCACTCACTAGATATTTTCTTAGCAAGAGAGAGAAGTGGTAGCATAAGAGAAAGAAGGAGGAAGGTGTTGTCTGATTCTTACACTACACTAGTTGAGTTCTATGCTGAGGAAGTTTTGCAGGTTTTTCTCCCTTGTGGTTTCCTCGAGGAAAATATTTGTTTTCTTGTGTTCTTCTGTTTTTGTGCATGTTTTTCTTTCATTGGTCTTCTAGTGTCTAATTGCTTAAAGATATCATCTAAACAAATTTAAAGAAAAATCAACACAAGATTCAAAGGGGACCATTGTTTAAATAACACTTGCATTCCTCAAAGTTTTTTTTTTTTTGTGAGAGAGAATAACCTCCCTATTATTACGATCCTGCTTTATATAAACCAATACTAATCACAAATTTTCAAATTATTCTAACTTTGGCATCTCAATCAATACACCATAGGTTCACCACCTCTCTTCCAATTTTGTCTATGGATGGAAATTTATGGAGATGTTTAATCTTGTGTTTATACTTTCACATATTAATGTTGTACAACATCTTTCTAAAAATTTTGAGCCTCTCAATTTTTTTACATATAAAATAAATAAATAAATTACTATTAGAGTAAAGCAAGAAAATAGTATATCTTGGATAAAGAATTTAATGATGAATCTACATCCAAAAAAATTGCCACCTTCCATGGAAGAGATGAGGGGATTTCAATGCCTGAAAGTTATAGCTCCATGTAAACTTACAAAAAATGGGAATGCTTTTTGACATTAAACTCTTGATCAAAGAATATTAAAAACCCTTCATCGAGGGCTTATCTCGACTAATCAATAGATCATAAATTTAAGACATTAATTGATATTCTAAACCTCAATTAGAGGCTTAAAATATTATTGGAATTTATTCCTTGATTGGGTTTATAAATATCAATTCCCTCTCATTTCTTGCCAAAATGTATAACAAAAATTCATGAATTCACCCATGCATATTCAACATTATAATTTAATTTATTAATGATGACACATAGAGTAATATCCATGTTGTTTAGTTCCTAAAGTTGGTTTTATGTTGGTTATAATCATTATCACCATTAGAATATATATATATGATGGAGAAGCATTCAAGTTAAATCAATTATCATGCATAATTTTTATTGTAGATACATCTAAGAATCATAGTAACATTTATAATTGATTACATAAAATATATAAGAAAATGAATTATATACTAATAAGATGTTGGACAATTCCTAAAATATCATAGGTCAAAATAATTTATCCCATTTGTGAAAACAATGTGTATTTCAATTAAAAACAATATGCATTTTAATTAAAAACAATAATTTTTTCAATTAATATAACAACTAGGACAACTACGTGTGAGAATATCGGTTATCCAAACTTGTTCTCTTCAATATTTGTGTTCCATAAAAGATTCCATGTGCCTCCTCATGCACCTAACAACACCCAACTTAGAAAATGATGGTTGAGCATCCTCGTTCACCTAAATTAAAATAAAATGAGAACATCTCTCGGTGGTTGTAAAAAGGATCAACTATTGGCTATTGTTTAAATAAAGTCGTTGTTCTTCACTATTCATTTCGTATGGCATTGAATGTGTCTATTGTTTAAATAAAGTTGTTTTTCTTCACTATTCATTTCGTAGGGTATTGAATGTGTCTTTATTGATGTAGAGTTTAAGATAGTTATGATGGGTAACTTTATATCAAATGCTGAAGAGAAATATCATTTTTATTTAACTGATGGGTTGGTGTACTAATTTAGTGGCATGTGGCCATGGCTTGTAGTTTAGCAGAAATGGGTTATTGGCTTGTTGACACCCTTGACGATCCAACATGCTTACATAAACACTTGTGCAAAAGGGTTTTTTATTAATTAATTTGATGTTGAAGAATATATGGAATTGATCTTTATCTTTGGGCCTAGGTTCTAAGCAAGTTCAAGCTTATGCATGAGACAATGGAATCCGTCTTTTAATTTTTTATCAAACTTACTCACCTCATCTCTAGTTTGGATAAGGATTCAGAATATTCCTTTGAATTTATAGGGTAGTCCTTTCATAGAAGCTATTGGGATGCTCTTAGAAATTTCTATTTTAAAGATTTAAAAACATTAAGGCAATATTGTACTATTTTTGCAAGGATTTGTGTGGAAATGGACATCATTAAAAGATTTTCAATTGAAATAAAACTTGTTGAAACATATTTTTGATGGATCCAAAAGAATCACTATGAATATGCCATCTTTAATTGTAGAGCATGTTTTAAAACATGGTATACAACAACCTTATTCCTAAAAGTTACTATAGACAAAGGTAATGAGAAACCCACCACAAATATACTTGGCGGGAGGGCACAAACATAGCGAATCAATTCATCTACGTAGAAGAAGTCTTAGCCTTGAAATTTACTAAAGGAGATTTTTATCCGTTCCAAAAATAAATCAACAAGGCCCATTACACTAAAGAACACGTTAAGCAGCAAGCTTACGTAAATGTCTTAACCTTGAAATTTACTAAAGCAGATTTTTATTTGTTCCAAAAATAAATCAACAAGGCCCATTACACTAAAGAACATGTTAAGAAGCAAGAATAGGTAACATTAGTTTCATCCAATGAGAAACAAGACAAGACTTTTCAAGCCCCATAAAAAGAAGAAAACACTTTAAGTTTAGTGAGAAGAATTCTACCCATATCTGGGAAAGAGACTACTGTAGTATTTTTGTAAGAATTGGGGAGTTTGGTTGATATAGTATAAGGAGAATATCACAATTAGCACATCCAGGTAAAACATATTAACGAACAATGATTTTCAAAAAAAGAAGTTTTATTTATCCCTACAAAAAACAGATTAATGAACAATGATTGTAAAGAATTTTTATTTATCCCTACATACAATGATGTGATGACACAGAGTAGATTTTTTATTTCTTTGTATCCATATTTTGTTTCTTAAGCATATTAGGTGATCAGTTTGCTATATTTACTCATGTTCTTAAGTTTCTAAGAGGAGTGAGAATAACATGAATAGTTTGTATTTCCCCTCCCATTGTGCAAGCACAAGATTAGTTTTACCAATCAAATTTAAAAATTTAGAAATTGTATGTTCACGTTGATTTAGGATATCGACAACTCTTTTTAATACAAATCCATACTCTTTCTTGATAAAAAAACAGGGAGAGAATGACCTAACAATTTTATTAGTTAATAGAAAAATGTGGATGTGTTTAGAACGCGGATGTCTTTTAGAATGCCACACAATTTGGAATGCACATGCATTTCTTGTATCATTCTTGTCCTTATATTTATACTAAAATGTTGGCATGCTTTAGAGTCAAAACTATCAACAGGATTGGAACATAACACATATTTTTACAAATTGAGAATTTAAAAAAGAAAATCATAATATATGTGCATCGTTCGATAATTCATTTGACTATCTCAACTTTGTGTATATGTAACAAAAACAAAAGGATAGTAAAGAATATACCTATATCTATCTACTTATAGGTTATGCGATTAAATGATAGTTTAATTTTTCAAAAATAAGTATATATATATATATATATATTTGAATATATTTAGAATTAAAAAGATATATAATTTGAATAAATCATAATATTACATTTAAGATGTTGTATAATTTGAGTTATATTGATTGTTAATGTGGATATTTCTATTATATTTTAATGATGACTCTTAACATCTACTAAAAGAAAATTTGGTCTATCAAACCTTAAGGGAAAAGATATGAAATAAATTATTTCATTTTTTTTTAAATAGTACTTTTATACTAAAAACGATTGAGGAGTGACCCTAGCTTGCCATATTTTGGAGGAGAGAGAAGGTTAGAGAGTTCATTGTTAGAGAAAATGTTATGAAACTGAGGCCCAATGTGGGTATAGGTAGGGAATTCTAAGAGAAAATGATTTCGACCTTCAACACTCAGAGACATGTAAAGGTAAAAGATCCTTTTGAACCATGTGTTTTAGGGGTTTTCCAATGCCTAGTTTCACTACGCAATTCATGAGAATTTATTCTAATATTGACAATATTAATTTATTTAACATTTTTAATGTTATCGATATTTTGTGAAGTTGTAATTTTAGCCATTTTGGGACCATGGATTGACTTACTTGGGGAGAATCCATGAGTTCAAGGAACTCATATGTTTTTTGTACATAGGGATAGGTTCCCCATTTTGTATATGTTATTGGAATAACCAATGGGGGNGTTTATATATGACTTGATACTCGTGTAGTTTAAAATAATAGCACGTGTTGTAGCCAAATATGATGTTGTAGCTTGCAAGATTAGATTGATTGTTTATTTATTAGGTGCATGCTAGTCTAGAACCTCGTTAGCAATGTGATCGGCGAGTGCATTCAATTTCCTGGAGTCATAAGTGAATGTGACTATTTCAAAATGTTGTACAAGGAGTTGGACTCCCAAATACTCTAGAAAGAGGAGTAGATTAAGGACACAAGCTGCATGGTTTAGTTATGAGACTATGAGTTGGTAATCTACATGGAGATGTATATGTTGCGTCATAATTTGGAGGGAATTGTTAAATTACCCAATGAATGTGTCATACTCTACTTGGTTATTAGTGGATTTTCCCAAGAAGAAACCACTTGTTTGGTACAGAGTTTGAGAGGGGGTGCAAATGGCCCAAGTAGCATATGCGAAATTCTTTGATCAGTTACTCGCATTCTCGGTGAATCCAAAGAAATAATATTAGTGCAATTGCATCTCCATGGAAATTAGCACTTGTTTTTATTTTAAATCCATGGAATAAAAAATGCAAGTAAAAGAAAATGAAGACTACATTGTATTAAAAGAAAAGGGGTAATGTAGAGTTTGAATGATGGCATCATTGTTGCGACACTAGAATCCTCTGGTGTTTTCTATTCGATTTTACTATAATGAAATTGTAGGTTAAGTATGTGACCAAATGGAATCTTAAAATTGTTTTCTTATGGGGAGAATATTACATCTCCCAAGAATCCCATGAGAAAGATTTTGATGTCTAAGGGTTGTTTGGTAGATCATGGTTGTCTTCCATGATCGATGGCGATTCTACTAGTGGAGGGGTTTTCCTCCAATTCAAATGATGAGGAAGCATTCCTTGTGAGTAGACAAACTAATGATCACATATATTGATAATTTTACCCTAATTTGTATTCTCAAGAACTAGGAGGAGAACCTACACAATGGTGGATATACCATTTGTGGAGAGGAATTGTATTTGATCCTCATTTATTTGAGGTGGACAACCCTCTCAATGCGTAGGATGGGACATTAAAAAAAATACTATGTTAGTTTTCCACAATATGTACATGGATGGGTAGTACAGGTGTAGTTAAGCTCATGCACATGACTTAGGGATTAAGTTACACAAGAAGGTATGATGGTTCCTTTTCTTCTTGGAATCATTTGGCCATGGTCCCTGCATGATGAACACCTAGTACGTTGCACTGACGGTGGGGATGTCGATGATATAGGTAACCTTAGTAGGTATATCAGAGAAACATATCGCATACATGAGCACAACATGTATGGTTTCCATCGACATTGGTACAAATATATTAACAACATTGAAAGTGGTTGGTTCTAGTTGAACTAGAGAGGGTCTTTAAGTCGCTAAATTTGTGAGGTGGATGGTTTCCAATAGGTCTTAAAATATTGGGAGATCGAGATAATGATGAGTATAATGCCAAAATGAGAACATATTGTATGGTTAGTGTGCAAGGACTTAGTCTTGGTATTACTATGGGGACCACTTGACATGGATAAGGTGCGCCCTAGTGAAGTATTTTGGGAATGGATAACATTAATTGAGGTGTTAACTAAATTATTAAGCTCTAACAAGTTTGGGAACCAATTAGCCTTGTGTCTTGGTTTCCAATAAAGAGTGCATGCTAGAGAAAATCTAGGGGCAGGAGTAATACTCGATACTAATAGGTATTTTAACGTGGGTTGTTGTATGCACTCGGCACTAGGTTTAGAGACCATTGTTGTTGGTTGATTCAAGGCTTGTGTTTTTTTGTGTGGAATAATATCATAGTGATGGTCTTGTAATGGAAACGAGTATAAACTCCTAATGGTTTAAAGGCTTGGAATCCATCACATGATATGGTGGTGTAAGGTACCATACTAGTATCGCCAAAGTAATCCCTATTAGTGTAATTTGTGCCATTACTAGAATTCCTTGTAATCTTGTGGGAGGGGGTACAATAAAGGACATTGAAATACCAGTGTCACTAAAGAATTAATGTCTAGTAAAGGTAATGTCTATTGGGGAGTACTGATGTGGAAGTAGAGGGGGATTGAGACTTATCTTAAGACATAAATATGGTGCACATGAGACCATGTGTAGATACATTGATCTATAGCATTGGACTGAATATTCTCCTAGTAAATCCTACAATTTGTAAATTCCCTTAATAATATCGACATATTAGGGGTGTTGTCAATCCTAGTGGGTAGGATGTTATCTAGATTGGTATTGGTGTGCAAGTCATAGTACTTGAGTTGTTCAATGGTGGAAATATTCTCATAATGAGGAAACATCATGATATAAAAGACTAAGGAGGATTCCACCTTCATGCCATAGATATAAATACGACTGAGAGAATGTTGTAGTTAATTTGTGCATATACTACCTCAATATCTAATAATACAACCTTGCCCTGTATTTTGATGTGTACATTTCAGTATAGCCATAAAGGTTTCAATGGCCTCCCATGATAAGCATGAAGAGTGATAGATGATGGGGCCAAATTTTTGTAACCATTTCCATACATGAGTGTACATCACACAAGTTTACACTCCTTCATATAATATTTCTCAATGGATAATGATGTTCTTGATTATGACAATAATATGGAAGGTGACTCAGAGGGTAGTAGCGGCTCACCTTTATCAAGATCGTAGGTCATGACATGTGAATTGGAGGGATCAACAATTCCTAATATCTTAAGTAATTCCTTCTTTTGGGAAGGACAAGATTCAAGAGATTCTAATGTTGACATAGTAGTTGTTCATTAAGCTAGGTCATAAAAAAATTATAGTTGTCATTATGTCCCATATGATGGTTTTGGGTAGTCTGTCTACGAAGTTATTTGGGGACACTTGGGGTCTTGTCACTATTTGGATGGGATATTTACAAATTCCAGCCAGAGGTTGTAGGAGCATCATCCCCTTCCAAATACTCATACATTCCATACCCTTTAACATGGGTTTGAAGGTTGAATTTTAATGTGTTAATACAAATATTTTGAAAGGTTCCGTCACTTGGGAGGAATGGATCTATCTATCGAGTAACTAACCCTTTATTAAAAAAAGGCTAGTTGCGGCATATTTTTTTGGGGTTGTGGTCCATTTGGCACATGAGGAGCGTTGGTTGTGGCCAACTTATTTTATTCAAGCATTTGCATACACTCAATAATTAATGGACAATGGTGAGTGTAGTGTGAATACTCTTTACACATGGAGCATGGATAATTGGTCATAAGGTTGGAATTATTTCCCTATTTTTGGGGGTTATTTTCCCCCTCATTCACGTTTCCCATGTTCGAGTTCTAGGGCAGAGTAGTTACCCTTGTACCTGCTACTTGTTTTTCATATTATTTCCTTTATTCTTGCCTTGATTTTGAAGATTTGGGGGATTAGCCATTTTCACCTACTCAAATACCTGATTTTTCTAGATGAGAGAAGGTTGTATGATATTTACCCCCATTTGAGGCATGGGGGATGGACTAGGAGGAAAATGGAATGTAGAATATGGATTATATCCAATGATTGGAATATATGTGTTAGGTTCTCCATATGATGTGTACGTATGAGTAGAAGGTTCTATTTGTAGTGGTGGAACTCGAGGTTCTTGGTTATCATTATGGCACATAGGTCTGTCTATATGGTCCATATGCTAAGTGGCCAAATTAAAGGTTTGGTGTAGTTGGAGGTTCTAGTGATGTGGATGGTGTTGATGGGTACTATTATGCTACGTTGTGTGGAACACAGGGGGACGGTTGAGGATACTTTCCTTGCTGAGAAATAGTCTCAATAATCCCAACAACTGAATGTGATCTACAAAAGGGTGTGTTATTCAAATCATGATATCATGGGTCATCAAGGAGTATTGTATAAAATTAAAAAGACTTTACATATGTCAGGCCTTCATTATGGCTTCTTATTCTATTTCAGGAAAGGAGGTTTCCACATATTTTGCAAACATGGGTTGAAATAATTTCATAAACCAATCAAATAGGAATTAGGGTTGTATATCTATTTTAAACGAGGTAATATTCCTATTACATTAATGGTTATGGTCCACAATATGGGTGGAATTTGATTTCAATCCCTAGGTCATGATGTATGGTTAACTGAAAATAGGTTAAGAAAATAGTGGTGATTGACTCAAATGTGGAGTAACTCATTGATGGTAAGTTGACATACCATTTGGTCGATGTTATTGTAAGGGTTCTTTGAAAATTTCGAAGATGAATCATGTCATCTATGATACTATTGGACGGAAACCATATGTGAAATGACATAATGTAGTTTTCTAGATCATCTTCTTGATAGATCATGAAATTTTGGAATATCTTAAGGAAATTAGGGGGAATATCTGGCCAAGATAGATCATGAAGGATGGAATTATTAATAAGTTCATCGAACTCAAGGAGATTCAAAATTTCCATAAAAGGTATATTTTTGTTGCGGTTGTTCCCACCATTATGTGATGTGTGTCTATTCCTATAGGAGGTGAAGGTGCTGATAATGCCAATGCTCTCTCTTCTAAAAATGAGAGGATGGGGGATTCCATCCTATTGTTGGAGGAGATGAAGAGAGACTATTCCGACCAAGTGGTGGGGATGGAGTGTTACCTATTTTACTTGAGGGGAACTCAAGGGTATTTGTATCTCCAAGGGGAGAAAAAATAGAGTTAAGAAAGGAAATTTCTCGCCTATATGAGCCTAACAATATTTCCTAGGAATTCCCTCAGCTAGAGTATCTCACGTATTAACCATGGGGGAAAATGGGAAAAAACCTTGATGGACAAGAGAAAGTTGTTAAATTATGAGAGAATAACTTTGATTTCTTTGTTCCACTATTATGATGGTATATTTAGTCAATTAAGAGTGACAATAAAGGGTAATAAATGCAATTTGAACAAATGCAAAAACATGCCAATGATAACAAATTCAATATGGTGCAATGTCAGTGACAAGTTCTTGAGTCATTATGTGATTATTCCACAAGTTGCTTCCTTTTAATTATGATTTAGGTGATATTGTAATAAGAGGAAAACAAATTTTAAATTCTCTATAATATTCAATGTATGTTCCTCTCAATAAGCATGCACCCTCTAATAGTTCCCACCTTTGGTGATGAAATCGTTTGGTGTTTTACTAGTAAAGGTAAGATAGAGTTAGTTATGAATTAGGAAGTTCAGGACATGTTTCAAAAGAGTTGGGAACATATTACAAGAAAAAAATGAGATCCAACTCAACAATCAATTGCACTCATAATTTGTCCCTGGAGATATCCCAGGTTCTAGCCACTAAGATACCTTCGTCAAGTGTTTATAAGTTATTCGTACTATATGGTAACATGTCATAACCATAAAAATAGGAGTGACTCTTTCTCGTGGGAAGATACAACTATAGGTCATCTTTCATATTCTTGGACGCCAGTCCTTATTTGAGTTGTCTTTTGACATTTGATGATAGTAATATTTAAAGTATCTTATAAGTCAACAATGTTATGCCTCAACCTAGTGAAACTAGATTTGTGGGAATTTTTTGCTTGCCAAGCCTAATCAATCATACCTAGCTAAAATATTGTTATGTGACCTCTTGTGGAGTATTTTATTTGGTTGGATATTTACAAGTGCAATGTAGATTTTAAAACGTCCAAATTTGATTAAGGAGAGTGGGAGAGGTATTTCAAACTTTCATATCATTCTGATCCATCCATATCAGTAAGAGTTTGAGATTGCAATACACTAAGAATTAATAATTTATTATTAATTTCTGCTAAGATATTTTATTTAATTATTTTAAATATCTTTGAGAGAAGTTCAAAAATCAAACAAATGTAATGAATTATTCTTTTACTGATAAAATATACTGAAGGGGACAGAAATGAAATAGTTGTTGAAGAGTGTTTGCTAACCCACAAGAGGAAAATACAAGTGGTTGTATCTGCTGAGTGAGAACTCAAGGTGTAGGAGGCATCTTCCCCAAAATCAGGTCAAAACTCTTTGTTGAGTGCTAAAGAGAAGGAGCCTCATAAATGACCAAGTTTTATGAAAAATACTATATAATAGTATGTTCATTACCAAGAAGGAGGCTAGCATTTTATTGGGATTGAATCTGATAATGCAAGCGATGGTGCATTAAGTCTATTTTTCTCTTGTGGTTCAACGAATAGGATTGGGGTTTTTGGACCAAGTGATTTGGATGCTATAGGAGTTGGTTGGGAGGAATGACTATTCCATTTATGTTTTCCCAGCAACGGTGTCATGTTCTTATTTTGTTTCTTATTATTAAATCAAGTGATAGTAGGATGTGTATTTTAACAGGAACTGCAGTTATATTATTTAGGAAGATATGTTTTATGGATGTGTATAGGAAAAATATATATGTTTATGTATTTTAATCATGTGTGTAGAATGTTAAATTAATTATTTATGCATCTCAGATCATACATCCATACCCCGAATCAAATATTCTTCGTAATGGGTACTATTGTAATATTTAGTAAATTTTGAGCATAATCAATTTTATTATTATTCTTGCTTCAAATCTGTACATTAGCTTCAACTAATTTATTTAATTTCGATAAATTATTCCCATCAAATCTATTCTAACTTGGTTAATCCAAGGGATAAAAACTATTGTTTTAAACAAATAAAATTTTATTAGAGAATCTGGTCGAGAGTTGAAAGGCCTCGGAAATTTTAGTATATATATTAAATACATCCTATTAAAATAGCTTTGTTGTGAATCCAAATCTTACAGATTTAGAATGATGGATCAAGATCGTTTGGATCTGATTTAAATATCTAAGAATAATCTACTTATGAAAATTATAAACCTAGATATGCAATACAACCAGCTATGATATCCATAACATATTCAACAAATCAATGAAGGATCTCTGAGTATCCTATAACCTATTGGACTATTAGTCAACATTATAATCAATGCTACAATTGTCTAATTAAAATGCCATTATATTAAAGTTGTTGGATGCTAATAATTTAATGTGATCCATAGCTACAAATGGTTAGTTCTTATGGAGGAATGCACGTATGCTTGTCTATGACCTAATACCTATCATGAAAAAGATAACGTATATACAAATGTTGATGGTGGGTGCAAATAAACAAAGAGGTAATAGATTTGATAAACCATATAGTATTGAATCCATGGTATTTTGGTGGGTATAAAGAGCATATCATAGTCATTAGGGTGTAAGTATTATTTATCAAATAAACTTTTATACTTAAGTATTGTTTAAGAAATAAACCTTTATACTTAATTAAATGGGTAGAACACTATGCTTGGTAGGACATGCTAGGTACACAAATAAATATAGGTGTTAGGAAGTTTGTATGAGTTAGAGTGGTGGTATGTACTCCTTCAAGAGATAATAACCTATAACCACAACAATAATTCCATAAATTAGAGAAAATAGATTAAGATGAAGGATCATAAGATGTATTTATACTAAATACAATCACTATAGTGAAAAAAAATATGGTCATAAAATAGGCAAGCAATGTAAAGATAAATATAGAATAGCTATGCTAACAGCTTGATTTAGATAAAAAAAAAAATTTAAGTTTTGAATTTGATGGGTTTAACAAACATTCATAAATATGGTATGCTTCATGCTATATTTCAAGAATGTAAATTTGATGGTTTAGGGTGATGTCATTTAATATGTAGTCTACTCTAGAAATAGAATTCCAACTTAATATCTTGAAAGAAACACCCGAAATGAAATGTGTAATGGACACATTCTTTTAGTGGTGGATCTTAGAGTTTTTGGTTCCACCTATTATGCCTTAATTCTAAAGAAAATAGATTCGTTCAAGGAGTTGAAAGTGAATATTCTTTTCCGAAATCAAACAAAACCAAGGAATATTGTATTTTTTTTATCATTAAGTAGGAAGACATTCTATTAATATAAAAAATGGTGTTACAAACAATCATAGTCTACTAGGTGAACCAGACAGAACCAGGATGGAAACTACACAAAATGGTGTTACAAACGGTCCTGGTCTGCTAGCTGAACTAGACAAAACTAGGCTAACAACTACAGGGCTCAACCAAGATGTTCCCTAATTCCTTGAAGGATTTACATAATTTCAACCAAGTAGAGTTAAGACGAGCCTGATGCAATCACCAACTAAAGCCGATAGACAGGGCTACCCACGTAGCCAACATGCAACCAGATACCAGAACCCTTACAAATTACATTGAAACACATATAACCAAGTTTCTTATTATTATAGTCGATTGTTGGGTCTACAAATGACGCAAAAAAACTCAAAAACCATCAACCCACCCCAATTACGTCAAAAAAATCGTAACAAGGTAGATTTTATTTACGACATGGTGAAGGTAAAAACAGAGCTAAGCATGAATCCAAGTTCTAGGAAAATCAACTCCGAGTGGTCAAGATTGGCCCGCACAAGTGCTCCTCCTTCTTAGGAGGAGGCGCGTTGGCTTTCGCATTGGCAGGAGAGTTGGAGGGAGTGTTAGTAGGGGTGGTGATAGGTTCCCCAGAACTGCTAAGAATCTCCATAGTGATCTGGTCTAGAAGTCAGAAGCCTGACATAATTTCCTATTGACCCCTCCTGATGAGGGATAGGGCCTCCCTAATGCCATGAGATATCTGCATATTGGCCTAGGTATCTCAGGATAGAAGGATTCAAATGGTCCAAAAAGGATTTAGAACCAAAGGGAGGCCTTGAAGAGTCTCATACTCCCTAAGCATATCCAATTCCTTCATGTCATTGTAGGCTTCGACAACCGTTGGGGTCTCATCCATATATTGAGTGCCCAAGTTGAAAGAGAGAGGGTTTGGTTCTTCTACAATGGTGGGGAGATCACCCGTTGATTTGGGCATTGCCCCACTAGTTCCCTCACCTCTGCCACTTCCCCTATGGTGGTTTCGGGCTCTCCAATGATGGGACAATATATCACAATACAAAATACAACTTCGAGCCGAATGGAGCATAAACAAAACCGTGAATGTGTTCCTGTGATCCCACTAGGGTGAATTTATAGGGAAAGTTCCTTCCCTTCCCCAGACTAGATCTCTGAGCATGCTCATGCCTTTCACCCTAACCTCCTTCATTATCTACCACCCATCATGCTCCGCCATATCTTCCAACCTCTATGGAAGATCTACCTCCTCCTCGTTCATTGATTTCCCTTTGATACAGAAATCTTTGGAATTCCCCATCCTTGCACTAACCAACGTGGGACTCATACCAGCGAGCCCGCGGGGCCATATCCTCTTATTCTCTTCACAAGGATAAACAATCATCTTATTCATATGAATTAATATGCACATTCTTCTCTTCAAGACCGTTCTATTTGGTGATCGCTTCTTCTGCGGTGGCCACATGCTCCATACCGCTACCACGTGTCTAGGCTTGTGGTTCATCAGCCCCATCTATCGATTGGAACATCCCACATATTTCCAAGCCTGCCACCACTATGATGAAGGGCCCACTATTAGGACTAGACATGTTGGATGGCCTGTTTCACGGAGAGTTGGATTGACAGTTGTCCACCAACTGCTGTGGGGTGACCTATTTCTGATGGTTGATCGCTTCTGTTATGCCCTCCATATCCGCATGCACCAAATTTTTGTAGTGCTACCATTCCTATTTCTATTATCATCAAACTCTTCTACATCGAAAGAGCTACGACTCTACACTCCTTCATTGGTCAACGCATCTGCCAACTTGTTTCCAGATCTTCTTACATGAGAGAATAGGATGGCTAAAGGTGCTGCTAGAATCCGCTTGAGTTCTGATAAGAGCCCTTCCCATCTCTAGTTCTTTGAAACATGTGATGTGGTGGAACCATTATGGAGACATCGAGCAATGTTGATAATTATCTACGAGTCTCCTTCCACCACCAATGGGGTCTTCCCTGATTGCAAGGCCCAATAAATACCATTAATTAGACCCTCCATCTCTGCCATGTTATTGGTGCTATTACCAATAGATCACCAGAGCATGCTGATAATAATTCCGTCTGAGTTCCTTAAGGCACCTCTAAATCTTGCTGGACTAGGGTTTCCTTTGGCCGCTCCATCAAAATTGAGTTTAAAGGATCCTATCGATGGTCGCATCCATGTTTTTGTGTTGCTTACATATTCTGGCATCGTTTTGGACCGTGCGTTGTTAATAGGTAATTCAAAAACCCCCATTTCGTAAAGAATATTTCTTTCGTTCATTTTTGCAGTGAAGTCTTCCTGTGTCCATTGAATTAGAGTGATAGTTTCTTTGAGGTGGGATTCGATGAGGGTCCATATTTCCCCTTTTTTCTTGGTTTTGTTTTCAAAGATTTGAATGTTACGGGTTTTCCATAGTTCCCACACCATAAATACTGGGAGAATCTCCCACAGTCTATTTACAAAAAAAAAATTGAATGCCTTCATGGGCCATTCTGCAATGGTTATGTCTGTCCTTCCTCTATGTCAGTGATGTTTTAAAAAAATGGCCACTCCTATTTCCCATATGGCATCCGCCACTGGACATTCATCTAGAAGATGGTTGATGGATTCATTATTTTCTTCCCACATGCAACATCTTGAGGGTCGACTGATTCCCCTACTCTGGATGTTATCCCAGGTTAGAATGCACCGCTTGAGCACAAGGCAACAAAAATCCACCACCTTTGGCCACCATCCTCCTCCCAAGATTTCCCCCCATCTGGCTTCTGGTTCCAGATTATGAGACTCTGTCACAAGGGCTAAGTCCTCTTTGGGATTAAAATTTCCTTTGTTGGAGTATCCCCATCTGATTTTATCAGGTATATAGTTCCAGGTGATTTTTTTGGCATTGAGCTCTGTGATGAGATCATCCATATTTTCTCCTAGGATTGAGATTGCCACCAATTCTTATCTTTACAAAAACTGAATATCTGATCATTGTCTCTAGGATCCTAGAATTATGCTACCATGCTCAGAGGGTGGTTCTGAAAAAAGGAATTGAGAATAGGGGATTCCTCTCTTCTGGCTAGGATCGGTTCTTGGTTCCATGCATCACTACAAATCTTACAGTCCTTTCATCCCAAAATTCCTAGAAACTATGCTTCTGGACCAACCCCCTGTTTTCATGTGCTGCTTTCCATATGCTAGAAACTGGGGGGTTTTCTCCATAAGGAACCAGGGATTTATTAGGCTAGAGAGGGGCATATTTCAGGTGCCAAAGTTTGGCCCAAGGTTCCTCTTCATAGTTGATCCATCTCCACCAAATTTTGACACTCACCACCTTGTTACTATCTAGAGGATCCCAAAGCCTAAGTCCCCCCACTTCCTTAGGAGTACATATGGTTTTCCAATCCATTAATGGCCATTTTCTATGTCCTTTCGATCCCCCTGATAGGAAATTTCGCTGAATATTTCTGATTTTTTTGATAACTGATTTCGGGGTAGCCAGTACTGAGAAGAGATATAAAGGCATTTCCTGGAGAATCGATTTCATTAGGATGAGTCTACTTAAAAATTGAGAGATCTAAAGGTCCATAGGCTAAGCTTCTGTTTGACTTTATCCAGCAATTCCTTCCATGAGATTTGTCTGATAGTTGATTCAGCTAGCGATGCTCCTAAATATTTCGAAGGAATTTACCTTCCAAAAACTCCAGGATTCTGAGAATGTTCCTTTTGGTAATTCTTGGGGTGTTGAAGAAGTAGGTATGATATTTTTCCTTGTTGATATCTAATCCACTAGCGTCCAAAAAGATGTTCAAACTGTATTTAATGCCATGGGCCTCCTGGACCAAGGAAGGGGCCATGAGCATATTATCATCCACAAACTATTGATGAGTTTGGGTTTCCATCCCTACAGTGAAAGATAAACATCGGATATTGTTCTCAAATCGTATTCTTTTCAGCAATATTCCTAATCCTTCAGCCGCTATGATGAAAAGGAAGGGAGAGAGGGGGTCTCCTTTCCTTATTCCTCTGGAAGCATTGAAAGGGGTCAAAGGGGATGCTTTGACCAAGATCGAGAAGAAGGCCGATGAAACCATGTTCATAACCTAGTTGGTCCAATCCTATGAGAAAACAAAATATGTGAGAATTCCTGCCAAAAACTTCCAATTCAGTTTATCATAGGATTTTGATAGATCTATTTTTAGGAGCATAATTGGAGTCTTCAAGGTTTGAGTGAGTGCATTGCTTCATGTACCAAGATAATTCCATCCAGGATCTGTCTTCCTTCAACAAACCCACCCTATCCGAGGGAGATGATAAGGGGAAGCAGTGGGCATAAACAGTTGGCCATAACTTTAGAGATGATTTTATAGATAACATTACACAGAGAGATCAGTCTTAGTTTCCCTAGGTCCTCTATTCAATTTTCTTTGGGGATGAACATTAATAAAGTTGAGTTAATATCTCTTAGAATTCTCCTAGTCCTCCTTGAATCTTCCACCAAGGCCCATATTTCCTCTTTTAGCAGGTCCCAAGAAGCATGGAAAAAGTTTGTCGTGAACCCATCCAGGCCTAGTGCTTTATCCTTTTCCATTTGCTTGATAGAAACTTCGACTTCCACCATCTCAATGGGTTTTCCAAGCATGTGGTTGTGTTCATCCATAATAATATTAGGAATCTGTCTAAACACTTCCCTCTAGGATTCTTCTCTATCTCCTTCTGACTCCTTCATCAAATTAGCAAAATAAGAGTTCAACGTGTTTCCTAGCTATTCTTGGGTTTTGGCTATATTTCCAACCGTCGTTTTCAATTTGTCTAATCAATTCTCTTAGCGATGTTGAATGGCCACTTTGTGAAAGAAGCTGGTATTGCATTCTCCTTCTTGGATCCATTTGAATCTAGCTTTCTGGTTCTAATATACTTCCTCATGTTGTTCTTGTTGGCTAAATTCTTGTAGCAGACTTTTTTCTTGGATCCGTAACTCCTCCGAGAACCCCATGATCATCCCTTGAGCCTGGTTCATTTGTATCTTACATTCTAGAGATTTTTTTGTTTGGAATATGTTGCGAAAGGACTCCTTATTCCATATTTTAATGTTATCTTTTAAGAGTTTGAGCTTCTATTCGAATTGGTACATTCAAGTGCCCATGATGGGTCGGGAGTCTTCCCACCATTCTTGGAGTTTCTCATGGGAATCCATCTGAAGGAGCCATAACTTTTCAAATTTGAAGGGTCTGTGTGGGTTTACCCCCACATTTTCCCATTCAAGGTTGATTGGCTAGTGATCCGAGCCTACAACTGGGAGTACCACTGTTCTTAACTCCCCTCCTACCATCATGATGGATTCTGAAAATTAAGCCGACAGGCTATCCCTCTGTCTCCAGCTTCTTTGTTGTTCCACGTGAAAACACCATTAGAAGTTCTTACATCTATTAAATCAAGGTTACTAATTAATTCGTTGAAATGAGCACTTGCATGGTTTAGGATTCATATACCGCCTTTTTTCTCTTCAAGGCTCTTGATCAAGTTGAAATCTCCACCAAAGATCCACGGTTTATCATCGGAAATCTCCTTGATAACCATAAGTGAGTCAAGAAAGGACACCTTCTGCTCTGCCCTCGGAGACCCATGTACATAGGTAAGAAATCCTTTTATTCTGGTGCCTAAGATGTGGAAGTCTACCGAAAGGGAAAAGGGAAGTCTAACCCATCCCTCCGGCGGCCACTTTGGCATCAGTTTCTACTGACTGACATCCATTCCATATTTTATGGGCTACACTTTTTATCTCTTCTTCCAAGCACTTTGTTTCTTGTAGAAAGATGATTCCTGATTTTTCTTTTTCAATCCTTCTTCTAAGAAGGTGGATTTTTTAGAGCGCTACTGCAACCTCTAATGTTCTAGGATGTAATCCGCATTGGAAACTTGTTAAGTAGAAGGAGAGAGGGGAGCATCTATGGTTGGATAGTTCCCCAAATCCACTAGTTGTATCCCTACACCTTTTACTCTTTGAGCATTGCTTGGCCTTCCCCGCTTTTCTTTTTTTATTTTCTTTTTCCCATCGAATTATTTGAGTGATTCTACAACTACTCCTAGGGACTTCATGTTTTTATCTTGGATTATCACCTTCTACAAAAAGGAGACTTGCTGGGGAGGGATTTGGGTTGGGATTCTGTCATAGTACGAACCTTCAAGTCCTTCCAGATCCATATCTCCTATCTTCATATCTTTCCTCTCTAGATCAGGTACCTCTATGGATTTCTGTGTTATCTCCTGGTGCATCTTTTGGTGTTGATATGTAGGTGATTTGGCTATCTCCTGTTGATTTTTTATATTTAAGTCCATCTCCTTCTCCTAGTTATATTTAGTATGGTCGATTTGTTGCTTTTCTTTATTAGTTGCCTTAGTTTGATCGATTTGCTTGGCTTCTTTGTTGCTATCCTTATCATCTTGGAGAATCTCATACCTGTTCTGAGTTTGCACCCTTTTATTAATCTCTGGTCCTAAGGTCTTTCTTTCTTTTTTTGGGTTTTGATAAACCCATCAGCATCTTGATTTTCCTAATCTTTATTTCCTCCTAGTATTTTATTTTGTGGAAAGTCCTGGTATAGGTGTCCATGCTGATAACATCTTCTGCATCTGAACGAGATCTGATCATAGTCTATTGACTGGAAGCATTCTTCATCCTCCAAAGATAACTTGATTCCATCTGGTAAATCTATAGAAATGTCGAGGTAGATACAAATTTGGGCATACGAGATATACTTTCGTTGTTGGGTTCGCTCTGATACTTTGATGAAGTTCCCCAACGTATTCCCTATATCCATCAAACTTTCTTCCTTCCAGTACTACATTTGGAGAGAGTACATTCTTATCCACACTGAGGCTATCGTGAAGTTTTCCTTATCAGGGTTGAATCTCTCTTTCCATGGTTTGAGGAAGAGTCCCGCCGAATTATAGAAATATGGACCATTCTCAAAAATTCTTGTTCTATCTTCTTCATTAAAGAATATTATTGTGAAGAATCCTTTTGCTCCCAGCTGAAGGTCACAGTGTCCTTGTGGTTTCCACATGGTTTTTATCCACCAGACCAGGGTCTTTTGTATGGGATAGATCCCTAGAAACTTGCCTATGAGGGAGCGGTCTTTCATGTACTGAATGTCTTCCTTGACTCTTTTTTATTTAATTTGAAGCTTTGGGACTGTCTTGGATTTTGGGATGCACTATCTTGTCCTTCTTGATTCTTGTTTTTCTGTTTCCTCTTTCTTGATCCCACTAGAAACTTCCCCATCTATGAGCGGGTCAGATGCTCTCATTAATCTTTTTCCTTTCTCGGTTTCCATGTCCGAGATCAGAGTGGGAATTATGAATCCCTCCTCCGAGGATACACTCCTCCCACGGGGAGGAGCAGGAACCATATTGGGTCGACCCCTATCGACCTATAGGGTTTCTCTTCCACTGTTGGTTCACCATAAATCCTTTTTCCTTGGTAACCAAACCCACCAACCTCGCATCAAATTGCAGAGCTCTCTCTTGTCACCTACCACCAAGGAATATTGTCTTGATGATGAGGTAAAAAAACGTTTATACTTTCCATAGATGTATTTTTTATTCGAATTAATAAATTTCACAAGTCTATTTAGAGGAAACTTGATCATATAGATAAATTTATCCATGTAAATACATATCTTAAATTTGACACTTGGATTCCACACCTTGAAGGAGTGATGTCTATTCTTGGATCAATCTTTGGAATCACCTTTTGTGTTACCATCTCCCCCCCATGAATAAGTTCCTATCTGTTCATGAAAATATGAGGTTCAATTGGATGATGAGAGTTAGAATATTGGGAGATTGAACCTTGAAGTGACTAAAGCAACACCGAATAAATTACTTTAAACCTCACATAAAGTTCCAAATTTGTTCATGGAGAAAATTGAAAGTGATTATCGAAATTATGTTGGAAATGCATGAACCATAAGTTTGACAAAACAAAAATATGGATGAGGTATGAATGATCCAAATGTAGGTGATGTAAATTATATGGATGTTCCATGTGATTATGAATTTAATTTATCTTCTAAGCCTTAATCAACTTCCTTTGAAGAAGTTTCTTCTCATGATGAATGGAAATAATCCATGTGGAATTAATATGATTCTCTAATCAATCATGGGACAAGGAAGTTGGTGAACACTACATGTGGAATCGAATTAATTGGTTTCAAGTGGGTTTACAAGAAGAAGTACAAATGAGATGTCTCACTTCACAATACTAAGGAAAGGCTTGTGGAAGAATGCTTTTCACGAAAATAAGGCATTGGTTATGAAGAAACCATTCCCTCCATAACAAAATGCCATATAACTCGTACTCTATTGGATTTGGTAACATAAAACATGTGGATAGTTAATCAAATGGAGGTGAAACGTTCTATTTTCAATGATAAATTGAAATATAATATCTTATTGTCTCAGTATTAAGAATTTGATTTCAAGGGAAGAGAGCATAAGGTATGCAAACTCATAAAGTATTTAGATGGCTGAATACATACACCTTGTGCATGGTATGAAATGATAATCGATAACCTTTTGAAATTGAATTTCAAGCGCTTTACTCTTGAAGATGAAACATTTTTTGTTAAGAAAATTTTAAGAATATGGTTCATATTGTACTAGTGCATGTAGATGATATATTAATGACAAGGAATAATGAAATATTCATTGCATCGATAAATAAATAATTGATGAAATCCATTTAGCTAACAAATATGGAGATCTTAACCATCACTTGGGAGTCAAACTGACTCAATATCCAATGCATGCATTCATGTCCATGATGAAGTAATAAGAGAGTTGGTGAATATGTTTGTCAGGATAGAGTGTAAGCCTCTCTGTTCTCAATGGAATAAAATTTGAAGCTCACATCAAAATAATGAAATGAATTTGAGGATGCAACCAAGTATAAACAACTTGAGGGGACCTTTATCTACCTTATCACCACTAGGATAGATATTTGATTTGTTATTGGGATGCTTTATCAGTTAATGAAAATACCCTATGAAAAAGTGATCTACTACAACAAGAGTTTTAATATAGTTAAAGGGGACTCAAGGATTTGCAATCAAATATTCGAGGGTGGATATATTCAAACTAATCGGGTATTACGATTCATACTTTCATAGAAATAAAAATAATGGAGCATCCACATCAATCTACCTCACAAATTTTGGATTAAGAGTTGTATCCTTCATATCATAGAAACATCCTTCTTATCCTTAAAAAATAGTTAGAATATGTGTCTACTATACATATAGAAAAGAATATTGTGTGGATCAAGAATCATTAGAGGAAATTTCAACTAAAAATTGTCCTTTCAACCCTAATTCAAATTCCATTTCATCATGTGTTAATGAATGAAATTGCTTTAAATTTGAAATAGCGTATAGGTCTTAAAAAATTTGTTAATATAAATTTGGGGATAGGTATCATAAAAAGGACTACTTTTTTTGTTCATATTTTTGACATATCTCCTTGTGTTTTTACTCAAATTTCGATGAGGAAAGATCATTGGATGCGTAATTAAGTTTTTCATCCAAAGAGTACCCACTCTACATACTTTGACAGACCTCGCTACCCCAAAAACAAGAAATACCTTAAAAATGTGATGATGATGTGATGATGTCATATCCCTTCAGTACTTGATGAGATATAGAAATTCAAGATTTCATCTAATCACTTATAAATAATCTAGATGTGATCAATATTTTACTCAAGTCGTTTTCACTCGACATAAATAATTATTTTTAGTAACTCCTAGTGCTTATACAGGGCCCATACTCAATGCTAAGAAACATGGAGTTCCAAACTTAGTGCAATTCTAGAGCTCCTTGCTCAAAACTAATTCTAGGATGTATTTGTAGGATACACCTAGGGATACAATGGCCAAGGATTCGATGTTCTAGATATTATGCTCAACATCAACTTGGAAGGCTCTAGGGCTTATGCCAAACACTTCCAATTATCTTTTAATGTGCTTTAGATCTTCTTGCACAACAAAAAGTTTTACATAATTCATGTGTTCCAAAGATCCTCGCTCAACACAACAAAACACTCATGTGCTGCAAAGATTCTCTCTCAACACAAATTAAAAACTCATATGCTCCAGAGCTCCTTTCTCAACAAAAAACATCTCATCAATCATGTGCTTCAAGGTCCACTCCCAACACAAAAAATCATATATAAAACATATGTAACTCGATTACGCCCAATATATCAAACAATCATCATGTTCATATGCAGTTAGGTCCTAGACCCAATATATGAAAATAAAAGATAAAATTAACATCATAATCAATGAGGCTTATGCCCATAAGTGCTAGGTCAAAATTTAGGATATTAAAACTCACGTGTTAGGTGAGAAGTAGGTGAGAAGTCACACCTTCCCACATGCAGCCATGCAAGACTGGCGCTAACTGAACTAGAGGACATCTAACTAAATGTATCTAGAGCATATATTAGCTTGACTACTTACCAACTACAGACAACTAAAAGAGGTTGGTGCTAGCACTCCCAGTGCCTCCTCAATTGTAGGGATTGGTCTAGGAGGAACATAAACTAATGCATGTAGGTGCAGGGAGTTGCATTTAACCTCTATCTATGTTCCCAACATCCTTGTGACTAGAACAGGTGGGCCCATTAGGCAAAGTGGACCCAATGGTACTAGTGGACCCAGTATTAATTAAATGACTCCTAATTTAGGAAAATATAATCTAATAGACTTGTTTGGACAAGGGAGAATTATAAATTGTAAGACTTTCTATAGGTATAGTTTGTAATATAGGTAGAGTGAAGTAGTAAATATCACAAGTATTAGACTCAAGTTAGATTTATTAAGGAATACAAAGTACCACAAAAAGTATAATATCAATGATTTATTTCCTCACCATCCTCATGAAAATGTTTTGGTGACCGAAAGCCTTTTAATTTAAGAGATATTAGCTAAAATAATCAGTAAAAGGGAATGCAATCAAATACAAAGTTATTCTTAATTAAATTAGTGATTACTTTATTTTATTTTTAAATAACATAGACCATGTGTATTCAATGTGTCGAAAGAGAGTACATAGAAATAGGAGTAGAAGCTATCTAGGGTGGTTGTGGGCTATCTGACCACCTATCTAAATGATAGAAAAAAACTATATTTATGATGTTCATAGAAATAAAAGCATATGTTCCTTATGTGTCCATAGACCTGGACTAACATACTACAAAGCCAAAATTGGCAATATTTTGGTAAAAAAACAACATATTTTAAAAGCAGAGAAGCACAAAAAACTCAAAGCCACAGAGTGAACCCGAGAGGGTAAGTTGGCCTCTATGGTGGTGCATACTCTGTGTTCTCATCATGGGTTTCCTCCAAAATTGGACAGGAGCCGAAATCGTCCATAGTTTTGCTAGGATGTTTTTTCTGTATCAGTATGGGGATCATGACATAAATAGGATATTCACCTCCTCTTTTGACTGGAGTGGATTTCTTTGGGAGTCCCTCGTGTTCCTGAAAATTCCCAAGCAATTCACACCAGAAAATGAGGTGCCACCTTTTTCACCTTGGGTCTTCTCTCCAGTGTTATCTTCATTTCCCAGGATTAGGAATATAGAGTATGTCAAAAGTTGAAGTTCCTCTACAGGTTTTTCAATTGCATATCCCTTGATGAATATTGGCTCTTAGGCCCTGTACCATATCCTGGGCTCCATCCCACTTGGTTGTCATGTCCTCTACTAGCATAGCGAGCATATTTTTAATCATGCAATAGTGATTTATGTAGCAACCACTTTTTCTAGAGGCTAGGTGGTTCGAGACCAACTTAGAATCCCACTCATCAACTAAGCAATGAATTGGCATGGATATTTGCTCCATGAAACCATAAGTGTCCCCTATGTTTGTCTTTGGTCTGTTGTTTTCTCTACCAGCGGTACCTCTACTTGCACTTCCTCTGTGCGGGATTCCACATTTCCTAGGCATATCTCTCTATGAGGTATTACGCGGTGGAAATTTTGCATCAACCGGATGTGTAGACCAAGAAACAACAACAATATGATCTTGGAGGGAACAAAAACAAAGTTGCAAATGATGTTGCAGACTCAGACATAGGCTAAGACGAATTATCCGATGAGTGCGGTGGATATTTCTTGTTTCTCTTAATCCCATTGTGCTATTCATCATCATTGATCATATTGTGCATTAATTCTCAACTCGATGGTTTATAGCAGACATGACCGCGCCACTACCAACTGAGCTAGAAGGAATGCCACCTTCCTCCTGGTGTAAATGCTCATGACATCATCCATATGTCCCCCTACCTTATCATCGTTCTTACTATGCGCGAGGTGTTCCTTGGAGGTGTTCATTAAGTCACCTGCATCCGGGTAGTGATTAATTTATGTTAAGTAGGGGTATATCAAGTTATAGAAAACAATGGCGTATCAAATAGAATGAAGGAAGTTATAATCTTTGGATTGAGTATTGATCATATCCATACATTTAAAAGAGACCACATCATTCAAAATAATGGTAGGGTATAGGGCATGGCATGGAGGAAAATCATAATGGTGAATATGATGATAGGAAAATTACACTAATGAAATTGAATAAACTCTCTACAAACCCTATGAAGGAATTTACAAGCATTTGGTAAGTTTGCAAATTTTTAGAATGAGAGTTGGAATTGACCTATTGTAACATTGAGATTGCATTCCATAAGATGATTGAACTTGTGAACATGATTGTTGTTTCATCACTTTGAAGAAGGAAAATTGAGCCACTTCCGGCTATATATAATGATACTAATGTAAGAAAATAGGATATTATACAAATTTAAATGCATTTAGATCACATAGTCTAAGGTGATGATGGAATTTTAAGTGAGGGTCATTGCAATCTCTTAATGAAGGAACATCATGGAGGATGCAGAATGAATTGCATTGATTTAAACATATGCAGTAAATAATTCACCTGGAGAAATGCAATGATAAGCATTCTTTAATGTGAATAATGTGATTAAACCAACATAATTTGATACAAGTGTATGTTAGAGTCCTCAAGGTAAATGATGCAATTTGAATGGAAGATGAAAAATTGTCAATACAAGTTAATCAAAATGTTTAGAATATAAAAGGACAAAACAATTTTTTCTCAAAAAGTCACAATAAGAATTTGAAAAGTGATTACCAAATAAATACACTACCTCACAATCCATAAATGATGTGCTTTGATAGATTTAAAATTAAAAATATGAAATATTCATAACAAAATTATTCCTACTATAATTTTTTTGTAATGGAAGACAAAGCTATAGGAAATAGAATGAGATCAAACATAAATAACTAACACCTATTCTAAATAGGTATTACAAGATAATGAAAAAACATTTATTGTAACGAATTTTAATAACTAAAGCCCTTTATCAAGATTAGAAGCAAAAACAAAAGAATGACATGTTATTGCAACCTAGAGTCCTATCTGCGTTGTTACATTGGTTAAAGTAAATGTTACATGTATTTTATGTTCTTTTATAAACAACCTATAAAACAAAACCAATGTCGTTCCACCACCATAATTTCACAAAGTAACTTTCTTTAAATTGGTCTATAATATATATGCTAAGTTATTCATAATCAAATGTGTGATACATTTTAAATCTATATTTACGTTTGAACAATTAAATAGCAACAACACAAACACTAATAAAAAAGATCTAAAATTCGTTTTGGCAAGCTTGTTAGCTAATTACCTATGCAACTCATGCAAGGAGACATGTCTCGATATATTTTAGGAAATCATAAAACAAATTTTCACTCGTTAGTTGGAAAATGGACTTTTTTGAAAGTAAGTTTACTCATAATTCACCAACGTTTTGCAATTACAAATGGATAGAAAGTAATCAACCATATACACGGGAACATAATTTATATAATTCACATAACTATGTTGAATATTGACATCATGAAATGCTAGGAGTAGAAATAAATGAAGAAATAATGTTGGAAGTCATTAATGATTTTTATAATTCATAAATATTACAACAAATAAAGTGTTGGAAGTTGTTAGTGAAATACTCGAGTGTTCCTAGTATGTGTTTTAGTTTTGATACGGAAGCGGCAATGAAAACTTTTAGTTTGTTAGAGAATGCATTTTAACTCTATTTTTTAAAGATTTAAGATTTATTGCTATTCTTTTATTCTTCTTAATTTGCATAAATATGCATTTTTTTAAATAACAAAAATTTAGATTATTATGTTATTTTTTATTTATTTAGAATTTTAATATAGTATCAAAGTTGGATTGAATTTAACACATTGAGAGAAGTGTCCATGATAATACATAACCTTTTGAGAAAATCCTATCTTTTCGAGCTAATCCTATATTAATGGTAGATGATAGTTTAGCATAAAAGTGTCCATGATAATGAGAAAGTTTTTGACAAAATCCTATATTAATGGTAGATCATAGTTCAGAAAAGTGCATGCTAATAATTGTATTTGTTGTTTTTTTGAATTAATTTTATGTTAGGGTAGGATAGGGTATGGGATGATGATCTGCTTCAAGTGACAAAAGAGACGTGGGCATAGCCAAGTTGCAAGCCTGGCACTAACTGACAGCCTCTTCAACAAAGTGGGTAGCCGAATTATTGGAAAACGTCCAAAATGTGGTTCTGGTAATAAAGAGTGTCGGGGAGAGTGGCTCGGATAGCGCTAAGGATGGCCAAGTAGAGGGCTATCTTAGGAAATGCTCGCGCAGGTCTGGATGGGTGTAGTAAAACAATGAGAGGCATTTTCAATGGAATCCTGACATAGAATAAACCCAACAGAAGCGTGGGCAGCAAACCATGGGGAGAGCCATCTGGAAGAGGGCGCAGCCAAGAGAGGCAAGCCAACTCTTAGAGGAAGGAAGTCAGGAGATGTTAAGCCTCAGATCGCAGCCATGTGGAGAGGCGCGCCGGAAAGACTTTGCTATAACCCGAAAACCTTAAAATAACATGTATTAAAGTAAAATGCGACTAACCGGAAAAATAAGAAAGAGAGACAATTAGGTTTCGGAAAAACAAAACTACCTCCATTAGCGAGCTTCTCCCCTTTTTATAATGAGGGACCTCCATCTTTATTACAAAACTATGCTGGTAAAAAATTGTCGAAATAAACTAAATTAACAAAACTATGTTGTAACATACAAAATACCAAAATAAACTAAATTAACATGAGCGCTCTCAATTCCATGTTTCCGTGGTGGCCCAATTCCGCCCTGTTTAGTTCTGGAAGCATCCCCGCTTCCATGAAAAACTAAGAAAGAGACGGGCAACACTGCACTGGTCAGCCACTTTGTTTGAGCTGTCATTTATCCTTATCCGGCCACAAGATAGGAGGTGTAGGTTCGGTGCCAAAAACCACCTTGAAACCTTCTGTCTGAAGCCCTTTTTGGTGAATTTTAATGCTTGTTGAGCTACCACCATCTGTCAAGCTCTTGGCAGCTGTGAGAAACTTATCTTTACTAAATGACATTACTGCATTCAGCCCTTGCATTTTCTTAGCTTCCTCTATCTTGGGAATCCTTTGTAACTTCTCTTTTTCTTTTACATCTCCTTCAATTTCAAGATTATCCATCGTTTTTCATTTTGCAAGACGAAGTTCATCCCTGTGTGATGCATTATTCTCTTCCCTCTTTGTAGCTGTTGAAGGAGCTTCAACCCTCTTCTTGGCAACATCCCTGGCAGTTGCAATAATTGAATGGGAATGACCCTAGCTTCCTTCAAGCAATCTAACTTCACAAGAATAAATACTATCTTGTTTACCATAAGAACTCACAACATCAGTTGCAATGAGCTTTCCTTGTAGAGCGACATCATATGAAATCTTGGCTGTTGCTGCTGCCTTAGCTACAGAAGCAAGCTTAGCTTCATAGGAAAAAACTAATCTACAATTCTTTTGATATTCTAACTGACTCCAAATTCCCTAGTTGTGCCAAACTGTAGTAGCTGCAATAGAAGCAACATCTCAACATTCAATCTGGCCTGCTCTATATGAGTTGTTGTTTCCTCCGAAAATATAATTATGTGTCCAGTTTCGCCTCTACTTATTACTTGATAATGAGAAACAGAAGGTATACGAGAGATTTCGGTGCCTGTTGCAATGAGAGAATTTGAATTTGTTGAGACAATCATTGACGACCCAAGGGAATCTATTGGTGCATGTTCAGGAGAGTGTTTAGAAACACTAGGTGTCCCTTGCAAACCACCAATTTGAATAATTTATTTTGAAACACTTTTCTTTTTTCTCTTTCTAGTTTTCTGCTCCTTGCTAGACTCCCTACCTACAGCCGCACCTGCTTTTGGAACATTTGTACCAACATTGGTATTACCATGAACTGTAGAAAATGTACTTTTCTTGATCTCTTTCAATGCTTCATCACATGGAACATATAATGTAGTGGGATTTTCTTGAAGAAGAGGAGTCAATGTTGTGGGAACGAGATGTGTAGTATTGTTTTGGGGTATGGGGCACGCTAGGTAGAGAGAGACACACTGATTCGGATGGATGTGTGGGGTTTTCTCTCTAGTATCAGGGGTTTTGGGTTTTGCTACTTTTAACATATAGGTGTGGCTATCTTTTGAAAGTTTATATCGTCAAGCTTTGGCCATATATATAGCATTTCTTTATGATTGGTAAGGTATTCCTAACAATAAATATCAACAATCCAAGGGGGAAACATCACAGAGAACAGTGTCTTTGAATTGGCCTATTGAAAAGGTGACAAGTCACCAGTGAGATACTCATTCTTCTGAACTCATTTGAGTTGATAAGGGTGTGGGTGAGGAGTAGTAACCAGGTTAAGGCAGTTGACTAGGGCTTGAGATACCAAATTCTCCTGGCTACCATTATCCAAAACCGGTAAGGATAAAGAATTTTTTATTTGGCAATTATGAGTGAAAAGTGGTTGGGTTGAGGAGTTTAGATCTTCCTTGGTCATTAGGATCAAAGAGGGATCCACTTTGGTGGGCTTGTCGAGAGGGACTTCTTCAGTTTCCTCCACTAGTGGAGGAGTAATTAGCTCAATGAGTAAGGTTTTGTTGGTCTTTATATTTTGGAGGGTTCGAAAATCTAAGGAGTTGTGTGAAATAGTCTTATGGAATGAACACTAGGGTGTTCTTGTATTTGTATGGTTAACAATATTTTGAGCCCGAGAAGGTGGGAAACGATATGAATGGTTTGGGGGACTAAGGAGTACGACCCCTAGGAGCAATCTTCATTTCTATAGCCAAATATCTCTAAAAAACTTTGTCTAATGTTGTATTTTCGAAGAGCTCTGACTCTCTACGGAACTCAATCAATAAACCAACAATAAACTTAAGAATGAGTACCTCCTCTGGATTTGGAATGTGGACCTGTAGGCACAATTTGCAGAAGAAGTCGATGTAGCATTGAATACTTTGTGAAGGGAGTTCTCTGATTTGATGCCATCTGATCCATAGAGATTGTACATACCCTGTTGGGTAGAAGTGGGTTCTCAATGCATCAGAAAGTTGAACCCAAGTGCTCGTAGTTGTTGAGGAAGAATTTCCTTGAGTATTTCCAAGTTCCACCACGAAAGTGGTCTTTTCTTGTTGAGTATCCCACCAAGTTTTTGCAATCCCCTCAAGTTACATGGAGGGAATTTGAATATTTCACTCCTCACTAAGGCATGCGCATGTGCTAAAATAGGTGGAGAGGCTATCAAGACATGAATCAACCGCTTCTCCATTAGTTTTCCTAGCAAACTTAGGGATTTGTATTCTAGTGTCCAACCGGAATGCATTTGGATTGTTTTGTTGTTTCATCCTTAGTAACTCATTGAGGACAGAAGCAATATCTTAGACTGGATTCAAAATGTTGGAATCCAAGTCTATGTTCAAGGGATCTCTTCAAGGAGGAATGATGAGGCCAATTGAAGAGCAACGCCAACTTAGGTTGTAAAACTGAAATGGAGCAAATGAGCTGTAGAGGGAGAGATATGTACTATTTTAGATCTGTCAACCTCCTCTCTATTGTAGTGTAGATCTGTGCGCCTTTGGGGCTATGAGATCTATGTCCACTTGCATTTAACATATAATCCCTCATGCTAGTGAAATATGGATTACTTTATGAAAAACACAAAAATAAATTGTCGGGGCCCATACTCAAGATCTTGAGGCTCTGATACCATTTTGATCTTCTTAAAGTGACAAGGGAGACATGGGCGCAACCAAGTTGCAAGCCTGACACTAGATGGAAGAATCTTCAACGTAGTGGGTAGCCAAATTATTGGAAAATTCCCAAAATGTGGTTGAAGTAATAAAGAGTGCTAGGGAGAGTGGATGAGATAGCGCTAAGGATGGACAAGTAGAGGGCTATCTCAGGAAACGCTCATGCACATCTAGATGGGTGTAGTAAAACAATGAGAGGAGTTTTCAATGGAATCCTGCCAAAGAATAAACCCAGTAAAAGCATGGGAAACAAACAATAGGGAGAGCCACCTAGGAGAGGGCGCAACCAAGAGAGGCAGGCCAACTAACATAGGCAGTAAGTCACGAGATGTTAATCCATATCGCAGGAGATGTTAAGCCATATTGCAGCCATGGGGAGAGGCTCTCTTGCAAGACTTTGCATTAACCCAAAAACCCTAAAATAACATGTGTTAAAGTAAAATGCGACTAACAGGAAAAATAATAACGAGACACAATTAGGTTTTGACAAAACAAAGCTAACTCCATTAGAGGGAGTCTCCCCTTTTTATAAGGATGGACCTCCGTCTTTATTACAAAACTATGCTCATAAAAAATACCAAAATTGTTAGGAATTATGATCCAAAATGTTATGTTTAGAAGTTTAGTTTAATAAATGTAAAAGGGCATCTACACACTCACATGATTATGTGAGTTGTCCCTAAGTTAGTTTCAGTAAGAGTAAATTAGTTGTTAGTCTTTGGATATTTAAATCCATCGAGTTTTCCATGTGAGGGAATATTTCAGGACTTAGCCCTCACATCTTTGTGATGTAATTATTTTCCTTCTTCATTGATAAAGTTTTGTGTCTGAGGACACTTTGTCAAAGTGGTATTAGAGCACATGGTTGAAGCTTGGTCTGGTTGGAACTTGGTTGGAAGGTGGTAAATGTTGTTTGAAGAAGGTGACCTTGAAGGTTTTGGAATAGTGAAATATTGACTGTAAGTTAATGATTCCTATTCTTTTGGGCTAAAAAAATGAATCTATGCAGAAAATATTTTTTTATTACCTTAGTTTTTTCATTTTACTTGGAGAGAGTAAAATATTTTTTTTAAGGAAAAGTTATTTAAAATTTTGTGGAAGTGAATTTAAAAAAAAAACGTAGCCGGTGTTGGAAAGAGACCAGCATGAACCTAGCGTTGAAGGCATTGAAGAGAGAAAACCAGCGTTGAAGAGAGAAAACAAAAAATGGTTATTTTTGGAGTTGATGGGACTAGAACTTGTGACCTCCTACTCAACAATCTTGTATCTCTCCAATTCACCTATAAAGATTTGCTATTTTTTTGAGTGATAAGGTGCATTTTTTTATTGGGCATTGGAGTAATAAGGAGCATTGTTGGCATCATAAGGAGTACTTATATTTTCACTCAAGGTTTGATTAGAGAAAAGTGAAGCTCTATCAAATTCTTTTCTTGAGGCTATAAGTGGGTCAAGGCCAAGCCCCTATAGCTCTCTTTTGCATGGTGTGTGGTGTTTCTTGCAGTATTTCATAGTGACTCTTGTTGATGTGTAATTTTTCTTTCATATTGGTGGTGATATTTTTTTCATAAAATATTTTATTGGCTATATAAGGTGATTGTTTATTCTGGTGACATAAGGTGCTTTCTTTTTTTAATTCTTGGAGCTATAAGGTTTGCATAATACACATCTTCTAGAGTTATAAGGTGTTTATTTTTTTTACAATGTCTAAAGTTGTAAATCTTTTTAATGAATCTGACAAGTTGGAAGGATTGAAAAATTATAAAGTTTGGAGTCGTCATATTCAAAGCACTCTTATTTACAATGAATTGTGGAAGGGTGTATGTAATGCTCAGCCTACCAAACCAACCATTCTTGATCAGCTTGCAAAGTGGGAACTAAAAGATGAGAAGGCCTTAGCATTGATTTATAGTTTTGTTTCTGATGATATATTTGTGCATATTGAAAATAGTTCTAGTGCGTGGTCAGCTAGGAAGACATTGAAAGTTTTATTTGATTCTCAAAGTGAAGCTAAGAAAATTGATCTCTAATCGAAGTTGTTTCAACAAAAAATGTCTTCAGGAGGTGATGTCATTGAGTACATTTCTAGATTGAAGAATGTCAAACAAGAAATTTCAAGAGCTAGTTTTGATAAAATTGAGGACAACATGATGGTGACCATTTTGATCGCAGGATTCCCTCAGACATATAAGCATTTTTTGGAAACTTTACAGATTACAAATAAATTGGATAATAGTTCTTTTGACACACTAAGTGAATTACATGCCACACATGACAAAACTTTTGGTAAAACAAAGGAATTAGGAGAAGATGTTTTGGTCGCAAGTACTAGCAAACAGTCTTCAGTTAATCATCAAAAGGAAATGATCAAAAAGCTTTTCAAAATTCAAACATAGGTCATGGTCAGGGTTTTGGAAGAGGAAGAGGCCGACAGGTCACATGTTTTCGTTGTGATAGAGTTGGACATTATGCTTCACATTGTAGAGTTTCATTTGAAAAAATTCTAAATGAAAGAGAATCTAAAGAATCTTCGTCAGTGGCACATTATGCTCATGCAGACGATAGTGAAAATTGTGAATATGTTTTTACATCACTTGGACAATCATAATCAATGGACTTTGTTCAAGTTCATCAGTTGGAATCAACGAATTTTGTCCAGTCTTCTTATTTTTTAAAAAATGATTTTGAAGATGCTTGGATTATGCATACACGAGCTACTTAGCATATGACACACATGAAATATTTCTTTTGGACTTCTGAACATTGTCATTTAAATTCAATATTTCGTGTAGATGATTTTATTCATTTGCCATAGGGAAAAGGAATAGTCAAGGTTGACTTGCCAGGAATTGGAGAAAGATTGATTTCAAATGTTTGGTATGTGCCTACATTTAAGAAAAAATTGTTGTCTTTAGTTGTCATTCACCAATTAGGACATCAAATTGTAATGGAAGATGGTATTCTTTTGATTAATTCAAAAAGGATGCATACAAAACAGTTATGACAGGTTATGAAGACATAAATCTTCTTAGGATGAAGGGAACAGTGATTCCTAGATCAAAGGAACATTTGAAGGATTTTGCAGGTTTAGTTGAAACTGATGTTTCACCTACCAGATTGTGCCACATTCATTTTGGGCACTTGAATGTTGATAGTCTTGTACAACTCCAACAATAAGGAATGGTAAAGGGGTTGCCTACTTTTCGGAAGGAAAATGCAAAGTGTGAAGCTTGCATTTATGGAAAATAGATAAGGATAGCTTTTTCAAAAAGCACTTGAAGAGCAACAAGGAGATTACAACTTGTTCATAGTGATGTTTGTGGTCCTTTGGAAACTTCACTTGGTGGTTGTAAATATTTTTTGTTCTTTATTGATGATTTTAGTAGGATGGTTTGGGTGTATTTCTTGAAGGAAAAATCAGAAGTGTTTGAAAAGTTTCAGTTATTTCAAAATTTGGTTGAAACAGCGACAAAGGAAAAGATTGCTACTTTGAGAACTGATAACGGTGGTGAGTTTACATCAAATCATTTTTTGACTTATTGTCGAGAAAAAGGGATTAAAAGAAAGTTGACCAATTTTTATACTCAACAGCAAAATGGAGTATCAGAAATGATGAATCAAACTTTATTGGGCATGGCTAGATCAATGTTATTTTTCAAAGGGTTGAATTCATGTTATTGGGCTGAAGCAGTTCATACAGCAGTTTATTTGAGGAATCAATCTCCTGCATCATCACTTGATGGAATAACTCCTTTTGAGGCTTGGTATGGATTCAAACCTATGCTCAAACGTTTGAGATTTTTTGGTTCATTTTGTTATGCACTTTTTCCAAAATAAAAGCGAAAGAAGTTAGAGTCTAGAAGTGTTAAGTGCATGTTGATTGGTTATTCCGTTGAGAAAACGGGGTATAGACTTCTGTCAGATGGAACATTTATTGTCAGGAGGGATGTGATTTTTGATGAAATGGAAATTTTAAGTGTAGAAGAGGTTGAAAAAAAACTTAGTCACTTAGAGGAAAAAGTAACTAAGGAACAAATAAGGATGCAACACTTAAACAGGACAAGGAATGAACAATGGTTTGATTTCACTTCAGAAGTACAGCATGACGAATAGGTTGAAGATACTTTGAATTCTTCACAAGTTAACTTGGATGTTTCAAATCAAGTTAACATTGAAAAGAAGAAACCAAAATGGGCAACTAAGTTACTTCAGGATGTTAAGTCTGATGGAAAAGGCAAAATAGGTACAAGGAGTTCTAATATGGGTTCAGAAAATTTTGCTCTTTCAGTTGTTGAAACGGCTAGTTTTAGTGAAGCAGTTGAATATGATGAATGGAAAATAGAAATGCAAAGTGAGTATAATGCAGTAATGAAGAATCAGACTTGGAAAATTGTTGATTGTCCACATGATGTTAAACCCATTGGTTGTAAGTGGGTTTACAGAATTAAGTACAAAGCAAATGGAGATATTGATAAATATAAGGCAATATTGGTGGAAAAAGGTTTTGATCAGAAAGAGGGGATTGATTATGAAGAAAAATTTTCTCCAATGGTGAAATGGAATACTATCAGGATTGTGCTAGCTTTAGCTACACAAAAAGGATGGAAAGTGCATCAAATGGATGTAAAAAGTGCATTTCTAAATGGTGATGTGCAAGAGGATGTTTATATCAATCAACATCCTGGTTTTGAGGTTACAGGGAAATAAAATCAAGTTTCTAAAGTGGTTAAGGCATTGTATGGATTCAAACAGGCTCCCAGAGCTTGGTATGCAAAAATGGATGCCTACCTACAGAAAGTTGGTTTTCTTTGTAGTGGGTCAGATGATACTTTGTATGTTCAAATATAGGAAAACAAATTAGTCATATTGATTATGTATGTTGATGATTTTCTCATAACAGGTAACAATAATGACCATATACTTCAGGTTAAGAAAGAACTTCAAACAGGTTTTGAAATGACAGACTTGGGATTACTTCATTACTATCGTGGAGTTGAAGTAAAGCAGCGGGAAGGAAGCATATTTATTTCTCAAGCTAAGTACATTTATGGATTATTGAAGAAGTTTGGAATGGAGGAATGTAAACCAGCAATTACTCCCATGGAGCAAAATTTAAAACTTTCTAAGTTTGAAGGGGGGGAACTTGTAAATGGTATTGAATATCGACAGTTAATTGGATGTTTCTTTTACTTAATGAATACTTGTCTTGATCTATATTATGCAGTCAACATACTTTCCAGATATATGCAAGAACCTAGAGAAATTCATTGGAATGCAGCAAAAAGGGTGTTAAAGTATCTTCAAGGAACAAAGGACTTTGGACTTGAGTTTAAAAGAAACAAAAATTTCAAGCTTGTTGTCTATTCAGATGCGGATTTTGCTAGAGATGTTGATGACAGGGCATCTACTTCAGGTTACTTAATGAATATGGGATCAACTGCAGTGGCATGGAGTTGCAAAAAGAAAGATACAATTGTGAATTCTACAGCAGAAGCATAATATATTTCATGTTGGGAAGTCGCTTGTGAGATAGTTTGGTTAAGAAAGATTTTGTAGGACCTCAAAGTTGATCAGAAAGAAGCAACTTCATTATTTATTGATAATCAATCAGCAATCAAGTTAGCCAAAAATCTTGTTTTTCATTCAAAGACTAAGCATGTGGATACTAGGTATCATTACATTTGGGCTCTTGTTGTCAAACAAATCATCAAGCCAAAGTATTGTCCATCAGAAGATCAAATTGCATATATTTTTACAAAATATCTTGGAAGGGTCAAATTTGATAAGTTTAGAAATGAACTTGGTATTTCTTCAAAAGAATGTTTGGATCAAAGGGGGGATTGTTAGGAATTTTGATCCAAAATGTTATGTTTAGAAGATTAGTTTAATAAATGTAAAAGGGAATCTACACAGTCACGTGATTATGTGAGGTGTCCCTAAGTTATTTTCAGTAATAGTAAATTAGTTGTTACTCTTTGGATATTTAAATCCATCGAGTTTTCCATGTGAGGTAATCTTTCAGGACTTAGCCCTCACATCTTTGTGATTTAATTATTTTCCTTCTTCATTAATAAAGTTTTGTGTCTGAGGAAACTTTGTAAAAAATAAACTAAATTAACAAAACTATGTTGTAACATAAAAATACCAAAATAAACTAAATTAACATGAGCACTCTCAATTCCCTGTTTCCCTCGTGGCCCAAATTAATTAATCGTTCTTCATCAATACATCATTTTAGTTTGTTATTGTGTGTTCATTGTATTGTTGATATTATTCTAGGTTATCTCATGGGACCTGTTATCATATATTCATCGTAGAGAACTAGATAATTGTGTGGGATAAAATATCACTCGAGTAGGAAGGTTATAAAGAATACAAGAAAAAATATAGTTGTTTTTGTTAGTGTTTCATAGCAGAGAGAAGAACGAGATAAAACTCACTCAATGAACTATGTTCTAATTAGGAGAATCTAATTGCATATTTCGGCAATGAAATCATATTTAATTGCATATGTAAATAAATAAAGGGACTCTAGGTGCAAATAACGAAGAACATGTTTTCAAATAAAAGGATGTTTCAATGGATAACAATTGAGAAAAAATGGATTACAATAACAATATTGTTTCAAATCAAATGGTTCCTTCTTACTCTAACAAGACCTCAAAATTTGGTTCACATTTTACATAATAGATGAAAATTTGAATTGCACTTGTTGACTTTAGTGGAAGGGTTATTGTTCTTATTGTTGTAGTTTCAAAAGAAGGGAGAAAATAAATATTCTGTGATTAGGCAACATTATAAATTCTTTGCATTTGTAGATTCGAGGAGATATATGTAGATTTGATCACTAGAAATTTTATGATATGTTCAAAGATAAAATTGTAACGATTAATCCTAACTAGCCCTATAATTTTATTGTTAAGATAACTCATTTTGATAAGAAACATCTAATCTAAACGTATAATCAACTATAAACAAAAAAAATATGAAAATGTGAAATACAAAGATAATTCTAGAAGTGATGTCTAGTGAGAAGAATTTGTAATAGTCATAATTTGTAATGGTCTTACATTTTGGGTATATGATTCGTACCAAGGAGTCATGGTGACCTTGGTGATGTTTTGGAGTGTTTAAAATGATTTTTGTCTATGAGTTCAAATGATGTAGTTGTCATATTCTCTCCTCGAAGTAGGGCATGCATGATCAATTGTACCTAACACCCTATACTCTTGAGCCAAGTTATAAATCATTGACACACAAATAATATATTATAATGTCCGCAAAATTTGAAAAGATAAAATAAAATATTAGGCTAGTTAATTACTACATGAACTGGACATTAACTTATCTTCTCCGGAATGTGTTAATCTTGGTTTGCAAAACCGAAGTGTCATGAATTGTTCTTATTGTTTCTAGATGTTTTCCCAATGTGATTATGAATGTAATTATATAATGTTTCTACGTTACTTGATCTGATTTATATGATTATATTATTCATTTATTATTCCTTATCATGCATGTGTGTGTGTGTTCAACTAAAGCTTACTTCCTGGATTATAAGTTTTGTTTGTTTGTTTATGGGAAGTCCTGAGTCATCTTTTAATTGTCAAGGGGTGGAGTGGCGGGACATGTATCCCTTATAGGACCACTTGGAGAGGTAACCATTTTTGCTCAATGTTATAGGGTTCACATAGTTCATGTTGAACTAATGCAACTCCTCTTCATTTTTTGCAGGTTCATTAGGTGACGAAAACATGCTACGATAGCTAAAAATTGACATTCTACCTATGCTAAACTACTCCATTTATTTTGAAGACAAAAAGACCGAAGTCCTATCTTAGCAATTCTTACTACTACTTTTTGCGTTATTGTTTGACACATAGCTGGGGTTTATTTAAACCCACCTCTAACTGGTTAATATTATTTTTATGGTTTTAAGACTTAAATAAACTTCATTCCTGTGCCTAGTATTTATATGGTTTGAATGTTTTTATGCTTGTATGTGAAGGTCTTAAGTCATAAGACTTAGCCATTATGTGTTTAAATTGTACATACCATATGATATATGTATGTTGAGCCATTCATGGAATATTCCATATGCCGTGAACCTTGGCTTATCCTTAGTCAATGATGCAAATGATGGGGGTTTCAATGAACAAGACATTTCCAATACCAAATCGCGTTTGGAGTTATGAAAGTATACGCATGAGGAGAAATTTTGACATTGGTGGTGGACAGACCCAACCAAGTAAATTCTTCTTGAGATGGGGAAATATCAAGCCCTAAGCTTGATCTTTCGTAGATGAATGATTCATTATCACTGTTGTTGGCTACGCTATGTTAATCTCTCTATTTTTGTCCAAGGATAGAGGTCTGGTTCGCATCTGCGCCTTGGGAAGGAATGATCTCCACCTGGGTTTGTAGTCTTTATTACTTCATTGTTTTTAGATGGAGGATTGGCATACTTCTAACATCCTCCGTTCCTTTGGTTGCAGGTTGCAGAGCCCTCCTTGCGCGGGTCGAGGTGACTACCAGGCTATCAGTAAAATACCCTTCATGTGTAAGCCCTATACCAACAACTTTAAACTTGTTACCTCTATTTATAGATGTGTTTTAACAAAGCTTTGAGCTCGATGTTGTAATGGTGATTGATATGGTTTAAGGGTTTCAACTATGTAATGTTTTGTTTATATTTAAAGGGAATCCATAAATGCATATGAAAGTATGGGGTTTATGATGTTTGAGTTTGGCGCCTTCAGTCCATGACTTTCATGACTCAAATCTGTATGTATTTTGGGTTGGTATCTCAAACGTATGGCTTTGATGGTTAATGTAAACTTTCGCATTTTAGTTTTGATGATGGGTCTTTAAAATGGTGGCAGTACCATTGCTCGGAATGGTTCCTTCATTCGCGAAAGTGTAGTTTTGTTTGTAAATGATAGTGGGTATAATTGTATGCATTCATAGCTCGGGTTTATTGATATTGTCACTATCTTGGAAAGGTTGTGACCCTATGTATTTCATTGTTTGTACTTAACTCTTGCTTTCGTATTTAAATGGAGGTTATGCATATCGTTTTTAAATGGTTTAGTTTATCTTAAAGCCGTTCCATTGTTGGAAATGGAACTCTTTCCAATTCACGACTATTTATTTATGGGAAATGTTTATTAGTGGTGATTGAATGATGTATTTTCCTTATTTGTGATATAATTTGGGGATGGATGTAAGCTTTGGTTTATCAATGCAAAATGGATGTCATAGCTGTGATAGTGTAGGCAGGGGTTGTTTTTCCATGAATTATGATAATGGGTTTTCCTTTGCTTCTCGGTCGTGAGCCTCAAATATGATTACATCATGAGTATTTGGTTTATATTACTTCGGAAAGTTGACATAGAAATGATTTTGATTATGGTTAATACTTCTTGCATTTTAATTTCATTAGCGTAAATTATGTGGGAAATTTGTAAATTATTACAGTCTTGATAAACGTTGTAAATCAAATCGTACATGATTCGATGGATGTTGTGGTTTTGATGTAACCTCTGTTTTTAATCCATGAGCCCACATGATTCAGTCCTGGGATGTGTGGCTTTAAAGTGATGTGTGTGTGGATATTTTGTTTTGGCATGATTGCTGATAGGATTCGATCATGTAACCTATTAATGGATATGATATTTGATAAAGCATTTTGAATTAGGTTTTAAGTTTGATTCCTTATGTTGGTGGTAGATAATATGATTGTGGTTTATAATTTGTTCCTACAAACCTTGATAGAACTTGATGGATGGCATATGATGTGACGAAGTTTTAGATTGGAAATAGTTTGTTTGTAGTTTTGTTTTATGATATATTATTTAAAGTTTCAGCAATTATATTTAAGTTTTAATCTTATGCATAGATTTTAGGGTAAGGCTATTAATAATAGTTTTCTTGATTATAAATAATACAAGCCTGTTGGAAATTTGAAATATACTAGCAGAGATAAGCTATAAAGTTAGTTTTTAAATAGGTCAAGGTTAATAAGTTCCATAGTTAGGGTTAACAAGAACTAGATACAAAATATCTGAAAATTATTTCTATGTTTTGAACTTGATAATAATGAACATGAACTATAACTTAACTTTTAAAAATATAGACTTTGTTTACAGAATTACCTCTGTTAGAGAATCTTGAACTTAACTTGCAAATGAACGAAATAAAATGAAGAAAATAACAGAATCCAAACCCTCCTACATATAAAAATAAAGGGGATTATTCCATCATTATAAATATGAATAAGATATATTTTCATAACTCGAAAAGAATGATTGAAAAGATAAAATAAACTAACCTCTGTTAAAAGAAATACATCTGCTATGAAATAATGAATTTAACCTGTAAGTGAAGAAAGGAGTAATGCAAAAAATATAACCTAGCTTATAGTAGACATATACTAAATACCCATTCCGAATTCAATATCCTCTTTTAATAAGAAACCTTGTGTACTTTGAAAGGGAAAAATAAAGAACCTCATACCTGCAAGATGAATTTGTTTCAATGGCTGAAAATCCTGCACACTCAAATACTCAGCATTAACAAATTCATAGATAGATATGACCTCTGTTCAGATAAACAAATAACTTGGGAACTACCATGTTCCATCAAACCATGACCTGGAACTGTTCTTGGTTTCAATATGGATCCCCCCGAGCTCGTTTCAACATGCAAGTAGCTTAGAGCTCCTAAGGTAAGGCTTCCCTATCTGGGATATTAGGTTCTATATCCGTTTCCTTTTTCCTCTCATGAAAATGTTCTCCAAGAACTCTCTTGAAAGTAATTAGGAAGGATTATGGAATCCTCCAAAGATATATAGATGGTTAGAAAGGTAGATGGATCCCTAAGCCTCTCTTTGGCTTGGGTCATTATGGACAGACTTTTCAGTAACAGGGGCTGTTAAATCAAGAATAAGTTTGATTTATTGAAATAACCCTTTTCATTTACTTTAGGTATTTTAATATCTAATTTATCATTAGTAATAATAATAACATGTGGATCCTTTCTTTATTACTTATAGCTTCTAGTATTATTACTATGCTTACTCTTTATACATATGATATGTAAATTATATATATATATATATATACCACTTGTTAACATTTTATCCTTAGCTCACATATATCATGACCCCTAAAAATATGAAAGTTTTCTTTTAGCTTAGTCACTTTCTTTGATAAGGCCTTCAGGTAGGGATTAGGTCAACTAGGTTAGGAAAATCTAAACCTCCTTGCATGTTGGATTCCCTCGTATAATATGGTAGTTCTTTAGTACTTGATGAGATACATAAATTTGAAATTGCATTTAATCACTTAAAAATAAGTAAGATGAGATCAATGATTTATCAGAGTCATTTTCACTCAACATATTAATTTATTTTCAGTAACTCGTGGCGCTTATCCATAGTCCATACTCAACGCTAAAAATAGGAAGTTACAAACTTAGTGTGATTCTAGAGATACTCACTCAACAATAATGATAAGGTGTATTTGTAGGATACACCTAGGGATACAATCGCCAAGGATCCCATGTTCCAGAGCTTATGCTCAACATCAACTTGGAAGGCTCCAGAGCTTATGCCCAACACTTCAAATTTTATCTTTCCATGTGCTTCAGATCTTCATGTTCAACACAAATGTTTTCATAACTCATGTGTTCTAGAGCTTCTCTCTCAACACAAAATATAAACACTCATGTGCTCCAGAGATTCTCGCTCAACACAAACATCAAATACCCATGTGCTCGAGAGCTCCTCACTCAACACAAAAACATCTCATGAACTATGTGATTCAGGGTCCACACCCAATATATGAAATCATATATATATAATATATGCAATTGTCTTATGCCCAATATATCAAACAAATCATCATATTCATGTGCATTGGGGTCTTAGGCCCGATATACTAGTTAGAACATCAAAGTAATATCATAGGCAATGGGGATTATTCCCATAAGTGTTAGGTCAAATTCGTGATATTACATCCCTCCCCACTTAGAACAACACCATCCCTGGTGTTCTAGGGACTCAGAATGAAATCATGAAACAAGGTGGGGTAAACCTTTCTCATGGTGGCTTCATTCTCCCAAGTATCCTCATCGACCCCGAAGTGATTCCATTGCACTTTCAACTAGAATATGGTGCATTTCATGAGCTGAACCTCTCTCTTGTTCAGTATATGAAGGGGGTCAGGTGGAAAATCCCATTCAAGTTTCACCTGTAATAAGGACCAATCCATCACATCTTTAGTATTATAAACATATTTCTTTAATAAATATGCATGGAAAACATTATGGACTCTTATCTGAGCAGGTAAAGCTAGTTCATATGGTACTGGTCCTCTCTTGGCCAATATATATAAGGGTCCAAAAAATATAGGTGCTGACTTACCATAGCTCCCCAAGCTCAATGAGATTTTTTTTTATTATACTTTTTGGTAAAAATGGTCACCTATATTATAATATTTATCTTTTCTTTTCTTATCTGTGTAACTTTTCTAGCAGTCTTGTGCTTCTTTAAGGTTGAGTTAGAGCTTGGTAAGCAATTGTTCCAATTCCTTTAGTAATTCAGGCCCTAAACTGATTCGATCCACTTGGATATCCCAAGTAATCAGTGTTCTACACTTCCTTCTGTAGAGTACCTTAAAGGGACTCATATTGGCTGAAGTCTGGTATCTGTTGTTATATCCAAACTATGCAAGATGCATGTAATGTTCCCACTTGGTGGGGTTGCTCATGACATACATCCTAATCATGTCCTCTACAATCTAGTTTACCCATTATGTCTACCCGTTGGTCTGCAGGTGGTAAGCAGTACTACATTTCAATTGCGTCTCTAATACAAAGAATAAGGATCTCCAAAAGTTCCTAGTAATCTTAGTATCTCGATCCAAGATTATTCCCTTGCATATCCCATGCTATATAAATATATCCTTTAATAATATGTCAGCAATGTGTACTTCCTTATAGGTCGACTTCATTTGAATGAAGTGTGTTGCATTGAAAATTTGTCAACGACTACAAAGATAAAATCATTTTTATTTTTACTCTTATGTAGACCTGTGATTAAATCCATACTAATGATCTCCCACTTCCATTCCAGAATGGGTAATGGTTGCAACAAGCTCGAGGTATGATGGTGCTCAGCTTTTACCAACTGACATTCTTGACATTTTGGAAATGGTTTGTTTGTATTTTTGTCTATGATTTATCCTTTATGGTTTCAACAATTATATTTAAGTTTTAATCTTATGCATAGATTTTATGCTAAGGTTGTAGGTAATAGTTTTGTTGATTATAAATAATACAAGCCTGCTGGAAATATGAAATCTACGAGCAGATATAAGATATAAAGTTAGTTTTTAAATAGGTCTAGGTTAATAAGTTCCTCAGTTAGGGTTAACAAGGACTATATACAAAAGATGTGATATTATTTATATTTTTGAACTTGAAAGTAATGAATAGGAAATATAACTTTACTTTTAGAAATCTAGACTTTGTTTACAGAATTACCTTTATCAGAGAAGACTGAACTTAACATGTAAATGAATGAAATAAAATGAAGAAAATAACAAAATCCAAATGCTCCTAGAGAAAAAACTAAAGGTTCTTAGTCCATCATTATAAATATGAATAAGATATATTTTCCTAACTAGAATAGCATGGTTCAAAAGATAAAATAACCTAACCTCTATTAAAAGAAATACATCTACGAGGAAATAATGAATTTAAATTGTAAGTGAAGAAAGGAGTAATGCATAAAATATAACGTAGATTATAGCACACAAATGCTAAATATCCACTAAGAATTCAATCTCTTGTTTTAATAAGAAAACTTGTATAGTTTGCAAGGGAAAAATCAAGAACCTCATACCTACAACATGAAGTAGTTTTAATGGATGAAAATCCTAAATACCCAGCATTAACAAATTCATAAACAGATCTGACCTCTGCTCAGAAAACTGAATAACTTGTGAACAGCCACGTTCCACCCAACCAAGACCCAGAACCATTCCTGGTTTCAATCTGGATACCCTTGAGTTGGTTCCAACATTCAAGTATCCAAGATCTCCTAAGGTAAGGCTTATCTATCTGGGATATCAAGTTCTTTATTAGTTTCCTATTTCCTCTCACGAAGATGTTGTTGAAATATTGTAACTTTGAAGAATATTCTATATGTATCATTTTGTGATCCCCGATGGTCCTACCGGGAGAACCACTTGTATTAAATTGTACCCCGATGCTTCTAATCGAAAGAACTAATAAGATTCATGAGGTAGTCCCCTCTAATTGTAAAGGTGGGTCATCAGCACTCTAGTGTGGTTACTTGAGCCTACATGTGTAACTCGAGCCTACATGTCAAATGAGTTAACTTAAGTGAACAGATGAATATAAATATAGGTGTAGTGCTCCTCATTTGAGACACACACACTCTCACTTGTGTAGCGCATTAGTGGAGAAGAGAAGAGTAGCTGGAGAAGGAGGAGGATCAGGCTTTGATCTCCTTGTTGGTTTTATCTTTTATGTTTTGGGGAATCTATATTGAGGAAGGTTTTGCTGGGTTTTTTTCCTTTAGGGTTTTCCCAGGATAAATCTTTGTGCTCCTTTTGTATGGTTCTGCTTTTGTATCTTTCAATGATCCTATTTATATGCTTTTGTTATGAAATCGAAATGAAATACTAATGATCTAGCTTAGCATATGAAAATTTAACATGGTATCAGAGCCACCCTGAAAGAAGACATTGTGCAGCTACAGAAGCTAGGGCTTCTTAATTTTGGGTCTCTATCCACAATCGATCATCAAAATAAGGCTAGAGTGACTCTCCATTAAAAGGCGCATCTTTCTGTCGAAGCGAAATTCGATTCCGAGCATTTTCGATTTTGGTGTGGCAAATTAGGGCTTTCTACAGAAGAGCAATTTTTTAGTGAGCCCAGCATAGGATTTTTCTCCTCATCAAAGTCAAAGTTTAGAGACCTGGATCAAGAAATTTGGTTGGGTGAAACTCCAGGAAAGTCAAACCCTAGTTTGACCCCGAGCTAGAAAAACCCTAACTACTAAAAATGCTAAGTTTTGGTACATTCCCTATATCCTGATATTGGAGAAGTATCAGGAGCTGAAACTTGCAAAGGCCTAAGATAAAATCCGTATTTACAGTGTATCCAAAATTTATCCTTATATTCAATATATTCTGGGAGATATGATCCCTCCAAGTTAGGGTTCCAGCCTCTTCCAGAATCCATCCCTAAACATGACACCTGGGGATAATTGTTGTAGCTTGGGATACAGAGGTCCAAATGGAATTATTGAAGATGTTCCAGAAATAGAACGGATTTTATTTTTTGTGATCCAAATTTCAAAACCAGAAGATGAAACAGTCACACGTGGCATGCCATACAACGTCTCTGTTCTGAACAGTCCTGTAACAGGTCATATTGGGAAAAGAATCATAAATCCCAATTGGTGAAACAAATTCTAATGAAACCTATGGTGTTGGATTAGGGACATGCGAGGTTACCTCAGCGAGAAATTGCAGACATAGAGGAGCAGTAATTTTGTAGATATCATAGAAACAGTGACAGGAATTTCTACAGAATACATTGGAAAACTAGGGCTTCCTGTTCCGGGAGCTTCCCTCTACTGTTTTCAGGAAAGGAGTACATTGGACAGCTCCATTTGAAGAGATATATATTTCTATCCAATCATATCTAAAAGATTCCAAGTTTTGAAAATTAGGGTTTCTTTGACAAACCCTAGATCAGCCAGCTCCGGAAGCAGGACAGACACCTCAAATCGGTAAGATCTAATCTTTTGCTATATGCATTTGAGGTTCTCATTTCAAAGTGATTTATCACATCATATTGATGATAATATTGATGATGTTGACAACTTCCACGCATGGAAGTATTTGATCTCTCTAAAGAAAATGAATTGGACACCTACATGAGTAGAGAGGTTCCAGAGGGAGATGAGGCTCAAAGCCTTGCACCAGAAGAACTTGGTAAAGGCCAAGGAGATCATTGTTGATTCAGTTATGAATGAACTTGTACCACAAGTGGCTTCCCTAAAGACATTGAAATGGATGTTTGAGTCCTTGACGAAGCTATTTGAAGGAAAGAACATACATCAGAATATGACCTTAAGAAACAAATTAAAGAGGTAAAAGAAGAAGTGAAGAATGCAAAAGTGGTGATAGCCACCTTGAATGGCCTCCCAGGATCGTAGGATTCATTCATGCGAAGAATATATGCTAGAAGGAAATGATAGAAGAAGATGGGAGCAATTGAAGATCAAGCTCTCACCATTCAAAGAAGATCCCTCATGCAATGAGGAATATGAAGAACTCAATTCTTAAAGAACCTCTTATTCATCTTATCATTTGGATAAGAAATGATGATTTCATGAATGAAGAAGATTATAAAGCAGAATGATCAAGATGGAGTCTACCCATGAAACAAATAAAAGATAAGTATTCAATTGTCATTTCATGACATTGTTTTGTTATACATTTGATTATATTCAATTGATGTGTTATGCATGATAGATTGTTTGCATTAATGATTGTGTACTACTAATATGCATGTGATGGGTAAGTAGCTCATGGAGCTATACAACTCTCCATTGCTACTTATATAGAATGAAGCCTCCTTGCTGACATATTGGATTAGTGCACAATCTCAATAATGTCATGATAGAGATGGAAGGCATCTAGAAAGTTTCTGTGAGATATGGATGAATGCTGTATTGACTAAACAGTTGCATGATGCATAAGAATTTTTTCGTTATGCATATATTTTATGAAATAGTTATAACCATCCAGCTGGTTCATTTTAATTGTAGGAAAGGTCTTGTACAAACTCCTATAGGAAGGATGAGATTGTTTCGAAGAACAAGTGATGACAATTCAAGATTCACTGCAATAAAATCTGAAGCTCCCAGGGTCAGAGACACCATGATGGAAGAAAGAGCTTCAGAGAGAGGTCGATCCACCTCGAAGGATGAAAAACACCATGGGTACAAGAGATAACTCAAGATGAAGAAAAAAATGCTATGAAAGAAGATATGATCAAAGAATAACAGTTGATCATGAGGAATGATGTATATGATATGATTTCGAGATATAAAGGGAAGTACGTAGTATCCTCCATATGGATCTCCAAGAACAAGTGTACAAAGAAAGGTTCGTGATTTGCCTCAAAAATAATAGACTATGACATGAGATACTCTATTGACTAGTATATATCAAACATAGAACCACCTATATAGAATGAAGAGGGAAGATGATACTCCACTTCAGGGGGAGTGACTACAGAAGATATCTAAGTTCGACATGGTACGACATGATGGATAGCTTCGTAATGGATCAAGACTTTACCAAGAATAAAGTGGGTTCCAACCTTCAAGGTTGAATCCAGAAAAGTAGGATATGTTGATGACCTGACAAGACAAACTCATGGAAGATGTTATGATGAAAGAATACTAGAATGATGTTTGGGATATAGTACTCAAAGCATAAAGAAAGAATGTGGTATCTTCCAAATGGATTTGCAAGATAAAATATGTTGCTGATAGAAGTAAGGAAAGACTTGTGGCTAGAGGTTTCTATCAGAAAGAGGGAATTAATTCTGAAGAGACACTTACTCCAAGGAGTAAGGTACACTTCCTTCAGAACTATCATGGTAGTTTCTTCCATGATGAAGTAAAGACAAGCCTTCCTTAATGGAATGATTGAGGAAGAGTTTTACATTGAATAGTCACAAGGATTTGAAGTTGAAGATAGATGGACTCACATATGCAAGTTGAAGAGGGTCCTCTATGGCCTGAAGCAAGCTCCCAGAGCTTGGTATGGAAGAATAAATAGTTTCCTGACGAGCATGGGATTTTCCAAGAGTAAATTTGATCCTAAACTTTACTACAAGGTTGTAGAAGATGAACCTGTCATCCTGTTATTATATTTTGATGAAAGACCTTGGGTTAATGTATGGAAAAGTTCATAAGGAACATTTGTCAACCAGGGAAAGTATGCGGTAGAGATATTGAAGAGATTCAATATGTTGGAATGCAAAGCCATGGCCACACCCATGGACTCCAACCTGAAGTTGTTAGCTGATGACTCATCAGAGTTAGTGGATGTGACTCATTATAGACAGATCATTGGGTCATTGATGTACTTATCAAATACTAGAACAGACATTTGTTTTGCTATGAACACCTTAAGTCAATATCTTGTTCAACCAAGATGGGTTCACCTAGTAGCTGCAAAACATGTGATGAGATATCTGAAAGGGACTATAGACTTTGGTCTATACTATGATGAAAACCATAACTACAGATTGTATGGCTATACAGATGCAGATTGAGCTAGAAGTATCTCAGACAAGAAAAGCACATCAGGTAGATGCTTTTGGGTCTGTTATGAGTTCATGGTTTAACAGGAAATAGTCTAGTGTTTCTCCTAGCACAGATGAAGCAGAATACATAGCAGATTGCTCTGCTAAGTTGTAAGTCCATATGGCTTCAGAAGCTGATATCAAGTCTCTTTGACTTGAAGATGGATACTAAAATGATTCTATGTGATAACCAGAGTTGTGATGATAGAGAACCCTATGTTCTGTTGTAACACATAGAGATCCAGTATTTCTAGATACGAGATAAGATATAGATGATGATGATTTCAGTATTCCCATACTGAAGATATAGATGATATTTCAGTATTTACATACTGTAGATACAGATGATGGTGATTCCGTATTTCTATACTAAATATAGAGATGATGATGCTTTCAGTATTTCTATACTGAAGATATAGATGATGATGCTTTCAGTATTCACATACTGGAGATACAGATGGTGATAGTTCAGTATTCACATACTGAAGATGTAGATGATGATGGTTTGGATTATGATGTACTAACGAAGCCTCTACCTCGATTAGAGTTCAAACACTTTCGAGACAAGCTTGGTGTTGTTTGGAAAGACCTTCCTCGAAAGGGGGAGTAGTAATGTTGCAGTGGGATTGTATCAGCCTTGGGCATTTTCCCTAAAGTGATCTAGAGACCTCGGTCCTCGATAATGAAGAGAGATTGTATCATCTCGGGACATCTGTCCACAATAGATCCGGTGACCTCGGTCCTCAAGAACATGGTGGGATTGTATCATCCTTGGGAACTTTCCCTAAAGTGATCCGAAGACCTCAGTCTTCAAGAATGAAGAGGGATTGTATCATCTCGGGACATCTATCCATAATAGATCCGGTGACCTCAGTCCTCGAGAATATGGTAGGATTGCATCATCCTTGGACATCATCCTAAAGTGATAGGGACTGATTCTCCCGTAATCAATCCGGTGGCTTCGTTCCTCGAGAATGTGGTAGGATTGCATCATCCTTGGACATAGTCCTAAAGTGATAGGGACTGATTCTCGTGTAATCAATGCGGTGGCTGCGGTCCTCCAGAATGTGGTAGGATTGCATCATCCTTGGACATAGTCCTAAAGTGATAGGGACTGATTCTCCCGTAATAAATCCGGTGGCTTTGGTCCTCGAGAATGTGGTAGGATTGCATCATCCTTGGACATAGTCCTAAAGTGATAGGGACTGATTCTCCCGTAATCAATCTGGTGGCTTCAGTCCTTGAGAATGTGGTAGGATTGCATCATCCTTGGACTTAGTCCTAAAGTGATAGGGACTGATTCTCCCGTAATCAATCCGGTGGCTTCGGTCCTCGAGAATGTGGTAGGATTGCATTGTCCTTGGACTTAGTCCTAAAGTGATAGGGAATGATTCTCCCATAATCATTCCGGTAACTTCGGTTGTCGAGAATGTGGTGGGATTGCATCATCCCTGGACTTTAAGTCCAAAAGTGATCCAAAGACTTTTCTGTCTTTGAGTTGTGGATTGCAGGTTGTAGCTGATGATGATGATGCCGTACTGATCGAAATATCAGAGTATGATGATGATGACATACTGATCGAAAGATCAGAGTATGATGATGATGTACTGATCGAAATATTAGAGTATGATGATGATGACGTACGGACCAAAAGATCAGAGTATGATGATGATGACGTACTGATCGAAAGATCAGAGTATGATGATGACGTACTAATCGAAAGATCTGAGTATGATGATGATGACTAACTAATCGAAAGATCAGAGTATGATGATGATGATGTACTGATTGAAAGATTAGAGTATGATGATGACGCATTGATCAGAGTATGATGATGATGTTTCTGATTGAAAGATCAGAGTATGATGATGATGTTTCTGATCGAAATATCAGAGTGTGATGATGATGATTCTGATCGACAGATCAAAGTATGATGATGATGATCGAAAGGTCAAAGTATTGATGATGATATTTCTGATCGAAAGGTCAAGATGCTGAATATGTTGTTGATGATCGAAAATTCAAAGTGCTGAAGATGTTGTTGATCGAAAGGTCAAAATGCTGAAGATGTTGTTGCTGATCAAACAGTCAAAGTACTAAAGATGTTGCTGATTGAAAGGTCCAAATGCTGAAGATGTCGTTGTTGATTGAAAGATCAAAATGCTGAAGATGTTGTTGTTGATCGAACAGTCATAGTGCTGAAGATGTTGCTGTTCCAAAGGTCCAAGTGCTGAAGATGTCATTGCTGATTGAAAGATCAAAATGCTGAAGATGTTGTTGATCGAAGCAGTCAAAGAATTAATGATGATGAAGACTGAAGATTGAAGATGAAGACTACATGATGTTGAAAAGCTTCCAATTATTTATAGATGTGCTACCATGATGATGTTGATGATGTCCCCTATCTCTCTCCTACTCTTGTTGTTTATGTTGTTGTAGAATACCCTTTTCATAAAGGGGGAGTGTCGAAATATTGTAACTTCGAAGAATATTCTATATGTATCATTTTGTGATCCCCGATGGTCCTACCGGGAGAACCACTTGTATTACATTATACCCCAATGCTTCTAATCATAAAAACTAATAAGAGTCATGAGGTAGTCCCCTCTAGTTGTAAAGGTGGGTCATCAGCACCCCAGTGTGGTTACTTGAGCCTACATGTCTAACTCGAGCCTACATGATTTAACTCGAGCCTACATGTCAAATGAGTTAACTTAAGTGAACAGATGAATATAAATAGAGGTGTAGTGCTCCTCATTTGAGACACACACACTCTCACTTGTGTAGCGCATTAGTGGAGAAGAGAAGAGTAGCCGGAGAAGGAGGAGGATCAAGCTTTGATCTCCTTGTTGGTTTTATCTTTTATCTTTTGGGGCATTTATATTGAGGAAGCTTTTGTTGGGTTTTTTCCCTTTAGGGTTTTCTCAGGATAAATCTTTGTGTTCCTTTCATATGGTTGTGTTTGTCTATCTTTCAACGATCCCGTTTATATGCTTTTGTTATGAAATCGAAATGAAATACTAATGATCTAGCTTAGCATATGAAAATTTAACAGATGTTCTCCAAGAACTTTCTTGAAAGTAATCAGGCATAATTATGGAATCCTCCAAAGATAGATAGATAGGTAGAAAGGTAGATAGATCCCCAGTCCTCTCTTTGTATTGGGTATTTATAGACAAGCTTTTTAGGAAAAGCGATAGTTAAATCAAGAATCATTTGATTTATTGAAATAACCCTTTTTATTTACTTTAAAGCTGGTGCAAGCTGATGCTGGTCACTTATGATGCGTTCGTTGCAAAGAGCTTCTGGAAAAACAAAAATCTAAATGTCAAAAATCAATATTAGAGGTACCTATCTAACATTTTGGAATATGGCATAAGAATATGAAACATGGACAATTGAATTACCTTCCTGAATATATAACTTTTATTTATGGAAACTAAGTATAAATCCCAAAAAACGAGGTTCTTCTAAGATTCGTATGTTATTGTTTTCCCAAAAAATAATGAATATGTTTGCGTTGGTCTACTCGTTTGGTATGCAAATGGTGGAATTTTATGAAAAAATTTCTATAGAGTTGTAGATAACAGGTGTGTCTAGTGCAGCGTTATTTTTCCATATTTATTTATGTTGTTTTTATTTAATTAAGGAAGTCAGCGGTGCCCTAAAATGACAAGGTCGAGCATTGGTCCACGACATCTTGGTCTTAACATAGTCAATGAACGATCTTTTTTTTTTAGGATGTAGGTCTTTGTGTCTTCTTATGTGGGTTCTTTTCTGTTTTCTCAATAGGTGAGCCAATCAAAAGTTATAGCCGAAGAAAAAAACCTACCTTTTATGTTTGATTGACGTTAATCCATTTAAAATTAAATAAAAAATAGAAAAAAATAATAGATTTAAATAAACATTACATATTCAAAATCTACAGACAATGTTACACAAGTGTGTGAATTTTCATTAGCAGTGGACAAGCGTGGCATATGTAAAATCATGCACGAAATAGGAGATGTGGTACAAAACATGTTTTATGTCATAAGACAGTCCAAACCACTTGGTTTGTAAACCTGAACCTAAAACCAAAGAAGCCAAGTCATCCACCATGTAGGTTGGAAAAATGATGCCCGCCAAAATTCTAAATTTAAATCACGTGTGCACCTAGTTTAAAACGTAACGCGCATGCACTAGAAGTGTGCTCGCGCTTCTAAGTGCATGCGCGTTAAACACTCGTGCACGCATCTGTTAAGTTAAAAATTTGTTTTGAACACGCATGCATGCATCTGTTAAGTTAAAAATTTATTTTGAACACGCGTGCATGCATCTGTTAAGTTAAAACTTTGTTTTGATTTTATTTTCAAGCATTTGCAATGGAATGATGATGAGCAGGAGGAGGATGATGACAATGATGATCATGAGGAAGATGACTATGATGATGAGGATGATGATGATAGAGATGACAATAATGATGAGCAATGATGGTGATGATGATGATGATGAACAATGATGGTGATGACAATGATGATGATCATCATCACAATGACTATGACTATGACGACGATGATTATGATGATGACGTTGATGATTACGATGATGAGGATGATGATGTTGATGATGACCATGATGATGATGACCATGAAGATGATGATGAACAATGATGATGACGACGATGATGATGATAATGATTACGACGATGACAATGACAATGAGGATGATGATGATGATCACGAATAGTATGACTATGATGACAATGATTATGATGATGATTACGATGACGAGGATGATGATGACTATGATGGAGATGATAATGATGATGATGATGATGACAATGATGATGACAACTATGATGAGGAGGAGGAGGATGAGGATGATGATGAGGAGGAGGAGGAGGAGGAGGATGACTATGATGAGGATGATGATGATGATGATGATGAGGACGATGATGACGACGATGATGATAATGAACAATGATGGTGATGATGAGGATGAGGATGAGGATGAGGATGAGGATGATGATGATTACAATGATGACGATGATGGTAAATATGATGATGAAAAAGATGATGAGGAACAATGATGATGATGACGGTGATGATTATGACGATGATGATGATAGGTTTAGTTGAAACTTTGCTTTGAGTTTATTTTCAAGCATTTTCAATGGAATGATGATGATGACCATGACGATGATGATGAACAATGATGATGATGAAGAGGAGGATGATGAAAATGATGATGATGAGGATGATGATGATGATGACGATGACGATGGCGATGATGATGAACAATGATGGTGATGATGATGATAAGGATGATTCCAATGATGATTATGAGGATGATGATGAGGATGAAGATGATGATGATGATGATGATGATGATGATGATGATAATGATGATGAACAATGATGGTGATGATGATGTTGATGATGAGGATGACGACGATGATTATGATGATGATTAGGAACAATGATGATGATGATGATGATAGGATTAGTTGAAACTTTGGTTTGATTTTATTTTCAAGCATTTGCAATGGAATGATGATGACTATGATGATGATGATGAGGATGATGATGATGATGATGATGATGATGATGATGATGATGATGATGATGATGAAAAATGATAGTGATGATGATGAGGATGAGGATGAGGATGATGATGATGATGATGATCATGATGACTATGACTATGATGATGATGATGATTATGATGATGAGGATGCTGATGTTGATGACTACGATGATGATGATGATGATGATTATGGTGATGAACAATGATGGCGATGATGAGTAGGAGGAGGATGAGGATGATGATGATGACGACGATGATGAGAAACAGTGATGATGATGACGATGATCATGATCGTGATGACTATGACTATGATGATGATGATTATGTTGATTACAATGATGAGGATGATGATGTGATGATGACAATGATGATGATGATGACGAGGATGATCAGTATTATGATGAACAATGATGGTGATGATGATGATGATGATGATGATGAGGATGATGACAATGACGATGATGATGAGGAACAATGATGATGATGATGATGATGATGATGGTGATCATGATGATAAGGATGATGACAATGATGATGATGATAATGATGATGATGATGATGATGATGACAATGATGATGAACAATGATGGTGATGATGATGAGTAGGAGGAGGAGGAGGAGGATGATGATGATGACAATGATGATGAGGAACAATGATGATGATGATGATGATGATAGGTTTAGTTGAAAATTTGCTTTGATTTTATTTTCAAGCATTTGCAATGGAATGATGATGATGACGAGGAGGATGATGACAATGATGATGATGAGGATGGTGACTATGATGATGATGATGATGATGATGAGGATGATGATGATGATGAAGATGATGATGATGATGAGGATGATGATGATGATGAAGATGATGATGATGATGATCATGGAAATCACGATGATGATGAACACGAATGGTGATGATGATGATGAGGAGGATGAGGATGATGATGATGTTGATGATCACAATGACTATGACTATGATGACGATGATTATGATGATTACGATGATGATGATGATGATGATGATTATGATGATGGCGACAATGATGAGGAGGAGGAGGAGGATGATGACTATGATGATGAACAATGATGGTGATGATGATGATAACGACGATGATGAGGAACAATGATGATGATGATCATCATCATCATGATGACTATGACTATGATGAGAATGATTATGATGATTACAATGATGAGGATGGTGATGTTGATGACAACAATGATGATGACGATGAGGATGATGATGACTATGATGATGAGAAATGATGGTGGTGATGATGATGATGATGATGATCATGACGATGATGATGACGATGATGAGGAACAATGCTGATGATGATGGTGTTAAGGATATTGACAATGATTATGATGAGGATGATGACTATGATGATGATGATGACGATGATGAGGAACAATGATGATGATGATGATGATGATGATGATAGGTTTAGTTGAAAATTTTCTTTGATTTTATTTTCAAGCATTTGCAATGGAATGATGATGATGAGGAGGAGGATGATGACAATGATGATGATGAGGATGATGACTATGTTGATGATGATGAGGATGAGGATGATGATGATGATGATGATGATGGTGATGACGATTATGATGATGAGGAGGATGAGGATGAGGATGAAGATGATGATGATGATCACGATGACTATGACTATGATGACGATGATTATGATGATTACGGTGATGATGATGATAATGTTGATGGTGACGATGACGATCATGATGAGGATATTGATGACTATGATGATGACAATGATGGTGATGATGATGATGATAATGACGATGATGAGAAACAATGATAAGGATGGTGATGTTGATGACGACAATGATGATGATGATGATGATGAGGATGGTGATGACTATGATGATGAACAATGATGGTGATGATGATGATGATGATGAAGAGGATGATGATGATGATGACGATGATGAGGAACAATGATGATGATGATGATGATGATGATAAGGATGATGACAATGATGATTACTATGATGATGATGATTACAATGATGATGATGGCGATGATGATGATGATGATGATGATGATGATGAAAATGCTGATGAATAATGATTTTGATGATGAGGATGAGGATAAGGATGATGAGGACGATGATGAGGAATAATGATGATGATGATGATAATGATGACGATAGGTTTAGTTGAAACTTTGATTTATTTTATTTTCAAGCATTTGCAATGGAATGATGATGATGAACAATGATGATGAGGAGGAGGAGGAGGATGACAATGATGCTGATGATGATGATGACTATGATGATGATGATGATGATGATGATGATGGTGATGACGATGATGATGAACAATGATGGTGATGATCATGATGAGGATGATGATGATCACGATGATGATGATGATAATGATCACGATGAATATGACTATGATGATGATGATTATGATGATTACGATGATGAGGATGATGATGTTGAAGATGACGATGATGATGATGATGACCATGATGATGATGACCATGACGATGATGATGAACAATGATGATGACGATGATGATGACAATGATGATGATGAGGATGATTACTACAATGATGATGATGGGGATGAGGATGATGATGATGATGATGAAGATGAGGAGGATGATGACGATGATGATGAGGAGGATGAGGAGGAGGAGGAGGAGGATCATGATGATGATGATGACGATGATTACGATGAAGATGATGATGAACAATGATGATGATGATGAGTATGAGGATGATGACTATGATGATGATGATGAGGATGAGGATGATGATTATAATGATGACAACAATGATGGTGATGATGATGGTGATGATGATGAGGAGGAGGATGATGACGACGATGATGAGGAACAATGATGATGATGATGATGATGTTAGTAGGTTTAGTTGAAAGTTTTGTTTGATTTTATTTTCAAGCATTTTCAATGGAATGATGATGATGAACAAAACAAAACTGTTCAGTGTTTTTTTAAACAAAGGGACTCATGCATCCCTGTATGGGATCACATAAAACACATGCGCGTGTCCACATATGCGTGCACACACGTCATTAGGAGTGTGCGCGTGCTCCTATTGTCCACATTGGAAATCCAGTGCACACGTGTCATTAGGAGCGTGTGCACGCTCCTTTTGTCCACATTGGCAATCCGTTGCATGCATGTCATTAGGAGCATGCGCGTGCTTCTATTGTCCACATTGGAAATCCAACGTGGAGGCTCATCACTGCTGAAGTAGGAGCGCATGCGCGCTTCCAAGGGTGCATGCGCGTTCTTGTTTTTTTTTCGCTCGCGCGCTCCCATTGCATCATATCTGGGTATCAGCTTCTTGCGGGCGCCCTTTAGGTAATTTTAATGTTTACATAAGATATTTTGACTAGTTCTAAATTTGAATCTTGTAGGTATTTTAATATTTAATTTATCATTAGTAATAATAATAACATATCGATCCTTTCTTTATTACTTATAGATGCAAGTATTATTACTATGTGTACTCTTTATACATATCATGTATAAATTATATATTTATACATATACAATGTGTTAACATATTATCCTTAGGTATCATATAGCATTATCATTAAACATATGACACTTTTATTTTAGCTTAGTCACTTTCTTTAATAAGGCCTTCACGTAGGGGTTAGGTCAACTAGATTAGGACACTCTAAACCTCTTTGCATGTTGGATCCCCTCATATAACTTGGTAGTTCTTAAGTAATTGGTGAGATACATAAATTAAAAATTTCACTTGATCACTTAAAAATAAGTAAGATGAGATAAATGTTTTATCTGAGTCGTTTTCACTCAACATATTAATTTCTTTTCAGTAACTCTTAGTGCTTATCCACATCCCATACTCAATGCTAAAAATGGGGAGTTACAAACTTTGTGCATTTCCAGAGCTCCTTTCTCAACAGTAATGGTAAGAATGTATTTGTAGGATACACCTAGGGATATAAGGGCCAAGGATCTGATGTTCCAAATCTTATGCTCAACATCAACTTGGAAGGCTCTAGGGCTTATTCCCAACACTTCCAATTTTATCTTTTCATGTGCTTCAGAGCTTCATGCTCAACACAAATGTTTTCACAACTCATGTGTTCTAGAGCTTCTCTCTCAACACAAAATATAAAACCTCATGTGCTCCAAAGCTTCTTTCTCAACAAAACCATCAAATACCCATGTGCTCTAGAGCTCCTCACTCAAAACAAAAACATCTCATCAACTATGTGCTTCAGGGTCCATGCCCAACACATGAAATCATATATCTATAACATATGCAATTGGCTTACCCACAATATATAAAACAAATCATCATGTTTACGTGTAGTGGGGTATTAGGCTCGATATACCCCTTAAAACATCAAAGTAACATCATAAGCAATGGAGCTTATTCCCATAAGTGTTAGGTCAAAATTCAAGATATTACATCCATGTTATTCAAAAATTCATTCCATAGCATGATAGCACGTGTATTCATATAAATAAAATCCCTCTCATGTATATAGAGAATGTGGATCAAGTTCTAGAATAAACCAATATCATATATATACAAGGATAGCATGAGTACTCATAAACTAATCCTTATTAAGATTAAAGATAAAGAAATATTAGGGTTCTCACACGAAGTTGGTTCCACTTTTTAGTGCCACTTAAGAAATCAGAAACGCACTTTTGAAGTGCAAATCAAGAACGTATATGCGTTATTGATGGTATGTTTGGAATAACCCGAGCCCAAACAAAAGGCTAATGTTCGTGAGGAAGTATCGCATATGCATTTTGTAAAAGTTAAATATCGCATATGCGATATATTGCATATGTGATATATGTCGCAAGTGCGATATTGAAAACTAAAAAAAAAGAAAACAAAGGCCATGGGCCTCAAATATCATTTGCATAGTCAAGCATCGGGAGAGCGATAAACCGCATGGGCGAAAAAATGCAAAGGCGATTTATGTTTTAGCTTTTGGAGGTCGAGTTGGAGGTGGATTGGCTCCAATGGCATATAAATTCTCTTATCCATTTCAGTTAGTCTTCAATTCTTTATTGTTTTTCTTAATTTCATAGTTTTTTTAATTCTTTAAAACAAATTTAATAAAAAAAATTGAATGAAATCAAAGAATGATTAAGTAAAACAACTTGTATTTTTTTGTTTAAATCTTAACAGAGAATAGAAATGAACAAGACAATGTGGAAAACCCACCCTATAATAACCCAGAACCTAACCCAAACATGAACCCAAACATGAACTTAAACCCAAACCCGAAGGGGGAACAAGATCGAAACTCACAGATTATTGTGTGTTTGGCGTCATTGAGGCGCCTTAGCTCATCTATTAGAGGGGTGGATCATTTGAGATAGTCTTTAGCTGATGCATTGGAAACAATAACAAACATAATTTGCAATGCCCAAGGAGCTATGTATAACATTATCTCATACTTAGAATCGAGGAGGCAATACTACTCCGATGGATTGTGTTATAAAGACATCAAAGACCTAAAAATTACAAAAGACCAATTATTTTCATTATTTCGGGACCCTAGCATCGGATTGGTTCCACCCACCAGTCGAGCACACATTTCCATATACTGGTGCATTGAACCAAATATAAATTCCAATTGGATGGATCATTGGTATATGGTCTTCAATGAAGACCCTCATGGGAATAGGGACATCCCATTTTATTTCCTTAGAAAGTTGTATGCATAATTCATCCTCGGGAAACATGTTAACTACTTCGATATCTTAGGCTTCCAGGGTGTTATTCATGGGATGCAGCAAGACAGGGAAGGGGCCAGGATGGATCCTAACTGTGTACCATGCCCTCCACGCACACCAAAACTCCTTCAGCTATATCCTCCTGCAGGTCCTCTGATTGAGGATAAACAGGAGGCATTATTTGACTTGGTAGATACATTGCTTCAGCATGGGACTAATGTCCAAGGAAATGTAGACCAAGGGGCTGGCACTTCTAAGGTCGTCCCATATACAGATCACATAGGAGATGTGGAGCATTTAGAGCATCGTGTTACTCCACACCCTTGCACATCATGTGGTGGCATATGCTATGGCCCTGCTTCAGACTTCTGAGATGATGTATTACTTCGATTTGTAAGTAAAACTCATTATTTTCATATTATATTTTGTTTCATATCACAATTTTCAATTGTTTCGCAATTTATTTCTATTTAATTATCTAACAAATTATGTGAACAAATATACAGCTAGTGTCGCATGGCACACCAGAGTCACATAGTCTGCCGATCAATGTTGAGAACATTGATGCGGCTATCAATATTGCATATGGGTTTGGTTCTTCACCAATAGGTGTAAGAACTATACTTGTTAATTTGTCAACCTTATTTACATATTTATAGTAGAGATTGTAACATTCAATACATCCTAATTTTGATACAAAATGTTTTATGCACGGTGATCAGGATGAGTACATTGAATCTCAGCATATTCCCTCTCATGCAGAGGTAGATTCCCAAACACAGGTATTATTTTAAATATGCTTTTAATTATGTTTTGCTTTCTTTGCAAAAATCATTTTCCATCCATCATGTATATGTCTTGTTTTCTTTGTATTATCTGACATTGACATATATTATGTTATGCAGGGAACCATTGATCCATTGTTGCTTGAAGAGCACCAATGCGAGGTTGTTTTTGACCCACCTCTTCCCCCTCGCCAAGTACATGTATGTTTCACTTTCTTTGAAAACATCATTTTTCGTCCATGCAATATATATGTCTAAGATTCTTTTTATTATCTGAATTTGACATATGTTATTTTATGTAGGATTCTATTTAGGCACTGGTACTTGAAGACCACCAGATTGATGACCCACCTATCATGAGCCAGCAGGTCTGTTTATGTTTCGCTCTCTTTGAAAACATCATTTTTTGTCCATGTAGTATATATGTCTAAGATTTTTTTGATTATCTGAATTTGACATATGTTATTTTATGCAGGATTCTATTGACGCATTAGTGCTTGAAGAGCACCAAATTGATGACCCACCTATCACGAGTGGGAAACTACGTTTATGTATCACTTTCTTTTAATTGTGATTTTAATGATTCAACATGTACTTTTTTAATTTTTTGAAATTGTCTAATTGTATCTTTATCCTTTTGTACGTAGGAACATGAGTTTGATGAATATTTCCAAAAAGAGAGATTATTCGCTAGTACAAGTAGAAGTCCTTTTTTCTCGTTCCTAGTTAATCGATCCACTGGTTGCACACCTCCTCTCACAAGGCAGCAGGTAAGTTTATGTATCGCTTTCATTGTACATTTATGTATGGCTTTCCCTGATTTGGTGCTTTCTCTTTGTATGTTTTTGTAGGTTTATGTATCGCTTTGACATATGTTACTTTATGTAGGAACCTATTGAGACATGGTGCTTGAAGAGCACCAAAGTGAGGTTGTTGTCAACCCACCTCTTCCCCCCAGCCAAGTACATGTATGTTTCGCTTTCTTTGGTAACATCATTTTCCGTCCATGTAGTATATATGTCTCTAATTCACTATTTTATCTCAAAATTTACATACATGTTACTTTATGCAGGCCCCTAGTGAGGCACTGGTGCGTGAAGAGCACCAAATCGGTGACCCACCTTTGACGAGCCAGCATGTATGTTTACGTATCGCTTTCTTTGATTTGGTGCTTGAAGAGACCCAAATCGGTGACCCACCTCTTCCCCCCCAAGGTACATGTATATTTGTTGACATTGGCATATATATTTTTTATGCAGATTGATAGTGAGCAAGTGGTTCTTAAAGAGCACCCAATCAGTGTCACTATTAGTGAGGCACCACGACCCACCATTACTTACTCACGTACACTAAGTAAAAATGTTATTTTGGTTTTGGAATTTGAACAAATGTACATAGAATTTTTAAAGGTTGGTAAATTAACTTACAAAATTTGGTTTTTCTGCAGTCTCCACTGATACGACCTATCCCACTTTTTGAGCGATGGGGATCACCATTGAGCAGTCTGAAAATAAAGCTAGACTTCTTCGAAGACATTGGTAGTGGCAGCGAAAGGGGGGGTAACTAGAATAAATGTATAGGGGGGATACATAGATGTAACTTTTTGTTCATATACACAAAGATGTACTTTTTTATCCACTATTTTTTATTATAGCCATGTGGCATGACAATTTTTGTAACATTATTTCTATACATATATAATATAAAGCAAGGTTCAAATTTATACATATATGGTTGACTTGATCTTGGAACATGATATGGTTGACTTGATCTTGGAACATGATATGTGTGGTTCACCTATGTGATATAATGATATGTGTGGTTCACATGTGTGCTAACTTATGAATTTCCAATACTTAAAGGAAGAATTTATGATTCATCAAATTTTTAACATTATGGCTATCCTCAACTTTTTAACATCATAACCATACCATACACTAACAATCATAACACTATGTCATGCATGGATGTGTAATATATACCATATCATACCCTACAATACCCTATGATACTAACATCATACCATTCTAACATACAATAGCATACCTTACAATACCCTATGATACTAACATCATATCATACTAACATACCATACCATTGTAATATACGATAGACTAACATCATACAATACTAACATACAATAACATACCCTACATTACCCTATGACACTAACATCATATCATACTAACATACAATAACATACCATAACATAAAATACTAACATCATACCATACTAACATACCATACCATTGTAATATACCATACATTAACATCATAACACTAAGTCATGCATGCATGTGTAATATATACCATATCAGACCCTACAATACTAACATTATACCCTAACCCTAGTTGGTTTTCAATATGTACATACATCCATGTGTTTCTACTTCCATCTCATAACTTGTAAAGAGGTCACTAAACCACAGTTCCATGTCATAACTTGTCAACCCTAGTGATAGCATGCAAATTGGTTTTCATGAAACCCTAGTTGGTTTCCATTTTGTACATGTCCACATGTTTCTAGTTCCCTCTCTTAAATTGTAAATTCCTCAGTAAACCCTAGTTCCATCTCATTATTTGTCAACCCTAGTTGGTTTCCAATTTCTAGTTCCCTCTCTTAACTTGTAAATTTCTCACTAAACCCTAGTTCCATCTCATGATTTGTCGACCCTAGTGATAGCATGCAAATTGGTGTTAATGAAAGCCTAGTTGGTTTCCAATTTGTACATCGCCATGTGTTTCTAGTTCCCTCTCTTAACTTGTAAATTGCTTGAAGTAAACCCTATTTCAATCTCATTATTTTTCAACCCTAGTGATAGCATGCACATTGGTGTTCATGATCAAAGCATAGTTGGTTTTTGATTTGTACATGTCCATGTGTTTCTAGTTCCCTCTCTTCACTTGTAAATTGCTCACTAAACCCTAATCCATCTCATTATTTTTCAACCCTAGTGATAACATGGAAATTGGTGTTCATGAAAGCCTAGTTGGTGCATGCAAGTATTGGAGATCATTTCTTTCTAGTTCCCTCTCTTAACTTGCAAATTGCTTACAAAACCCTAGTTCCATCTCATACCTTGTCAACCCTAGTTGGTGCATGCAAATTGGTGTTCATGAAAGCCTAGTTCGTGCACGCAAGTACTGGCGATCATGTGTTTCTAGTTCCCTCTCCTAACTTGTAAATTGCTCACTAAACCCCAGTTCCATCTCATACCTTTTCAACCCTAGTTGGTGCGTGCAAATTGGTTTTCATGAAAGCCTAGTTTGTGCATGTAAGTATTGGTGATCATGTGTTTCTAGTTCCCTCTCCTAACTTGCAAATTGCTCAATAAACCCTAATCCATCTCATTATTTGTCAACCCTACTGATAGCATACAAATTGGTTTTCATGAAATCCTAGTTGGTGCATGCAACTATTGGTGATCATGTGTTTCTTGTTCCCTCTCTTAACTTGCAAATTGCTGATGAAACCTTGGTTCCATCTAATACCTTGTCAACCCTAGTTGGTGCATGAAAATTGGTGTTCATGAAATCCTAGTTGGTGCATGCAAGTATTGGTGATCATGTGTTTCTAGTTCCCTCTCCTAACTTTCAAATTGCTCACTAAACCCTAGTTCCATCTCATACCTTGTCAACCCTAGTTGGTGCATGCAAATTGGTGTTCATGAAAGGCTAGTTGGTGCATGCAAGTATTGGTGATCATGTGTTTCTAGTTCCCTCTCCTAACTTGCAAATTTCTCACTAAACCCTAATCCATCTCATTATTTGTCAACCCTACTTATAGTATGCAAATTGATGTTCATGATAGCCTAGTTGGTGCATGCAAGTATTGGTGATCATGTGTTTCTAGTTCCCTCTCTTAACTTGAAAATTGCTCATGAAACCCTAGTTCCATATCATACCTTGTCAACCCTAATCGGTGCATGCAAATTGGTGTTCATGAAAGGCTAGTTGGTGCATGCAAGTATTGTTGATCATGTGTTTCTAGTTTCCTCTCTTAACTCGTAAATTGATCACTAAAAACTAGTTCCATCTCATACCTTGTCAGCCTTAGTTGGTGCATGCAAATTGGTGTTCATGAAAGGCTAGTTGGTGCATGCAAGTATTGGTGATGATGTGTTTCTAGTTCCCTCTCCTAACTTGAAAATTGCTCACTAAACCCTAGTTCCATATCATACCTTGTCAACCCTAGTTGGTGCATGTGCAAATTGGTGTTCATGAAAGCCTAGTTGGTGCATGCAAGTATTGGTGATCATGTGTTTCTAGTTCCCTCTCCTAACTTGCAAATTTCTCACTAAAACCTAGTTCCATCTCATACCTTGTCAACCCTAGTTGGTGAATGCAAATTGATTTTCATGAAATCCTAGTCGGTGCATTCAAGTATTGGTGATCATGTGTTTCTAGTTCCCTCTCTTAACTTGTAAATCACTCACTAAACCCTAGTTCCATCTCATTATTTGTCAACCCTAGTGAGAGAATGCAAATTGGTGTTCATGAAAGCCTAGTTGGTGCATGCAAGTATTGGTGATCATGTGTTTCTAGTTCCCTCTCTTAACTTGTAAATTGCTCACTAAACCCTACTTACATCTCATACCTTGTCAACCCTCATTGGTGCATCCAAATTGGTGTTCATGAAAGCCTAGTTAGTGCATGCAAGTATTGGTGATCATGTGTTTCTAGTTCCCTCTCCTAACTTGAAAATTGCTCACTAAACCCTAGTTCCATATCATACCTTGTCAACCCTAGTTGCTGCATGTGCAAATTGGTGTTCATGAAAGCCTAGTTGGTGCATGCAAGTATTGGTGATCACGTGTTTCTAGTTCCCTCTCCTAACTTGTAAATTGCTCACTAAACCCTAGTTCCATCTCATACCTTGTCAACCCTAGTTGGTGCATGCAAATTGGTTTCATGAAATCCTAGTTGGTGCATGCAAGTATTGGTGATCATGTGTTTCTAGTTCCCTCTCTTAACTTGTAAATTGCTCACTAAACTCTAGTCCATGTCATTTTTTGTCAACCCTAGTGATAGCATGCAAAGTGGTGTTTATGAAAGCCTAGTTGGTTTCTCATTTGTACATGGCCGTGTGTTTCTAGTTCCCTCTCTTAACTTGCAAATTGCTCACTAAACCCTATTTCCATATCATACCTTTTCAACCCTAGTTGGTGCATGCAAATTGGTGTTCATGAAAGCCTAGTTGGTGCATGCAAGTATCGGTGTTCATGTAATCCTAGTTGGTTTCCTATTTGTACATGAAAATGTAATTAAATGTATATTAAACTAAAAACATCAAGAAATGTAAAATTCAACAACTCTAGAGCTTGTTATTTTCTGAACTCTATTTGTTGGTGTCTAAAGACACCATTCTTGGCACCTCCAATGTGCCGTAAATTGTGTTTGTATGCTAGGCACACGAAAGGCTAGACATTAGTAAAATCATAAGAAAGAAAAGAGAACCCAATGAAAATGTGCAAACATGATTTATAGATAACTCACCTGAGGTTGTACAATCGTGTTTATAGTGTCCAATATCCTCTGAATAATATTATGTCTGTGAATGGTATCTGTCAATCACAGGTTTATTACATTGGGAATAAAGTAAGGCTAAATAATTGAAATTGTGCTTCAAAATTCACTTTAAAGGTTAAATAACGCACCTGACAATGCAATCATACAAGTAGGCCATCCAGATCATCTCAGGTGCCGATGGTGTCCATCAATCTTTCATGCTCTATATGACGTAGCACGCATCATACATGTGACCTATTTTTGTGACCAAGTGTATGCAGCTTGATGCTTATACCAACTACTAGGTTGGTGAAGTGGTATACAATAGCTCCTAGTCTATAATCATGATATACATACCCACCCCTCCTTTTCTGTTGTGCTGCAAGTGTCAGGTACTCCCCTTTTATAACCATCGAGCCGGTTGGGAACTCAATATTTTCATCATCTGTAATAGGTTTGAGAATGGTTGTTTCCCCTCTAAGCAACGTGCCAACCAATAGTCAAAACCCCATTCATTATTTTTTTGGGCAACCACTACATATATCTGACCTGTGAAAGGAAATAGGTCGAGTTAACAATACATTTTGTAAATAAGGTCTTGCATTTATAATCTCTACATAAATTAAATTATACAAGGGTCAAGTAAACAATACATAAATGCATTTTCTTATTTAGTTACTACTCATGTACCTGCTTGTATGAGATCCGATATGTGATCATAGTCTGTAGAAATATGTGTTTAATCATCTTCCAAATGGTCTATTTCATTAACCATGTTGAAATTGGTGCCAAGTGTCACCCAATACCATGTATCAATAGTATTTGTATCCTCACAATCATCCCATTCACTGATGCTACAGGAACTGCAAAAGAAAGCCTTCAATCTTATGCAAATTTGTAGGGACGAGTTGTCTGAGCTTCTAATTGAATGAAACTGTCAAGTTCCATGCACTGTGTTCACCCGATGTGTTTTTGATCGGTCCACATTTGTCACCTCCCAGAATATTCTTCGCATTAAGTGTTTCCTTTTTGCTTTTTCTCACATGACAGATGCACACCATTCGACTATAGATGTAGCGTCTCGAAGGAGAGCACCTGTAAACTTTATCTCTTCCCTTCGAAGGGAAGTTTTAATGCATGCACCAGCACCATCGTGCTCTCCTTTTCCATGACCAGTTTCAAAGTAGTTCCATACATGTGGCACCTTGTATTTTATGTGCAACAAACACAACCATTCAAATACACGTGCATTCTTGAACTGTCCAGCACAACCATCTAACCAAATGAAATGACGATAAAATGGTATATCCATAGCTATGAAATGATCATAGAATAATTTAAATCAATGTTGCATGTAATGGATGTCATGGGTCCGGTTGTCACTTATGTATAAGTGACTTCCTTTCAGTATCACACGTTTCTCTTCATTGCTATCTTGCCCATGTCAATACCTGATATGCACCATTATGCTCACCTGCGCTAAGTGATAGTATTGACTTTGAATTTCATTTTGTGGTTGTAGGGTGTAATTTTCCACAAAATCAACCACTGATAGTATTTTTCAAAGAGAGAAGGTGTCCCAACATATTCTAAATTTCTCATCTTGCCACCGTGCCATATCGACATGTTGAATGTACTGTTGGATATTTCCATGAAACTCTGGAATAAAATCACATACTCGCACCTGGTACATGAATATTAATATGTCAATAAACCACATATGTGATGACCATTTACATGAATATTAATATGTCAATATTTAACAGTTTACCTGCAAAGTCACCAATTTAATCTTCTTGCTTTCTTTCCCATCATGTAGCTGATATGTCTCATACTGATAGTTCTGCTTCTCGACAATTGCATTCCCGAATGCTTGATATTCACTTTCATGGATGCAATCAGACCATAATGATAGCCCACCACAATTGTTGCAAGAACCCTCTACACATTGTTTTAAGTAATGTGTCTTCCCATCTTTCCTCGGACACATTATGCTATGGATGAAATCTCTGGATGACATTGGCGGTGCTGTACTTGAGCATTCCTACACATGGTTAAGATGCAAAAAACGATGTATATGTGCAAATGTATGGTAATATAGATCAAACTCTATGTGGTATCTACAACAACAAGTGTTCCGGATGGTATTGATTCTAACATACCAAGGCTTGTATTTTTCAAAATATCTTTGCACGAGCCTTAGCTCTACGTGGGAAACTTTAAACATCTCAAATAGTTGATTTTGTGTCATGTCAAGATAATGTTTAACATGAAGTTAATTGTTTCTAGAACCCCTACAATCTTTTAATGCATCCATCATGTTAGAGGAAGGCCTAGTGTTATCATGCCAAAATGTTTCCAATAGGCCCTTCACTGCTTTGACTAACTTCATGTCTTTGTGGGGCAACCTACCGCTAAATGCCCATAATGTTTCCATTTGTCCCTCTACATCAAGGTTGCCTTTTCTTACTGAATATTTTTTTAATGTCTTTGGATGTAAAGTCACAATTTGTGATGTGCATTTAAGTAAACAATGTTGTCTTGTGGATCTACATACAATTCATTCAGCCAATAGACGACGAGCCACATTACAGTCTTGTGAATGAATTTTTTTACCAATCGATGTGAATGCAGCAGCAAGAGATTTAACAATGTGATTACTTGATTCAATATTCTTCATTGTTGTTATGCCTAAATTTCTTCTAATAGTTGCCATATTTATAGATTTAAGTGAAGCTAAAAACAATTGGCATTTACTGGCTTCGGATTTGTTATCAAAATATTGTTTGATTATTTGAGAACAATGAAGAAGGATAGTGCATTTAGCCACCTTACCTTCCATGGAAGTCAATCCACTCTCGTCCACTTGTATTCGTTTAGGAGTTCTATTTCGTTTTGATGCAAAATTTGTTTCCATTTGAAATGTTGGAGTGATGTTTACATCCACTACAGGATGACAACTTCGATTAGGAGATTGAACCACCGACCATGGTTGTTGCTGAGTCACATTTGCATCGAGAGTAACATAATTATTGAACTCTTCACAAGATTGTTCGTTTACTAATGGATCATAATATCAACTTCCGTATAACCAACTTCCTTTAATGTTGCATTATATTCCTTAGCCTGTACGTCAGGTATCTATTGAGGGGGAATGGGAACTATTTGCTTATGTAATGAACGCCAATGATTTCTTAAATATTCCCTCTTTTTTTATTTTTTATTTTCTACTTCTTCTGGTGTAAGCACCTTCTTTGCTGACTTTCGACCTCTATTACGTACATTCCCCATTGAAATCCACCCAAACCTGTACAAAACTATGGAATTATGTAAGTAATGATTAAAAATTGCACGTTGAAAATTCTCAGTGCGTGGGTTTAGACGAATTATGTCTTTCGATACAATAAACCTAGCCCATAGCACGCAACCCAATATTTTGTATACAACACATATCGCATATGCGATATAACGCACCTCCAATATATCGCATATGCGGTATTGATACAATGTTTTTTAATGAATGGGCAGGTTTTTTACATGTTCTCCAAAACGCATATGAGATATATCACATATGTGATTTAGTGCTCATTGAATATATGCAATTTACATTTATCTATGCTTATGAAGATGATGATGATGATGATGATGACGATGATGAGGATGAGGATGAGGATGATGATGATGGTGATGATGATTAGGATGAGGGTGACGATGATGATGATGATGATGAGGATGATG
>LPNX010475100.1:301503-352431 GCA_001517045.1 Pseudotsuga menziesii
TATTTGTGTCCATCATAGTGTTGTATAAATGGTATTATAATGGGATAAGGATGCCATTACTCTTTTTTATTCTCATACCACATTATTTAAGAAAAAAATCATATGTGTTATAACGCATATGTGTTATAGCTTTATCATATCGCATATGCGATATTAATAAGCTATAATGCATATGCATTATGGATTATTCATATCCACTTCATATCGCATATGCGATATGCATAAGCTATAACCCATATGTGTTATAACGAATATGCGTTATTTTAAAATTAAAATAATCGACAGGAATAATGTTTGGGATTATGTTCGAAAATAGCTTCGGACTACCGAACCTATTGGCTAGGACAAATAAAATAGGGCTATTGCTTGTCTTTTAGAACTCTATCAATATGCTTAGTTTAGATGGCATGTTTTTCTATGACATACACAATATTTTTTTATGAAAATATAGCATATTGTAGAGTACGATCTTATGATTCTGAATATGTAATTTTTTTTTTCAAAACTACATTTTATTTATTTATAATTATTTTTCTAAATGACACACGTCAGTTTTAAAAAATAGATACATCGATTGTTTGTTATATAACTTTTGATTTCCATCACCATTTCCCAATAAAACTATATGGTGCACTAGATGAGATCAAGCTCTACGATCTTATATTTAGAAATCAATGATTTCATTAATTTTTTCCCCTAAAGTTTTGCACCTAGACATAAGGTTTTAATTTCAAGCTTTTGTGAATTCAATAATTAATAATAATAAAAAATAATTTATGAAAAATTACGAATAAATAGTGTTGCACTAGGCCCATATGTCATGTATATGTTTGCAATATTTTATCCCAAATTGACATCATTTACCTCATATATTGCTGCACCCACACAAACATATATGTTAAGATGTGCTGAAAATTTGAAAACCAACTTTCACAGAAACTAATTTTATAATAATTTACACACATTTTCTTTGCATAAATGCTATATATTATGAAATCTGATTCAATTTCCTATATTTTCTATTTTTACTTCATCTTCAAATAACTTAGGGAAGTACCCCTAATTGTCACTTAAAGTCAAATTTTTCCGTTTATTCGAGTATTATGTGGCATCTAAAGTGTCTTTAAAGGAGTCCATGATTGTGCATCAACCCATTATTTGATATAAGAAGATCACATGTACAAAATAAATTAATTTTAAATGGAGCACATAGTTTTATTAAGGAATCATGTAAAAAAAGATCCCTAAACCATTAATCAATACCATTAATAACACTAATGTATCTCAATAGACGATTTGTTTTTCATATGGATAAAAATGTTTTGTTATAGTTTTATTAATGAATCATGTAAAAAAATATCCCTAAACCATTAATCAATACCATTAATAACACTAATGTATCTCAATAGACAATTTGTTTTTCATATGGATAAAAATGTTTTGTTATTGTCGGTACAAATGGATGAATATCATAATGAAAAAATCCTTTAGTGACCATGCACTATAAAACAAAGTGAGCCTAAATATCCTTATTATCATTGTTAAGTGTCTCCCCAAATGACATTTTATGTTAAAATGTTCATAGTACTCTAAATACTACGTTGTAAATATGATTTATATGGTTATCAAAAATTTGTTATTAAACTTCAAGGTTCATAATCATCCAAAACCACTTATAATAATAAAAAATGACCTAGATACACCATAATTATGTAATGGTTAGAGGTAAACAAAAAATAAAGAATAACTTATTATAATAAAATCAATTAAAATAAAACATCACACCTAAAGAAAGAACATGCCACTTAAAAAGAATGACATGATAAAATAAAACCAATGAATTAGATGAATCCAACCAAACCACAAGCCATATAAACAAAAAAGTTATGAGGAAAGGCTTAGGATGAAGAAAAATGAATATGATAACATAAATCAAATGAGGAATATTACTATTAAATTAACTAAGCCTTTGGAAAAAGTAAAAAAATGGTAATATATCAAAATATGAAATGGTGAATATTATAGAAAATAATTAAAAATTAAATAAACAAGAACAACTACAAAGCAGCAAGTTCCTGTAGAAAGGATTTTGCATATAAAGAAATAAGAATCACTAGATCTCTACAAAAGGCAAGTCCCTACCCAAAGGATTTTGCATATAAAGAAACAACAATCACTAGATCTCTATCAAAGGCAAATCTCAGTGATTTGTTTTCAACATCAGGTAAGAAATGTGTTCATCTTACAAATAAACTAGGGCTACTACTTGTCTTTTATAACTCTATCAATATGCTTAGTTTAGATGGCGTGTTTTGCTATGACATACACAATTTTTTTATATGAAAATATAGGATATTCTAGAGTACGATCTTATGATTCTGAATATGTAATTTTTTTCTTTAAAACTATGTTTTAATTATTTATAATTATTTTTCTAAATGACACACATCGATTTTTTAAAATAGTTACAAGGATTGTTTGTTATATAACTTTTGATTTCCATCACCATTTCCCAATAAAACTATATGGTGCACTAGATGAGATCAAGCTCTACTATCTTATATTTAGAAATCAAGGGTTTCATTAATTTTTTTCCCTAAAGTGTTGCACCCGCACATAAGGTTTTAATTTCAAGCTTCTGTGAATTCAATAATTAATAATAAAAAACTAATTCATGAAATTTTTTGAATAAATAGTGTTGCACTAGGCCCATATGTCCTGTATATTTCTGCAATATTTTATCCCAAATTGATATCATTTACCTCATATATTGCTGCACAAACATATATGTTAAGATGTGCTGAAAATTTGAAAACCCACTTTCACGGAAACTAATTTTATAATCATTTACACACATTTTCTCTGCATAAATGCTATATATTATGAAATCTAATTCAATTTCCTATCTTTTCTATTTTTACTTCATCTTCAAATAAGTTATGGAAGTACCCCTAATTGTCACCTAAAGTTAGAGTTTTCCGTTTAATCCAGTATTATGTGGCATCTAAAGTGTCTTTAAAGGAATCCATGATTGTGCATCAACCCATTATTTGATATAAGAAGATCACATGTAGAAAATAAATTAATTTTAAATGGAACGGATAGTTTTATTGATGAATCATGTAAAAAAATTCCCTAAACCATTAATCAATACCATTAATAACACCAATGTATCTCAATAGACGATTTGTTTTTCATATGGATAAAAATGTTTTGTTATTGTTGGTACAAATGGATGAATATCATAATGAAAAAATCTTTTAGTGACCATGCACTATAAAACAAAGTGAGCTTAAATATCCGTATTATCATTGTTAAGTGTCTCCCCAAATGACAGTTTATGTTAAAATGTTCATAGTACTCTAAATACTACATTGTAAATATGATTTATATGGTTATCAAAAATTTGTTACTAAATTTCAAGGTTCATAATCATCCAAAACCACTTATAATAATAAAAAATGACCTAGATACACCATAATTATGTAATGGTTAGAGGTAAACAAAAAAATAAAGAATAACTTATTATAATAAAATCAATTAAAATAAAACATCACACTTAAAGAAAGAACATGACATTAAAAAAAATGACATGATAAAATAAAAACCAATGAATTAGATGAATCCAAACAAACCACAAGCCATATAAACAAAAAAGTTATTGAAGAAAGGCTTAGGATGAAGAAAAATGAATATGATAACATAAATCAAATGAGGAATATTACTATTAAATTAACTAAGCCTTTGGAAAAAGTAAAAAAATGGTAATATATCGAAATATGCTATGGTGAATATTATAGAAAATAATTAAAAAATAAATAAACAAGAACGGCTGCAAAGCAGCAAGTCCCTGCACAAAGGATTTTGCATATAAAGAAATAAGAATCACTAGATCTCTATCAAAGGCAAGTCCGTGCCCAAAGGATTTTGCATATAAAGAAACAAGAATCACTAGATCTCTATCAAAGGCAAATCTCAGTGATTTGTTTTCAACATCACGTAAGAAATGTGTTCATCTTACAAATAAACTAGGGCTACTGCTTGTGTTTTATAACTCTATCAATATGCTCAGTTTAGATGGTGTGTTTTGCTATGACATACACAATATTTTTTTATGAAAATATAGGATATTGTAGAGTACGATCTTACAATTCTGAATATGTAATTTTTTCCTTCAAAACTATGTTTTAATTATTTATAATTATTTTTCTAAATCACACACATTAGTTTTTTAAAATAGATACAAGGATTGTTTGTTATATAACTTTTGATTTCCATCACCATTTCCCAATAAAACTTAATGGTGCACTAGATGGGATCAAGCTCTACGATCTTATATTTAGAAATCAAGGATTTCATTAATTTTTTCCCAAAAAGTGTTGCACCCTCACATAAGGTTTTAATTTCAAGCTTTTGTGAATTCAATAATTAATAATAAAAAACTAATTCACGAAAAATTCTGAATAAATAGTGTTGCACTAGGCCCATATGTCTTGTATATTTCTACAAGATTTTATCCCAAATTGACATCATTTACCTCATATATTGTTGCACCCGCACAAACATATATGTTAAGATGTGCTGAAAATTTGAAAACTCACTTTCACAGAAACTAATTTTATAATAATTTACACACATTTTCTTTGCATAAATGCTATATATTATGAAATCTAATTCAATTTCCTATCTTTTCTATTTTTACTTCATCTTCAAATAAGTTATGGAAGTACCCCTAATTGTCACCTAAAGTTAGAGTTTTCCATTCATTCCAGTATTATGTGGCATCTAAAGTGTCTTTAAAGGAGTCCATGATTGTGCATCAACCCATTATTTAATATAAGAAGATCACATGTACAAAATAAATTAATTTTAAATGGAACTGATAGTTTTATTGATGAATCATGTAAAAAAATTCCCTAAACCATTAATCAATACCATTAATAACACCAATGTATCTCAATAGAAGATTTGTTTTTCATATGGATAAAAATGTTTTGTTATTGCCGGTACAAATGGATGAATATCATAATGAAAAAATCCTTTAGTGACCATGCACTATAAAACAAAGTGAGCTTAAGTATCCTTATTATCATTGTTAAGTGTCGCCCCCCAATGACATTTTATGTTAAAATGTTCATAGTACTCTAAATACTACGTGGTAAATATGATTTATATGGTTATCAAAAATTTGTTATTAAACTTCAAGGTTCATAATCATCCAAAAACCACTTATAATAATAAATAATGACCTAGATACACCATAATTATGTAAAAATAAAGAATAACTTATTATAATAAAATTAATTAAAATAAAACATCACACTTAAAGAAAGAACATGCCACTTAAAAAAATGACATGATAAAATAAAAACCAATGAATTAGATGAATCCAAACAAACCACAAGCCATATAAACAAAAAAAGTTATGAGGAAAGGCTTAGGATGAAGAAAAATGAATATGATAACATAAATCAAATGAGGAATATTACTATTAAATTAACTAAGCTTTTGAAAAAGTAAAAAATGGTAATATATGAAATAGAAAATAATTAAAAAATAAATAAACAAGAACGGCTGGCTGTAAAGTAGCAAGTCCCTACAAAAAGGATTTTACATATAAAGAAACAAGAATCACTCGATCTCTATCAAAGGCAAGTCCCTACCCAAAAGATTTTGCATATAAAGAAACAAGAATCACCAAATCTCTATCAAAGGCAGATCGGAGTGAATTGTTTTCAACATAAGGTAAGAAATGTGTTTATCTTATAAATAAAGAAAGTTGATTGTCTTTGTAATAATGTAGGTATTTAATTAAACTCGATCAATTAGCTTGATCTTGTTAATTGACTTTCCTATTCAATTGGCTTGATCTTGTTAATTGACTTAATTTTGTTGATTGCTTGATCTTGTTCATTGTTTGACTCCACTGAATCAACCAGTAGAAAAACCACTGTAGAAAAACCATTGTACCTTCACTCTTGCTGCTATCTACGCATATGCTTGTATCTTTTTTGTTGAAACGTGTGTTACCACATTTATTGCGTCCTTTGCTTTAGCCTTTGTCTAGGTCTTGGCCTTTGTTAAGGACTATGTTATATAAGAATTTATATTATGCGCCCTATTAATGATCAAGTATTCTGCGCTCTATTGATGATTACAAAAATTAAATTGTCATTTTATTTTTATCTTATGAATTTAAAATGGAAAAAATATTACCGGAATTATTTATGAGTTCTCGGTTTATAAAAGTCATGTGAAAAAATATTTATTTTTTATATTAATTTTTTTTATAAAATTTAGTTGATTAATACTTTATTTAAACAATTTTAAAAAAATATAAATTTGAGATAAGCATAAAAAGTAAAAGGGTAAATTTGAGCAGTAAAATGCACAGTAAAGGTATTACTGCCCATTTTTTTCATAAATGACTTTGGCATTTGGACTACATGCTTCAACTTCTCTTGAATTTCGCAGATTGGATGATCATGATGAAGATGAAGTCAAATAACAAAGTTCAGAATTGCATGAGTAAGCATGCTAGGCTCATCTTCTAAGGGAGTATGAGTGTTATGGTACATGGGATATCTTATCTATTTGTGGAGTACTGAAGGGCATATAGTCACTAAGGAGTTGAAGATCCATGCGTTAAGCATTGAGTCATGTTAAATCTCATGATTCATATATTGCATAGTCATGTCCAGAGCAATAGTTAACTAAATGTTGATTTTACTGATTCATGCAAACATGAGGGTAACATTTATTACTTATGACAAGACCGCCTGCATCACTAATTAACCTGGAGGCTATTCACTATTTTAAAGAGGGTGCAATTGGTCACAGTAATTTTCACGTTAAAATCACATTGAAGTGACGAGTGATCTCACTATTTAATAACGCCCTGGGAATAACATCCATTGATAAGGGTGCAGTCAATTGGCCGTCTGCTCTCCTAGGAGTATAAAATCATATATAACTAAATAATAAAATAAAACACATCTTTATTAATTCATTAAACAATTAATATATATATATATATATATATATATATATATTAATCATGAATGTGCGCCTAATAATTACTTGTAGTTTTAATTTTGTTAAAAACTATGCATGCAATATTGATTTCAAAACAAGCGTTTAGATGCATGGTTGACTATTTGTTTAGGATCTTAAAGTTTTTGGGGCTTATTGATTAAAACGATTTAATCTGCTTAGCTACAGCAGATTACGGGGTTTGTTTTAATTTATTTTAGTGCTTGTGAACATCGGTAGCCTTCTTTAGGAGAATGGATCAACCCTTGTTGTCACTAATCTATTCGCTCTTTCCATCGCTGGATACAATGCGTACATCATTGTAATATCTTCAAGTGCCATTGCTCAAAGCTTGCTTCACTACACACTTTGAAGGTGCCCCATTTTGAATAAAACGCAAACATTAATCTTTATTAACCCATACAAGCAAGGTAGAGGCAAGTGCATTGAATTTCATTTAGTTTTTCTTGTATGTTTATTTTTTTTTTAATAACAAATTAAGTTTAATGCATGAGGCAGACATATTGAGGTAGCCTTAGACGGACAAAAGGAATCAATACCATGACAAGAAAAGATAACACGGCAAGAAAAGATAAGATGTGGAGACCATGCTTACAATGCCATGCTAAATGGTCTATCGTCCAAGTGCCATCAATCTCGATTTATTCTATTGCTGGAATTTGTACTGTCGTGTTGCTTGTGTATCTAAAGATAACATGATCAAATCTCAGGACTGTCTTGAAGCAGCATTCCAAGCGAGTTGCCTCATGTCAGGAGGGTAGGTTACTACTTTGCTGAGAAGCACAATATTTTTACTTCTACATAGATGAACAGAAGGAAAGGGCCATGGCTATGGCACTAGTGGACGAGGAAGAAGACTATGACGAAGTCTTTTTACAATAGTAAAGCTATTCTCATCACCATGATTCAGATCAATAGTCCTCAAGCAAAAATTTATCACCATGACAGAGGTAATAACTCTTATGTTTCCATTGAAATTCCCAAGTCACTATGTAATCAGAGCGGATTAAAAAAATCTCTTCGCTAGGTTATACCCTACAGGCCCATGTAGCTGTAGAATATTGCTTAGTGTATGGATTGATTCATGGCTTGGACTATGGCGACTTGTGGAGTATTAACATATCCACCGGGTTGTCTATAGTTTGCTCACCTCATGGAGGGTTGATTTGTCTATGGCTTGCTCACCTCATGGAGGGTTGATTCTTGCTTGTAACTGTTTTGATGTTTCATCAAATAATTAAATTTTGAAATAATTACATTAAATTTGTCAAGTTCTGTTTAGAATTCCCTTTTCTTCTTGTTTTATTAGACTATGGTTTATTTTGTTTTAAATAACTACGCAAATATGAGCTGCAAATTACCTCATTGACCAGGGATTTAAATGCCAACTCATTTCATAAAGTCTTTACACCTGTAGCATGCTTTAATATAAACGAATACCAACATCTGTCATAAAGTCTTCCCACCTGTAGCATCCTTTAATATAAATTAATGCCAAGATCTGTCAATATGTTCAAAGGATTTAAGAGAGAATATAGCTTTGGTCTCACAACATTCTCAGGTCCTGAGGCTGTAGCCTAAAATCAAGACAACAAAACGTGCATGCTATTTGATAGTCTAAGGTGGACCAGAAAAATACGAGAAGCCGAATGAATCCAACAACACAAAGCAATATGCCTATTGAATTCAAATGGTGATCATAAAAATTTGAAAAGAATGTGGACGGATCGTGTGATGGTATCGAGAGTAGCACAAACAAACGGATTTCAGAAATTTCGTCTGAGGAATTTTGTTCATTTTTCTCTCTTTCAATTATAGTGGAGTGGTTTTTGCGGACAGATTGAAATAGACTTGATGACTCTCGTAAATATTTTCTACAATAAAAGTTAAATTATTTTAAATTGGTTGGTTTTTCACCACTAGTTTTCTTTGCTTTTGACACTCGAATCTGTCGAAGCCGAAGCTTTTGTTTTTTGCTTTTTCATAATATTCGTTTAGTACGACAGTGAAACGCTGCTCGTGACATGTTATCGGGGTCTTTGCGCACTGGGGGTGCAATTTATATGGCTGCTATTGTGTAAAAGAGATTCTCCTTGCTGAAGAGAGAATTAAATTATAGAGAGGTAAAAACTTCCTTGCTTTTACTTTGGCCGTACATAGATTGTTCACGGCATCCAATGCTGTGCTTTGATAGAAAAACTTTCGATGGATTGAATTGTTGTAATCTGTCCAAGAAGAAGAATTGACCATCTAGGTTTTTAAATTTCAGAGGGCTTGATCAATGAATTGAGAAGGAGGCAAAGTGAATGGAGGAGGAGGCAAAGTGGGAGATAGCTAATTGATGAATTTGGCTATCTACATATACTGCTATCAATGCAGCACAGAACGCATCAAATGGATTTTTCCAATCATGGAATGGGAATGTTGTGGAGTTCTGTTAATCATATCATCTCCCACCGTTCCAGTGTTCTGGCTTTGAGAGCTTACTTCCTAAACCCAAATAGAACGAAATACAAAGTAGAAGAAAAACAATTTGAAAATTCATTCAAAAGAGAATTAGAAAACAATATCCGTTATTGCTCATGCTTTATGAAACTTGATAGAATGTTTACCTGAAGTTGAAACTAATGTCAAATTTGTGCAGATCAAAAGACATACAGAAATGGAATCTTAGCTGTGTCACCATAGCTCCATAAATAAAAAGATCAAAAGAAAATGGTTTATTCTACCTGCAACCATGCTTGCAATTTGATTATAAGTTTTTTAAGTTTAAGGTAGGAAATAATGAATTCCAGCAAGCACTCTTCTTGTATTCCTTCAAGCAAAAGAGACTCTTAAGAGACTCTTAGAATAAGGAATTCAAGAAAAAGAGACTCTTAAGAGACTCTTAGAATAAGGAATTCAAGAAAAAGAGACTCTTAGAATAAGGAACTCAAGCAAATAAGGAATTCAAGCAAAGGAGACTCTTAGAATAAGGAAGACAAGCATGACAAGCATACCAGCAGGAGCCAGGCTGCTCATGTTGAATGCTGTACATGTGATATGATATGCTATAAGGGTGTTGTACAGGTGATATTAGATGGAATAAAATAACCATACAAATCAGAATGTGCAAGCTACTGATGATGCTCCAAAGAACAGCCCTTGTCGCCCAACTTATCATAGCAGTTTTACCGGTCTATTAAGGAGGGCATCCTTTTCCATTATTAGAGCTGAAATAGTCGTTATGACAAGAATAGGCCCTTGATGACGAGGTTTTGTCTTGAGAACACAAGAGTAAATAAATATAAATCATCTGCTCTTATCAAGGTTATAAATTACATAGGGAGGTTTAAGGGTAAATATGATCTAAATCCCTTTAGTTATGAGGGTTATAGCCGTTGGAGTTTTCATGCTCTTACTAATTGCTCTATACTGTGAACCAGTCTGCCCTATCGCATCGCTCCAGCCAGGGATTGTAACATCTCTTCCTGCTCATCGCTATAGCTCTAAACGGTGCAGCAGACTACAAAGAATAACTCAGCATTTGCGCATCTATGTAGGCCCTTTGAACTAAATTCCATATTTGGGTGCACAGAAAGGAGTAGCAAGAACAAAGGCAAGAGCATAGCCATGGGTGATATGATATGGTGTAAATGTGTTGTACTAAGGGCTTCCTTGTAGAGCATGCACACTGCCATCCTATCTGAGCATGCACACTAACATCATAACTATCATAACATAACATAATTATATGAAAAATAATTGTACTAACATCATAACTATGATAACATAATTATATGAAAAATAATTGTAACATAAATGTTACAAAACTAATGTTAACTAAAAGTTAACAATAATTCATGTATGAGTTTCTTATTACCTATTTGCATATAAGAAACTATATACTAGTTGCCTAGTTGCCTCCACTTGAGGCCAAATAAGCCAAATAAAGCCTCAAAACATTTGATTGGTTTCGAGCCAGGTTGGTTCCCATTTAGATGACAGATACATTAATTTATGTAAAAAAGAATTTGAAAAAACAAGAAACCTGGTTAAAACTTAGGTTATAGTTTTGATTTGTGTGTATATCAACTTTAGTTTAAGTGAAGACTAATTCAAATGGGGCAAGGACTAGTAAACATTTCAAAAATATTTATTTTAACATCTTGCAAGTATAAAGAATTTATTTTTTAAAATAAGAAAGATTACATATTAAAAACTTCCAACATATATGTTATTTATAATTATTTTTATGATATTTATAAAAAAAACTTGGGATCTATTCATCATCTTATTATCCCATGTTAACATGTACTTTGTATGCAAAATAGTGAGGCTCATCAATTTCTTTGTATCTCTTAACATTTAAATTCATGATATAAAAGTGGCAAAACCTTCATCAAAACAATAAAACTCCTTCACTAAATCAATGAAACTCCATTATCTTTGCTTTTAAAGACATTGAAAATAAGTAACCCGACATTAAAATGGAGATCCTTTGTAAAAAATACATATCCACACTTTACAAAACCCAATTTACAATAGAAAACTCAATTTACAATAGACGGAAGGATGTTTTTATATCTCTTCACAGTCCAGTAAAGCATGCTATTCGATGATTGTCGCGTATTCCGAAGCGGGATTCTGTACCTTGAATTTTCTTCACTTGGATTTAGTCCAAGCATGACGCTAATCCAATGCATCGCTTGTTTATCATGCTCCGCTCCGGTATCGGCAATGAAAAGTGGCTTATCCTCGTCAAACAAATTTGATCTTTCCAATAACAAACTATGTAGGGCTTTGTCGTGATCTTTTCTGTGCAGTACAATATCTGTGAGCAATGTCAATATGAAGTGTCGATGGCTAGAGCGTTTGATTTTTTCAACTTGCTTATGATATGGCTTTTTGCTGTGTATTCTTTGAGGTTGGTAATTCCAATACCAAGAGAGGAGGAAAACCTAAAACATATTCCTCTCTCTGTTTGCTTTCGCTACCTCTTGCAGTCGATGAGCGTTCGGTCCGACGGCATAATCTGATCGAGAACGATAATGAACCCCATCACCAAAGCTTGGTCGTAGCCAGGTTGCACTGACAGATTGAACACATCCCCTCCCAGTGTTATATCTGATCTCACCTGCTTTGGCTTCACCTGCAAAATCCCAAATATTTTCAGAAGATTGCAAGAATACAGTCCAATAAATTACTCTGAATATACATATACACCGTAAACAAGACATTCGGCAAAATATAGACCTCTGCAACGACTTCGTTAAAGCTGTTGAGAAGGGTGAAGGAACGCTTGGCATAACATCCTTCGAAACGGTAATCTGGCTTCTTCTTCTTCTTGCAATCAGCCGTAGAAGAATAACAGATGTACACCTCTGCTAAACTCTTTGAGGACATTAGCAATGATGGCGTTCTTCTCACGACGAACAATGGTTTTTGCGATTCCCGCAATTCTCCGAAGAATCCTTGCCATTCATTCTGAAGGCTCAGCCTCTGTTTCATGTACAATAATACAATTCAATGCACTTTCAAACGTTCCAGAGATTTTATTTTTCTAAATGGAAACTAAACAACGGAAATCCAATTGAGAGATATAATATATTATATGTTTGTATACCTTTCGTCGCATTGTGACGATAGCCATTCCTACAGCGTCCATGAGAAGGATTTCGTCCTTGGGATCTGAAGGATAGTTGTCCACTCTAAACACAAGGTTCCCGCTAGAATCGAACACAGTACAGCCATTGCAGCTATAAACAAGAGATTTTTTCCACACTGTGAACGTCGTGACAGAAACCTTGGAAACATTATCATCGATCAGAACGTTTCCGGAGAAGTCTGGCTTGTGTGGATGAATCTTGGCAGCCATTGTTCGTCAGAATATGAGGTAGCGAAGAACAAAGAAATTGGCAGGTAGAGAGGACGCCACAGGCTTCTGACTGGGTACTGATAACTCGTCCGGTCAATACCTTCTTATATGCGGATGGTCATTGCATCGAAATTGGCCCGCCCTTATCTTCATTAAAAACATAACTTTATGTGCTTTAAATTAATATCAAGGGATTGATCTGAAAACATCCTTGACTCGCTCTTTAATATATTTAAAAGATTATAAGGTTATAAATTGCGCCACCTAGTTATCAACTCTTTGTGGGTGGCTATTCAACATCATATTTGGTATATGATAAACGTTGGGATTAGGACTGACTAATACTATAAAAGAGGAAAATGATAAGGTTACGATGGTGTGGAAGAGGTTGTACCGGGTGCTCCATATGTGTACAAAATGGCCCATTTAGCATGATAGTTAGTTGAGGGTCGCTTTTAAAAGTGGAGATATTATGTCACCCCATAATAATAGGAAAGAACCTCATTTCAAACACATTTAATGTAATCAAATGTGTTAGGGTTCTCAATTTCTTGCATTATAACTATCCCGGGATTGAGACGACCTTGTCATTTAGTCACGTCTCCTTATCATAACATATAAAATATAAGAGACCATGTCTGTACCAAATAACTGCTACACGGGATAGTAACAACAATAAATAATCGAATATGAGATGCTGCTCTTAATTGTGGCCACATAACATTAACCAAACCATGGCATGGATTTATTTTATATTATTCTTTACTCTCGCAAATATTAAATTTAATTATCGTGCACGATAAGTGACATTGTGGGAGGATGCTTTAACTGCAGCCTCACAAAATTGTATGAATTATTGTTGCTTATTATTTTATAGGATTTGTCTATTCATTAAGCTTTTTTTAATATAATTATTTTTTCATCTAAAATATAACTTATTATTAGAGAACTCCTAATTAAATGTTATATTGTTAGATATTTATTTAAAATAGTAGAAATTTATTTTAAATCTTAATTCTTAAATAATTTTTATATGTTTAATAGAATTAAATTAATTTTTTATGTTATATAAAAAAATATTAATAAATAAATTGAGAAATGAAATATTTAATTTCACCCAAAGAAGTTAGGTGCTCTCTAACCAAATATGGGGGAGATCGTGTCACCTTAGTCACGTTATGCTAGGTGATATAAACAAACAATATTAAAAAAATGAAAAATATAGATTACATATCAATTTAAATAAATAAAATAAATATTAATCTAGCATAAATCTATTTTAAACTAGATATATCAAGTACCAAGAGGGATCCAAATGGTAAAAAGTGTACACATCAAGAAATTGGATCCCTCTCGGTGCTTGATAGATCTGGGTTTAAATGGATCTATGACAGTATATATTTAAAATTCAAGAGATAAGTAGAATTGCCAAGGGAGGAGAACATATGTGTGAAGTTAAAAAAACAAAACTTCCATATGTCAATATTCGTGATCATGCTAACTCAATGTTCATAATGGAATGAAAAACAAAAAGTGATGAAGGTGCTACAAGATGACTTATGTTGACATGTAGGTGCATTTTTCCATTTTTAGAGCTTTCTCCATTCTTTTTTTAGTGTAATAATATTGTTTCACAAATAGTTTTATAGCTTTCTATGCAAATGTGATGGGTTATATCACGTGAGCATGATCATTGAGAAATGATTTATGAGCTCAGTGATAAATGTATATTTTTTCATTGAAACATAATATTGAATAAACTCTCATTCGTTGTTTGGGATATTGTAATATCCCAAATTTTGGACCTAACACTTATGGGCATGTGCCTATTGATTATGATGATTATCTTGATGTTTTATTTTTATATTGAGTCGAAGACCCCACTGCATATGAACATGATGATTTGTTTTATATATTGGGCGTAAGCCAATTATTGATGATATATGTATATGCTTGTTTGTGTTGGGCGTGGACCTTGAAGCCCATGATTGATGATATGTTTTGTGTTGAGGGAGGAGCTCTGGAGCACTTAAGTGATTGATGATTTGTGTTGAGCGAGAAGCTTTAGAGCACATGAGTACTTATCTTTGTGTTGAGCAAGAAGCTCTGGAACACATGAAAAGATAATTGGATGTGTTGGGTATAAGCCATGGAGCCTTCCATGTTGATGTTGAGAATAAACTCTAGAGCATCGGATCCTTGTCCATTGAATCCCTAGGTGTATCATACAAGTACATCCTAGCACTAGAGTTGAGCGAGGAGCTCTGGAATCACACTGAATTGTAACTCCCTATTAAAGTGTTAAGTATGGGCTCTAGTAAGTGCTAGGGGTTACTGAGAAGAATTTAATAACTTCTGAGTGAAAATGACTCAAGAAAAATATTGATCTCATCATACTTATTTATAAGTGATTAAATGAAATTTTGAATTTTTGTATTCTCATCAAATTACTAAAGAGCTACCACGTTATACAAGGGAAATCCAACATTGAAGGATGTTTAGATTTTCCTAGCCCAGTAGACCTAAACCATCTACCTACTTGACCTTAATGAAGAATTGTCATTAACTCTAGGGATCATGGTATATGATGCCCTTAGACAAATGTTAACAAAGTGTTATATTATTATGTACTTAATACATGGTATGTATAAAGAATTAAATATATTAATAATATAAATAAATGAAAGACAGAAGAGAAGCTCCATCAATTATTATTTATTATAAAATATTAATAAGTAGTATAATGTCTATGAAATTCCAACTAGGAACTAGGAGAAAGTTTCAAAGTTAAAATATTAATAATTACCCAAAGTAATTGAAAAGGGTTAAATCAAGAAACCAAGGTTTCTTGATTTAAATGTCTCTTTGATTGAAAACTCTGTCTATAAAGACTCAAGCCAAGGAAAGGCTTGGGTTTCTGATCAATCATTAGAGGAGTCATGTTCTTCCTGTTGGCTCTCAAGTAAATTCTTGAAGAAACATTTCCTGGAAGGAAAAGGAGAACCGATCCAGATGTGATACACCATGTAGGAAACCCTACCTCAGGATCTCTAAGCTACTTGCATGTTGGAGTCCAGCTCAGGGGGATCTGGATTATAACCAGGAACAATTTCAGGTCATGGTTCGGAGGAACGTGGAAGTTCTCAAGTGTTTTGGTCATCAAAATTAGAGGTCGAATCTGTCTTAAATTGTTAATGTTGGTTATCTAAAAAGTGGGCAGGTTCAGCCATGAAAGGAGTTTCAGAAAAGTATAGGTATGAGTTCTTAGTATGTCAAGTTCATTTCTACGGTAAATGTTGGCTCCTTTATGTAAATTTTCTGTATGTATTTCTAACTCTAGAAATGATGGTTCTGTCCATATCTCCTTGGGTTACATTTCTTTAATCCTAACCCTAGACTATATTATATTTTCTAGATTAATTGATAGAAATATTGGGTAGGTGATTTCAATGCATCTCCTAACCCTATGTGTTTTATTTTCTCATTAGAATCTGCTAGGGTTCGTATTTCTTAAATATTACCCTTGGGTTGTAAATGTTATCATAGGCTGTATGTTACTAGGATTGCATCTTTAAGTTTGTTTCTGTATCAATTCAGTATTCAAATTTTGTTACTGTAAACTAGGGTTTGATTTCGAGTAACTAAGTATTCATCCTCTAGGCTTATTACTCTGCTAACATATTTGCAGAGGCTTATCTAAGTTTATTTCCAACTAGCTCAAAAGTACCAATAAAGGAACTAGGATAGTATTCATATAATTATTAACCACAATAAGTAAATGAGAAATATTAAATATAAGTATTTAGTAGCAGAACTAGAATATAAATTTAATCAAGAGTAAATAAACCATTAACATTATACAAGGTCTTCCTTAACTATAAAATAAATAGAAAATCAATTTCATTAAAATAATGGCATCATAACTACATGAGCAAAGGAGGCATCATGACCATCCATGTGGTCCTATATCAAATCTCTCATCTTATATATATATATATATATATATATATAAGCACCCAATATTCTATCTATTCCATCATAAACAACCAAATTTGATTTATACATAACCATTAAACAAAATTACATAACTCATCAACACATTACATATAATAACTTAAACAATATCGAAATCATATTATAAACCCATGTATTACAAACACAGGAATCGAATCCCATGGGAATACAAGCTTAGCCACTTTTTATTCATTAAATACAACTCATCACATTAATATCCAAACAGAGTCGAACCCTATTGAGTTTTGTTTGCATCCAAACTATGTCCACACTATACATAACATGTATGTGGGTAACAAATTATAAACCACCACCATGCTGACAATACGAACTGCGATTATGCTCCAACACGGCCTCGTCCAAATACATAGAGTCCATTTACAGTCTAAACACAACAACAAATGCCATAATGGGCTTATGACCTGGGATTCTACAAAATCCACACTACAAACAAAACCCATGAAATCATAACATTAAATAACCAACAGATGCTACGCACAGCATACACCCAAGCCACGACAATGCCAAAATAAAATTACACAGTATCATTTTAATAACCAACTACTCTAATAACGAATCATCCTTTAATTATTCATTAGAATTATCTACAGTAATGATACATCAAAGCTATCACATCCATTAGGGAGAAGGCTTAAGCCACTTAAGGGTTGGTCCTTCAAACCCGCGTTGCTCACTAATACAACACATTAAAAATACTCAATAGATAAACTTCAACGATGGTGTATGTATGTTCCTAAAGCTCGGTCATTAAACCATTAACATAGCATACACTTTCCACACACATTAAACTTGAAAACAATGGCCATTTATTAAAAATGTACAGTATATACATTATACACAATATGGTATATCACAATGTCTCCACACAGTCCCTTCTGAACCCAAAATGAAGTGCACTCAGGCATGCCAATGGGTTATGGCATGATTGCAACAAATGGTGCAGCCCATGGCTCAAAGGCCCAAACCTTTTATAAATTACAAACCAAAAATTTATACACAGAGCCGAGGGAAACATGATTTTACCCATGGCCAGAAGCCACCGAAACATTGAATTAAAAAACCCAAGTCTGAGTATTACATGCCTAAAGGAGAATTTAAACCCCACAGTAAAACCCCAATCAAGCAACAAATCCAAACGTAGTCTGCGCAAAAAGGGCTGAGAGATAGCAAGTATAGACATGCTAACAGGATTGCCATGGTCACTTTACAACACCTTGGAGCTGACAGCGAAGTATGGAGCCACCCCACTTTCACTACCCTATCACCTACAACCAAAATCGAATACGATTTGGGTGAGAAGTATGACCACATCTAAAATGGAAAAATGCAAACCATAGTAATGTTGAGATGCCAAGAGAGCTCTTACCTTCACTGCAATGGAGGTCACCTCCATTCTCCCCTACGCAGAGCAAGACCAAACCCCAACTCAACCAAAGAAAATGATAAAACTCTGGTGTGCGAAGCCCTAAGCTTGGGGCTGTCACATTTTTCGAGGGCATTAAATGCACCAGCTGGGGACCATTATCGCATTAACAAAACCCAATCTCCATAGTTCAATTTCATTGTATTATTGTGTCCTCCAATGCAATACATAAACCCCTCTAATCTCTGGTTCAACCATATGATAAACGTCGAACCCAAAACCCTTTACAATGTATCATATATTTCAAAGTCTCATTCATACATGGTAGGTTCTAGTCCAAAATCAAGTTCCAAGCTTTAGTATATAGGTAATATACAAGCCATGTGTTTAGAGGTTAGGTCCTTATCTCCCCGGTTGTGAAATAATAAATGCTTAAGGACCATGGCATATAGATTATGCCATGGTAGTATTTTTGTCTATTTTTAAGACCAAGTTCTGAACGGTAAACAAGTTTATGATGTGCCATCAAAACAATATATTCATTAATAACAGTAATAAAATAGAAATAAAGTTTATTTGTATAGATTATTTAAGTATCACATAGTTAATTATCTAGGATATATAATTAACAATTATGATTACCTTGCTATCAATTGGAAGTAGTATTGAAGTGTAATGATGAATAGTAAAGACAAATAAAGATCGAAATGATAAAAGAGGTTCCTTAGTTCGATTGAACTAAGTAAGTCTGCGTAACAAGTAATACTTTACCTTTAAGATCGTCATGGGAGAACGAGTCCCTCCACTCCACCCACTTTGTTCCCATAAACAAAGTCAAGTCAGAACTTAATAAATAACACAGTAAACAATGCGCTGAAGTAAACAAGGTTCTATACAAATCATTAACACATCGATAGCAATGTCAAACAAGAAAATAATTTAATAACTAGACTTATGAGATCGTAAGTAAAATGTACTAATAATAAATGACTGCAAGTAAAGGAAAGAATGTAAGGACAACTTACGAATAGACAACAGTACAAGTATTGTACGTATATTCCACAAGAGTAACAATGTTGCATTCAGGTAGTTTTTACTAGCTTATAATTTTTTTTTTCATTTTTTGGGGACATTACAAGTGATATCAGAGCCCAGTTTTAATACTAAGAGACCTATGAGCACAAAAAAATATCACCACAGAGAAATTAAAGTATTATATTAATTTTGTTACTAAAAGGAATTTTTTTTGTTATTAATTTTTTTTAAATTTACAGGAAAGCTTTTACTGTACAGTTCAATTTATGGACACAGAGGAAGATAACAGCCGGCAAGGAAGAATGAACACCCCGACCCCAGAAGGAGAACTGGTGGTCAAGCTAAATTCTGATATTTTGAAGACTATACACACTCTTCAAGTAGAACTGCGAAGTCTCAGAGAAGACATCTTGAATGAAAGAAAAGAACTACAAGCTATAAACTAATTATTACTAAGGAATATGATGGGAGGAATCCCGTAGGGTAAACCTACCCAATCCACAAATAGTTCCAAAAGAGAACCATACCATAAATGGGCCAACATCCAAAGAGATGGAGAAAAAGAGGAACGAACCCCAAAAGCACCGAAAGGAGATCATCATAGTCCCTTTAGTGATGACTTTACTTCTCCTCAGAGAAAGAAACAAAGAAGTAATGACAATCTTTATGGGGAGTTTCGAAAAATAAGAGCCTCGAGCTATGAAGGTGAAGTAAACACTAGGGAGAAGTTTGAAGAGTGGTTTCTGGGAATGAGTAAGTATTTCCAGGTTCATAACTATTCAAGTGAGATTAAGGATAGGCTTTCCATCTATAACTTAAATGGTAATGCAACAAGGTGGTGGAGGGATTTAAAATGCACCAAGAAAGATGAGTTAAGGGAAATACATTGCGATGCTTTCCAAAAAACTTTCCAAGAAAAATATATGTCAGAAAGGTTACTTGATTTAAAAGTGAAAGAGTTTCATGAACTACGCATGGGATCCATGACTACGAACATGTTTATTAACATATTTCTAGATCTGTTGCATTATGTACCATACATGAAATAATAAAAGGTAAACATCCAACAACTCCTAAGATGTCTTCCTCCCATTTTTCAGGACAGGATTGAATTTGACATGCCTAAAACTTTGGATACCATGCTGCACAAACCTAGGCTTCGTTATGAACATGGAAGGATGAGGTAGGGGAACCTGAACGAAAACCGAGACAAGCCTAAGAACTTCTATGATAACTGCAAACCTAGGTCCAACCCACAACCATATAGAGAGAAAAATAATAACTTTCAAGCGAACAAGAACTTTAATAGATCTGGTACAAATCCCTATGTACCAACTTCTAATGTTAACAAACCAATAGAAAGTGGAGCCAATGGAAATGTAGTGAGCCTCATTATGCCCGAGATTGTAAGAACAAGACCGGTGGGGTGTTGCATAACTTACAGGAAGAACTAATTGTTGAGTATATAGCTGGAACACCATGGATCTATGCATCCTTGGATGGCCTAGAGGAACACCATCAAGCTACAATGGTTGAAATGGAAGGTAAGATTTTGAGAACTTTTATTTCAATACTTATTGATCCCGGTGCTTGTCAGAGCTATGTTTCACCTAAAATTATTGATCTATGCAAACTAGGAAAAGAAAAACATGATAAACCTTAGTTGGTTCAGTTAGCCATAGGTATGAAATGGAAGGTTTCGAAAATTATTAAAGAACGTGAGATAAACCTGAATGGTTTTCCTACGAAAGTAAACCTGAACATCCTACCTTTAGGATTGCACGATGTACTGATCGACATGGACTAGATGGAACATCACCATGTCATGCTCAATTGTTTGCACAAGTATATCTTGCATACTGATAGCCTAGGGAACCAAGTGAAGGTTCAGGGAATTCCAAAGAAAGTTTCTATAACACAAGTATCTGACTTACAATCAAAGAAATGTGTTAGGAAAGGCTGCAAGTTGTTTGCAGTGAACATCCAAGACATAGAGTCTGACAGAGAGCAACACATAGAAGAATTCACCATTCTTGAAGAATTCAAGGATGTGTTTCCCGAGGAAATTCTAGTATTACCTCCAAAATGAGACTTAGAATTTTCCATCGAACTGATCCAAGGATCAGTTCGGGCGTCCAAAGCCCCTTACCGAATGAGTGGATCTGAGTTGGTGTAACTCAAACTATAGTTACAGGAGTTGATAGAGAAAGGGTATATTTGACTGTAATTTTTAAACCTATGTAGAGAAGCAAAGCATACAGATTCTTTTAAGCAAAATAAAGATCACAACACATCATTCACACTTAAACACAGATATTTACCTTCGAAACCCTTAACAGGGAAAACTAGAAAACCTTGGAGCCACACCTCCTATTTTCTCTTCATTACATTATGAGATCCTCACAATACAAAATATAGGTATTCTGCAACATCCAAATACCCTAATCCGTTAACCTGGATTAGAAAAAGACTCCAATCCCTTAACCAGGATAAAGTTACTTATTCATAGACAACTTCTAAAAATAGCCACAAACAACTATAAATAGCCATAAAATCTATAAATAGCCATAAAATCTATAAATAGACAAAAAAAAATTATTGCTGTGCTCGCAACAAAAATGACTTAATGGCCATTTTCGAATTAAAATAAGGCCTACGGTTTGTTTCCATCAAAGGTGCCTTTGGCATCGCCGAGATGTAGCGCTGACATGCGCACCTCCCATCCATACCCACATGCAAAGAATATAACATATACCCAACATTCTACCACTGGTTGTTTCCTTTGCATAGCAATGATTCATGTACTCATAAAGTCATAGGTTCAAGGAATCAATGCCCATAGATTCTGTACACCAAGAGAACTTCTCTGTACTAGCAGACTTTGTTAATGAGTCTACAACATTTTTCACGGTGTCAACCTTCTGTAGTAGCACCTTCTTTTATTCAACCATATCTCTCACAAAGTGATATTGCACATCAATATGCTTTGTCTTAGCATGATAAGCAGGGTTCTTTTCTAGGAATATTGCACTTTGTCTATCACATTCTAACCTTACACCTTTCTGTACAAACCCAATACCTAAACACAATATTTGCAACCACACAGCTTCTTTGCTTGCATGAGTGGCTCCCATGTATTCAACTTCTGTAGTTGAGAGTGAAACTACATCTTGTCTCTTGCTCATCCAATTGATAGCTCCTCCAAATAGGTTAAACACATACCCACTTGTAGATCTTCTATGATTAAGGTCTCCAGCCCAGTCTGCATCAACAAATCCATGTACATTTATTACTTTGTCTTGTCCAGGCCTTCCTTGGTAGAATATTGCATAATTTGTGGTGCCATACATATATCTGAAGACCCTCTTTACAGTTTTCCAATGCTCCTTTCCTGGTTTTGACATATATCTGCTCAAAACTCCCACTGCATGAGCAATGTCTTGTCTTGTACAGGTCATTGCATACTTCAAACTACCAACTGCACTGGCATATGGAACCTGTGACATGTCTTCTTCTTCTTCCTGTGTCTTGGGACACTTCTCTATAGATAACTTTACACCTATAGGAATAGGAACCTTGACCGGCTTGCTTTCCTACATGTTAAATATCTGTAGTACCATCTCAACATATTTTCTTTGATTTAAACTGATCATTTTGTTTGCACAATCTCTTCTTATCTCCATTCCCAGAATGAAGTTTGTAGCACCAAGATCTTTCATATAAAACTTGGAGGACAGTTGATACTTCACCTCCTTTATAACATCTTTGTTGTTTCCAATCAACAACATGTCATCAACATACAAAACTATGTTAATGAAGTCATCACCAACCTATTTGGAATATACACAGTGATCATCTTTGCTTCTCACAAACCCCAATCCAAGTATGTATGTGTCAAAATTTTGGTACCACGTCCTTGGAGATTGCTTTAGACCATAAAGGGACTTATTTAGTTTACATACCAACTCATTATTTACCTTTACTATGAACCCTTCTGGTTGTTTCATGTATATTTCTTATTCCAGATCCCCATGTAAGAACATTGTCTTCACATCCATCTTCTCGACTTCAAGATCAAAAGCAGCAATAATAGAAAGAAGAAATCTAATAGAAGTTAATTTTGCAACTAGAGAAAATATTTCACCAAAATAAATCCCCTCTACCTGAGAATATCCCTTTTCTACCAAGCAGGCTTTATACTTATCCATTTTATCTTCTGCATTTCAACTTCTTTTTAAATAGCCATTTGCTCCCAATGACTTTTCTCCTAGCTGGTAACTAGACTAGCTTCCAAGATTCATTTTTGTCCAAAGAATCCATTTCTTCATCCATGGCCTTTTTCCAGAGATCACTATCCTCTGAATTAATAGCTTCCTTCACATTTCTAGGATCATCATCAGTAATAGACATAGCAAAATGAGAGAGAAAATCAGGAGGGGAATACCTTTCTGGTTGCCTTATTTCTGGAGATGATCTCCTCAAAACTGGAGTAAGAGGTTCTTCTTCTTCTGATTCTGCTTCTTCTATTGAGTCAGATTCTTCACCTTTTAACTTAAACTATATTTTCTTTGGTTCCTTTTCCATTGGATTCACTTCCTATCTGGGGACTTCTTTGACCTATTGAAACACAACATCTTGACTGTAAATAGTCTTCTTATTTATGGGATTCCAAATCTTATGCCTTTTCATGCCATATTTATGGCTAAGAAAGATACACTTCTCAGCTTTGTTATCCAATTTGCTCCTTTTCTGCTTTGGAACATGTACATAAGCATCACAACCAAAAACTTTCAGATGCTTAATAGAGGGTTTCTTACCATTCCATACCTCTTGTGGAGTTTTATCAATCAATGCTGATGTGGGTGATCATTTTACCAAGTAACATGTTGTCTCCACTGATTCTGCCCAGAATTCGTCTCCTATCCCAGCACTACTTAGCATGCTCCTTGCCTTTTCCATCAATGTCCTATTCATCCTCCCAGCAACTCCATTCTGTTGAGGTGTGTATGGAGTAGTCTTTTTCCTTGCTATTCCACACTTCTTACAAAAGTCCTCGAATTCATTCCCATAGAACTCTCCACCATTATCTATCCTCAACACCTTTATTTTCTTTCCCAGACTAATTTTCTACAAGAGCCTTAAATTCTTTAAACTTGGCAAATACTTATGATTTCTTTCGAAGGAAATAAATCCATATGTTCCTTGAGAAATCATCTATAAATGAAACATAATACACAGATTTTCCTAATGATGGAACAAGAACAGGTCCAAACACATCACTATGTATTAATTCTAGAATTCCCTTTTCTCTTGTAGCACTAGATGCAAATCTTACTCGATTTTGTTTTCCATATATGCACTGTTCACATAAATCAAAATCCAGAGTGCAATTAGTCATACCTTCAACCATACCTTTACCTTGTAATTCTCAAAGTCCCTTTTCTCTGATATGCCCCATTCTTTGATGCCACAGCATTGTCTTTCCTCCTGATGTAGTTAGGGTTTTGTCGTCTTTACCTCCTTCCTCTAGCACAATAGAATTGTTACATTCGTCAATGATGGGTTTTCCCAATAGTTTGTACAGAGTTCCATACTGAACTCCCCTCATTAATACCATTGATCCTCGAACCATTTTGCAACCACCATCTCCACACACAGTCTTTACACCTGCAACATCCATCTTTCCGACAGATATCAAGTTTCTTTCTAGATTTGGAATGTGTAGCACTCCAAGCAAAGTTATAATCCTTCCATCCTTTAGTTTTAGCTTGAATCTACCACGTCCAACAATACTGGCTGGTGAATCATCTCCCAAGTACAAAGCTCCTCCATTGTACTTTTCATATTCATAGAACCACTCCCTATGAGGGGTCATATGACATGACACACCTGAGTCAATCAGCCATGTATCACGTTCTGAAGGATTACCCGTGGAAGCTAGGTACACATCCCCTCCTTCTTCTGAGGATTTCTTCGCCTTTGTGGAAGGGGTATCCTCATATCCCTTTGCTTTCTCAACATTCTTAGATCTGCAATCCTTTTTATAGTGCCCATCTTTATCGCATTTCTAACACTTCCTTATTCCTTTTATTGGGGATTTAGATCTACCCTTAGATTTAGATCTCCCCCCAGATCCTTTATTTTTGTTTCTCTCCTGGGGGTAACCTCTCATAGATAAGGAATCCATGCTATGATTATCCATGGTTTTCTGCCTCATCTCTTCTAATAATAGGGATGATACAATTTCATCAAATTTTAAGGTCGTCTGGCTAGAACTACCTATTGCAACAATTAGGTTGTCCCAGGAATCCAACAAAGAACACAATAATGTAATACATTTATCTTCTTCAGCCATTTTAATACCAACAGAGGTTATCTGACTTACGAGAGTATTGTAGACATTCAAATGCTCTATTATAGTGTCATTCTCATCCATTCTGAGGTGAAACAACTTCTTTTGAAGAAACAACTTGTTCAGAAGGGATTTTGATTGATACAAACTCCCTAGTTTTGCCCATATATTTACTGCACTATCTTCACCAGATATGTTCAACAACACAGAGTTTGATAAGCACATTCATATTTTACTCCTCTCCCTTCTTTCTAATTTATCCCAATCTTCTTGTGATGTTGCAGAGGGTTTCGTACCCAAATCCATAGCAATCCACTATTCCTGATCTACCAGAAGATCCTCCATTTTGAGCCTCCATAGCTTGAAATTCTGTCTATTAAATTTATCTATCTTGATTCTTGAAGTGCTCGCCATTCTATTTCAAATGACAAATCAACACTGCAAAGCTCCCATTGAACCCAGGTTTATCACAGACCCGAGATCTATCAACTGCGTCAAACCCTTAGTAGCAAAGGCGTCCCCCTGATGCCAAAATCGAGCTCTGATACCACATGTAAGTTTTAAACCTATGTAGACAAGCAAAGCATACATATTCTTTTAAGCAAAATAGAGATCACAACACATCATTCACACATAAACACAAAGATTTACCTTGGAAACCCTTAACCGAGAAAACCACAAAACCTTGGAGCCACACCTCCTATTTTCTCTTCATTACATTATGAGATCCTCACAATACAAAATATAGGTATTCCGCAACATCCAAATACCTGAATCCGTTAACTCGGATTAGAAAAATACTCCAATCCCTTAACCAGGATTAAGTTACATATTTTTAGACAACTTCTAAAAATAGCCACAAACAACTATAAATAGCCATAAAATCTATAAATAGCCAAAAAAATTTGCTCGCTATGCTCGCATCCGAAATGGCATAATGGCGATTTTCGAATGAAAATAGGGCCTATGGCCTGTTTCCGTCGAATGTGCCTTTGGGATCGTCGAGATACAGTGCTGACATGCGCACCTCTCCTCCATACACACATGTAAATAATATAACAAATACCCAACACTGACCCAGTGTATCTCCTTGGGGAGCACCGATATTGTTCGTAAAGAAGAAAGATGGTATGATGTGGATGTGGATCGATTACCATCAGTTGAACAAAATGACCATTAAGAATCGTTACCCACTCCCCAAAATCGATGACTTATTCAATCAGGTGCAAGGAGCCAGAATATTTTCAAATATTAACCTACGATCTAGATACCATCAGGTACGGATTCACAATGAGGATATTAACAAAACCACTTCTCATTCAAGGTATAGGCACTACGAGTTCATAGTGATACCATTCGGGTTGACTAATGTACCCCCAAACTTTATGTGTATGATGAATAGCATATTTAATAGGTATCTCGATAAGTTTCTCTTAGTTTTATAGACGACATACTAATTTATTCAAAGAATAAACAAGAACACGAAGAACACCTTCCCATAGTACTAGAAGTGTTGAGAGAACACCAGATTTACGCTAAGTTTAGTAGATGCAATTTTTACAAACCTCAGATACAGTATTTATGTCACATTATCTCCGAGTCAGGGATAGTTGTGGACCCAAAAAAGATTAAATCTATAAAGGATTGGCCTACCCCTACTAGTGTCACTGACATTAGGTCATTTTTGGGATTAGCTAGATATCATCGAAAGTTCATTGAGAAATTCTTGAGAATCGCTTGCCCCATGACTGCTTTGCAGAAGAAAGCAAGTAAGTTCTTATGGACCGCTAAGTGTGAAGAAAGATTTCAAAAGATTAAGCAACTTTTGATGACTGCACCGATGTTACGAATTGTGGATCTTGATGGGGATTTCATTTTTTGCATGCATGGAAGCAAGGAAGGACTTGGAGGAGTCCTCTTAGAGAATGATCACGCTATCTTTTAGGAATCACAGAAGTTAAAAGAGCATGGGAAGAATTAACCTACACATGATCTTGAGTTAGCTTCCATCACCCATGTTTTGAGGATATGGAGGCACTACCTCATGTGAAGGAAATTCCTTCTGAAGACAAACAATATGAGTCTAAAGTGTTTATTTGATCAACCATATCTGAATGTGTTGTAGGACAGATGGTTGGCTTTTCTTAGCAAGTACCATTTTGAGCTTAAGAAAATTAAGGGAAAAGAGAATAAGGTTGTCGATTATTTAATTCAATGAACTCATATGATTTATGAGGTGACTTTGAGTCAAACCGATGCATATTTTCATGAGAATATTAGAGAGTCCAACCAAGTTGATCCCTTCTATGTAGAGATCCTCAAGAAAGTCTAGGAGGACAAGCTGTTTCAACAACTAAAAGAATACAAGGTAGACGAATCCGGACTACTATGGTCCAAGGATCGCTTGTTTGTTCTAGAAGGAGGAGACCTTCAGTCTAGCATCCTCACAAAATTTCATCGGGCACCCTACTCGGGGCACCCGGGATATCAGAAGATGATATCCGCTATCAAGAGACACTTTTTTTGGCCTAAGTTAAAGGCCGACATTACAATGATTATTGTGAAATGTCAAGAGTGCGAACTAGTCAAAGCTAAGCATCAACATCTTATGGGATTACTGTAGCCATTTCCCATTCCATAATAAAAGTGGGAGGTTATTAGTATGGACTTTATCTCTGGTTTACCAAAAATTAAGAAGCAAAATGATTCTATTTTTGTGGTCATCGAAAATTTGTCGAAGGAATCCCACTTCATTCCTATGAAGTCGGCCTAGAAGGCTATGAACATTGCTGATATATTATTGACAGAGATATTTAGATTGGATGGGATACCCAAGGAAATTATCTTGGATCGAGATGTTAAGTTTACAGGAAACGTTTAGAGATATTTATTCTCCATATTGGAGACGCAGTTGAACTTCAACACTGCATATCACCCGCAGACAGACGGGTAGATAGAGAGAGTAAACCAAATTGATGAGGACATGCTCTAAATGTATGTCATGAACAATCCCAAAAAGTGGGAGGACTACTTTCACCTCATAGAGTTTGTGTATAACAATGGTTATCAAGCTTCCTCCAATATGAGTCCTTTTGAGGTACTCTATAAACGAAAGTGTAGAACACTGTTTACTTGGGATAGCTTGGTGGATCGGCTCATGTGAGGGCTTCATTTTATGATGGAGTTGGAACAATTAATTACCAAGGTCCAAGTGAACCTTAAAGAAGCACAAGACCTCTAGAAATGTTACGTGGATTGGAAAAGAAAATATAAGGACTTTCAAATAGGAGATCATGTTTACTTGAAAGTAAAATCCAAATGAAGCTCGTTGAGCTTGTGTAGGTGCGGTAAGTTAGCACCTAGATTTTTCGGAAATTTGAAATGTTGGCCAACAAATGGCCAATGGCTTATGAACTAGCATTTCCCGCACATGTAAGAGTCCACAATGTATTCCATGCATCTTTGTTAAATAAATATGTTTATGATACTAAAATTATTGTTCATTGGTCCCTATTATAGGTGGAACCTGAAGGGGAGTTTTCCCCTGATCCTACTCATATTTTGGACAAGAGAGAGGTGCAGCTCTAGAAGCACACCATATTCCAATTGAAAGTGCAGTTGAAGCACTTTGAGGCTGATGAGGTTACTTGGGAGAACGAGGCCACCATGAGAAAGGCTTACCCTGCCTTGTTTCATGATATCATTTTGAGTCCCTTGAACACCACAAATGGTGTTGTTCTAAGCAGGGAGGGATGTAATATCACGAATTTTGGACCTAACACTTATGGGCATGTGCTTATTGATTATGATGACTTTCTTGATGTTTTATTTTTATATTGGGTTGAAGAATCCACTCCATATGAACATGATGATTTTTTTTTTATATTGGGCATAAGCCAATCATTGATAACATATGTATATGCTTCTTTGTGTTGGGCGTGGACCCTGAAGCACATGATTGATGAGATTTTTTGTGTTGAGAGAGGAGATTTGCAGCACTTGAGTGATTGATGATTTGTGTTGAGCGAGGAGCTATGGAGCACATGGGTACTTACCTTTGTGTTGAGAAAAAATATCTAGAACACATGAAAAGATAATTGGATTTGTTGGGCATAGGCCCTGGAGCCTTCCATGTTGATGTTGAGCATAATATCTGGATCATCGGATCCTTGGCCATTGTATCCCTAGGTGTATCATACAAGTACATCCTAGCACTAGTGTTGAGCAAGTAGCTCTAGAATCGCACTGAATTGTAACTTCTTGTTAAAGTGTTGAGAATGGGCTCTGGTAAGTGCTAGGGGTTACTGAGAAGAATTTAATAACTTCCGAGTGAAAACGACTCAAGAAAAATATTGATCTCATCATACATATTTTTAAGTGATTAAATAAAATTTCAAATTTATGTATTCTCATCAAAGTACTTAAGAGCTACCACATTATACGACGGAAATCCAACATGCAAGGATGTTTAGAGTTTCCTAGCCTAGTAGACCTAAACCATCTACCTACTTGACCTTAATGGAGAATTGTCATTGAGTCTAGGGATCATGGTATATGATGCCCAAAGACAAATGTTAACAAAGTGTTATATTATTATGTACTTTATACATCAAATGTATAAATAATTAAATATATTAATAATATAAATAAATGAAAGAAAGAAGAGAATCTTTGTCAATTATTATTTATTATTAAAGATAAATAAATAGTATAATGTCTATGAAAGTCCAACTAGGAACTAGTAGAAAGTTCCTAAGTTAAAATATTAATAATTACCCAAAGTAATTGAAAAGGGTTAANGACATAAATGTCCCTTTGACTGAAAAGTCTTTCTATAAAGACTCAAGACAAGGAAAGGCTTGGGGTTCTGATCTATCATTAGATGAGTCATTTTCTTCCTATTGGCTCTCAAGTAAATTCTTGAAGAAACATTTCCTCAGAGGAAAAGGAGAACTGATCCAGATGTGATACACGAGTTAGGAAACCCTACCTTATCTAAGCTACTTGCATGTTGGAGTCTAGCTTGGGGGGATCCAGATTAGAACCAGGAATGGTTATGGGTCATGGTTGGGAGGAACGTGGTAGTTACCAAGTGATTTGGTCATCAAAATTAGAGGTGAGATCCATCTTAAATTGTTAGTTCTAGTTATCTAAAAAGTGTACAGGTTCAACGATTAAAGGAGCTTCAGAAAATTACATGTATGAGTTCTTAGTATGTCAAGTTCATTTCTAGGGTAAATGCTGGCTTCTTTATGTAAATGTTCCTTATATATTTCTAACCCTAGAAATGATGGTTCTGTCCATATCTCCTAGGGTTACATTTCTTAAATCCTAACCGTAGACTGTATTCTATTCTCTTGATTAATTGATAGAAATATTAGGTAAGTGATTTCAATGCATCTCCTAACCATATGTGTTTGATTTTCTTGTTAGAATCTACTAAGGTTCATATTTCTTAAATATTACCCTTGGGTTGTAAATGTTATCATAGGCTGTATATTACTAGGATTGCATCTTTAAGTTTGCTTCTGTATCACTTAAGTATTCAGATTATGTTAGTGTAAATTAGGGTTTGATTTTCAGTAACTAAGTATTTGTCCTCTAGGCTTATTACTCTACCGACATATTTCATTTGTTAGGAGAGGATTGTCCAATTTTATTTCCAACTAGTTCAGAAGTATGAATTCATATATTTATATAATTACTTGCTTCCACCTAAAGTACCAATAAAGGAACTAGTATAGCATCCATCTAATTATTAACCATAGTTAGTAAACCAGAAATATTAAATATAAGTATTTAGTAACATAACTAGAATATAAATTTAATCAAGAGTAAATAAACCATTAAGATTATACAAGGTATTCCTTATTAACTATAAACTAAATATAAAATCAATTTCATTAAAATAATAACATCATAACTACATAAGCAGAGGAGGCATCGTGACCATCCATATGGTCCTACATCAAATCTCTAATCTTATATATATATAACAGAGTCAAAACTTATTGGGTTTTGTTTGCATATAGACTGTGGCTATGCTATACATAACATGCATGAGGGAAAAAAATTATAAACCACCAGCATGCTAGTAATACGAACTACGATTATGCTACAGCACAGCCTCGACCAAATACACAGAGTCCATTTACAATCTAAACATAGCGACGAATGCCATCATGGGATTATAACCCTATCTTCTACAAAATCCACACTACAAACAAAACCCACAGAATCATAACATTAAATAACCAACAGATGCTACGCACAACATAAACCCAAGCCATGACAATGCCGAAATAAAATTACATAATATGATTTTAATAACCAACTACTATGTTAACGAATCATCCTTAAACTATTCATTAGAATTATCTACAGTAACGATACATCAGAGCTATCGCCTCCATCAGGGAGAAGGATTAAAGAACTTACGGATTGGTCCTTCAAACCCATGTTGTTCACCAATATAGCACATTACAAATACTCAATACATAAACTTCAATGACGGTGTATGCTTGTTCCTAAAGGTTTGTCATTAAACCATTAACATAACATACACTTTCCACACACAATAACCTTGAAAACGATGGCCATTTATTAAAAACGTGGAGTATATACTTTATACAGAGTATGGTAAATCACAGTGTCTCCACACAGTCCCTTCCAAAGCCAAAACAAAGTCCACTCATGCCAATGGGTTATGGCACCATTGCAAGCAATGGTGCAGCCCATGGCTCAAAGGCCCAAACCTTTTATAAATTACAAACCCAAAATTTATACCTAGAGCCAAGGTAAACACGATCTTACCCATGGCCAAAAGCCACTTAAACATTGATTAAAAAAATACAAGTCTGAGTACTACATGCCCGAAGGAGAATTTAAACCCCACAGTAAAACCCAATCAAGCAACAAATCGAAATGTAGTCTGCCCCAAAAGGGCTGATAGATAGTAAGTATAGACTTGCTAACAGGCTTACCATGGCCACTTTGCAACACCTTGGAGCTAACATCGAAGTATGGATCCACCCCACTTTCTCTACCCTATCACCTGCAACCAACATCGTATATAATTTGGGTGAGAAGTATGACCATGTTTAAATGCAACAATGCAAACCATAGTAATGTTGAGAATCCAAATGAGCTCTTACCTTCGCTGCAATGGAGGTCAGCTCCATTTTCCCCTGCACAGAGCAAGACCAAAACCCAACGCAACCAAAGAAAATGACAAAAACCTCATGTGCCAAGCCCTAAGCTTGGGGATGCCATATTTTCCAAGGGCATTAATAATGGCACCAGCTGGTGACCATTATCGCATTTCCAAAACCCACTCTCCATAGTTCAGTTTTGTTGTATTATCATGGCCTCCAATGCAATGCATAGACCCCTCTAATCTATGGTTCAACCATATGGTAAACGCGCCACCCAAAACCATTTACAATGTATCATATATTACAAGGTCTCATTCATACATGGTAGGTGCTAGTCCAAAGTCAAGTTCCAAGCTTAAGTATATAGGTAATATACAAGCCATGTGTCTAGAGATTTGGGCCTTATCTCCCTTTTGTTAAAGCAACAATTCTTAAGTATTTTTGTCTATTTTGAAGACCAAGTTCTGAATGGTAAACAAGTTCATGATCTGCCATTAAAACAAGATAGTTGTTAATAACAGTAAAAAAATAGACATAAAGTATATTTGTATAGATTATTTAGGTATGACATAGTTAATTATCTAGGCTAGATAATTAACAAATAATATTACCTTGCTATCAATCTGAAGCAGTATTGAAGCGTAATGATGAACAGTAAGGATAAATAAAGATTGAAATGATCCAAGATCACTACTAAGCCTTTTGACATGAGGTAAACTTGAAAGTAAATAAAAGAGGTGCCTTATTTCAATTGAACTAAGTAATCCTGCATAAGAAGTAACACTTTACCTCTCAGATCGTCATGGGAGAACGAGTCTCGTCACTCCACCCACTTTGTTCCCACAAACAAAGTTAAGTCAGAACTTAATAAATAACAAAGTAAACAATGCGTTGAAGTAAACAAGGTTCTATACAAATAATTAACACATCCATAGTAATGTCAAACAGGAAAATAATTTAATAAATAGACTAAAGACATCGTAAGTAAAATGTACTAATAATAAATGAATGAAAGTAAACGACAGAACGTAAGGAAAACTTACGAATAAAGACTAGTACAAGTAGTGTACATATATTCCTCAAGAGTAATAATGTGCCATTCAGGTAGTTTTTACTAGCCTATATTGTTTTTTTTTTCAATTTTTGGGGACATTACAGATATAGAGTCATTTCTTGAGTCAACAAGGATTCAAGAATTCTAAGAGTGATAAAGGGAGTGATGTATACCACTGTATTTTTCTTTTTTTTAAAGAAATTATCAAATCTTGTTATTGGTACCTTTGATGAATGATTTATTTTAGTGTTTTCCACATCTTCATAGAAATTTTTGTCGTGTTTTTTCTAGGGTTTTTTGTCAATACAATATTATGATATCTATGGTGCCCATTTCATTTCAAGTGCTCATCATCTAAGATTCTTGTTTCTTTAGTGATAAGAATAAATTACTATAAATTTATTTTAATTTTAATTTTTATTATTATTGATTGCTATCTCAAAAATGTCTTTATTATGAAAGTAGAAGAACTGCAAATGAAAAACGCCTTCACTCTAAATTACCATTATCATCATTTAACATATTTAATTTATATTTTCAACATATATTTTATCACTATTAATATATATATATATATATATATATATATATATATATATAATCCAAATGAAAAAAAAGTCATACAAAAAATAACATTTACTTGGAAATAAACTTAGATATAGATTATATTAAAATTCTGAATGTTATATTATTTTTAGGGTGAATTGACAATGTTGACAAACTTTTAGATGCAATGGTAGATTAAAGAAATTTAAATTCAATATCTATAAAATATAAAAGATCCCAATAAATCTTGATCTTGCCAAAGATAGCCCAAGCATGCCAAGGTGATCCAACTAGGACACTTAACAAAAACACAAGTGTATTATGTTTCTAAAATGTTTGCATATTATGTTCTACAAAACACACGTATGTTTTTTGAAACATGATTTATGCCCGAAACAAGAATCTCATGTCATTTTCTCCATTACAACGAACCACAACGATATCGGTCTCACATTCTATAGATATTCCGTTGAAGTATCACATTCTCAAAAGAATTTCATTTACCATGAAGCAACCTCCATTAAAGATGAATTAAACAAGATTTCACCGCTTTAATTCTATATGAGAAACCTCGTCCTTTTCCTTTTCTTAACTATATATAGAATTTCAGATACCTCATTCCCCGAGGACAGGTTTAGTTATCCTTTTGAAACACATGATCAAAAGTTTGTAAAAACGACTTAAGTTGATAGCTATTGCCATTTAGTTGAATAAGTTTACAATGTAATGCAATCCATTTGAATTTTTGTTAACATGAGAGATCAAGGGTTTGTCGCGTACTTTTGGTTTTGACGTACATACACGAAATTGTTTGTGCTCCCTCAAACATGTCCTCAAATGATAGATTTATAGTTAGCTTGAATATGAAATTTTAAATAATATAATATTTTTTTATTGACCTTTTAATTCTTATACTTTCGTTAATTTAAATCCATATAATAATTTTTTCATATACTTATATTATCATTAATCGTATCTACGACTACATACAAATAAACAAATTCCAAACACTCAAACACACAACATAGTTTAATTATTATTAATATTTAACAAATGTAAAATTTAATTTTTAAAATCTAACAATTGCATTTGTCGATTTACATTATTAATAATAATAATAGACATATTATTTTGATTTTATTTTAAAATTTTTTATCTCCTTTATCTCGTTCGTTTTTATGTGTTAAGGTATCCCTCGAGGGAAAAATTCGGCTCCCATTTTCGATTAGATTATGTGAAAATATAATAAAAAAACTTACAACATTTATTGCAGTCAACGTAACTCACTTTACCTCTGCCTAGCTCAAAGTTGTTCAAGCTCCTATGTTAAAAATAACATAAATTTTGGACTAAGATATCGATGATGCACAAGCAGGATTGACCAAAGGGAGTGGTTCATCTGGGTCATAAAATGCACCCAAAAACTCCACTCAACCCACTTAATTTAATTTTCTAAATAATATCCTTGTGACCCTATCGGGTTAGTTTCGATGGCTAAAAATTTAAGGTGGGTAGGGCGCAAAAGATCGATCAATATTTGGTACACTTATGAAGTTGAATCATGGAGTTCAAAAGCATAGCCAGAATCCCATATTATATACAACAAAATAATTAGTTATTGCATGGTAGTTATTCTCTTGAAGCCCTAGATTGGCGATATTTGGAATTTCTGAATACGCTACTAGTGAAGGTGAAGACTAAGGTAATTTTTCTTATGATTGAGAAGTATTTCATTGCTAATTTTTCTTATGTTTGCGAATTATTTGCATTACTACTCATTCTTCTTTTCCTTTTATAAATTTGGAAGAGTTCCTCGTGACGTCTACCATTTTTCTTTTAAAGAAAAATCATTCATGGATATTGGAGATGCTACATTGGTTGGATGTCCTATTTGTCACAAAGAGGACAACAAAGGAAATATAGAGAATCCATGTGCCTATTTTAGCACCTTGAAGATATGGGGTTTTTGGTTTAGGAGGATAGATAAAATTTGTTTGTATATAATGTATGTGGTGAATGAAATGCTTATCATCTTTAAGTGTTAGTTATTGAACTATTGTTCGAATATGTATTTGTTTCTCACAATATGCTCACAAGAGATGCCTAGAGGATTGGTCCAAAAAAAGAGATTCCATATATGTGAATTGTGCTACCAGGTTCATGGTTTTTTATTTGGGAATTATTATTTATAATAAAAAATTACAATATACATACATTCATACTATTAATATTACCATTAGTTCTCAAATTATGTCGCCACATGTGTTTTTTCTTATCCATCGTTATGCCTTTCACGATTCTTGCAATCTAGAAAGGAAATACCTAATATTTGTTTTACATATTCTAGTGGAACACTTTCGAGATATTGTTCCCTAGATATTCAATCAGTGATTATGGAGTCCTCTTGCTGTCAAATTGACGTCCATCAGTTCTAGGTACTCCCATATTCCCTCATCTTTCATTTCTATGTTTCTTAATTGATTTTGGTCCAAGATTTAAAATTTTAGCTTCGTTTTTTAGTTTTGACTATGGATACAATCCTAATGATCTCATAGGGTGAGAAATATAGAAAAAATTTAACTTATGCAATGCATTGGTAGTGAAAAATTCACACATACTCAAATCATTGAGCACGAATGCATAATATAGGAATGCAAAAAATTCACGCAAGCTAAAATAATGACTTTGTTGTGTGGATGTCATTTATATGGAGGGAGAGAGAGCATGATGTTCTTGACAAAGATTCCCTCAATGATCCTTTGACCTCAAATTCTCTTCAATAGTGTGGATTACACAATTTCTTTTGAGTTTCCAATATGAGGGCCTAAAAGGGATTTCTTCACACATTGATTCGTTGTTGGGACCATGGTCATGGTGCGTTCATTCTCAATGGGATTTTTTGCAAATCACAGTAGAGGACATCTTACCCAGATGTTAATGAGAGGAGCTCTAGTGAACCTTAAAATTTTTGTTTTAGGGGATATTTTCTAGTGTACCACTCCCACAAAATTCAAGCTATTATAAAACTCTTGTTTATCAAGGTAAGGATGGACTATGTGTACATTACAAGAAAAAATATGACTACAGTCATTTTTCTATTTTCATCGTCTTGCCTTCTCCAGAATGCATTTAACATATAGAAGTATTGTCCAAGCTTATGCTCGCTCAAAAAAATGTTTATCCCTAAATTTGACATCAAATAAAGGTGCTTCCTTAGCTTTCAATTGTGTTTGAATGGAATCTCTAAGTTCTGTTAGTTGTGGATAACAAGGAGTGTCAAACAGAAGACATATAAAGAGCTATGTTTTCAATGATAGAAGTGCATTATTACTTATTAGAGTACAAAATGATGAAAAAAAACATAATGGAACACAATGAAAGTTTCCCTTGTTCCACTTGTTAATGAAAATGATACTTTCTACTCACAAAACTAGTAACAAATCTGCATGTATTATAAATGGAAATCTAGTTACCATTTCTGTAGGAATAAAAACATAGATTCGTACAGGTACCATATTTCCTCTTGTAATTCATTCACCCATTGGAAAAACTAATTTAATAGACATTTTTTCAATATCATTCCACTACTCAACCCTACAATCGTCTTCCATAGGAAACTACTACCTCCACATGTAATAACTACATTGTTTCATAAAAAATATTCTTCTTCTGGTAGCAAATGGAAAATGAAGGATTAGTTGTTGTTTCTGTAATAATATTTAAGGTTGGTTTCTTATAAATCATAGTTTGTATAAATCTTGTTAAGATCCATATGTTCCAACCAAGGAAAATTTAAGGAACCACACATAAATTTATATATGAAATAAATGTGTGAATCTCTATGATACATGAGAAAGTGTGAAGGGTATTTGACCAATAATATAATATGTATATATAATATTTTGGAGAATCTTTCATGGAATTGCAAAATCTTGTAAAATATGGGCGAATATCTCACAAAATTACAAAATCTTCTAATATCATGGTGAATATTTCACAAAATTATAAAACCTTGTATAAAATTTGGTCAATCTTTCATAGAACTATAAAATATTGTAAAATATCTTTAATCTTTCATTGAACTATAAAAACTGGTAAATTCCTCACAAATTTTGACTTAATAAAATTACTTAGATGATTTTTTATTTACTTTAGCTTTGTCATGTACTCTTGCACTAGAACACCTTGTAAAGAAAATGCAACTTCCAACCTAATTTGTTGATTTATTCATAACAACTACTTGTATGATACTAAGTTCAAACCTCCTTAGAGAAAAAATTGAGAGATGATTTCATAAATATTTGCAATTTACAATTCAACATTTTATCATAGTGTGAAAATCATTTATGATATTACACTCAATATATAGTCAATTTTCACAAAATATGTTGGACCTAGTCACCCCACTCAAGGTAAAAATATAGCTACAATAAAATTAGTTGTTTGAAGAAGTACTCAAATACAAGGCTTGACTCAATGATCTCGAAAAAATTCAATGGATTGTCACATAGCATTTACATTGACATTAACATCTATTTAGCAACGATGTCCCCATTTTGTAGCACATGTAATGGAAGTGAATAATTTGTATAAGAGAAATATAATGATCTACCTCTTACATAACATTAAAATGAAATATAATACCTTTTTTTTTTGTAAACTTTCCATATAATACAAATGCTCCTCTTTATGTATGCTTAACAATAGGGGAAATTTTAGAAACACGTACCTCGACATATACTTTCAAGTCCTGCTACACATGCCTTACAATCCATGGTATGTTAGTGACCAATAGCACTTGAGTTATAACATTATTATGTGATCAATGACTAAATTTTATCAAGAAATTTATAAATATAACATGGATACTAGAGGCTACATGTAACAATCTTTTAGTCATGAAATCAAAACAATAATTTCATTATATGAATCTCAGTCTCATTGCCAATATGTGCTACGATGAACGTATAGGAACCTAGTAAGCTAGTGCATAGACCATATTTTTGTTTTCTTAGCAACTCACATCTCATTTCCCTTTCTAAATACAAAAACATGTTTTCTAAGAAAACATAAAATAAACATAGTAAATTCTAAAATTTAAATGGTGAGGATGCTAAAGTGATGCTAAAAAGTTAAAGGAAATACACGCATCTTTTATCAAACCATGAAATATTTAAATATAACAATAATTATTATAAAAAAAATTCAATGCTACAAAGGGATACAAATGGATCAAATCATAATCAAGTATCAATCAAACAAACCATTTATGAAACTAATCCAGCTAGTACAAAGGGATAAAATGGTAGTCAAGTATCAATAGAATAAAAAAAAATAGCCAAAATAAACTCAAACTTCCAAATTTGAAAACATGCTCCAAATTCAAGAAACAACAAACCATTAATATTCGACAAGATAAAAGTTAAATAGTTTTACCCTTTGAATGATCGCATTGTTGCTAAGAGGACGTATCGTTATATTAATTATTTGACCTTTAATACTAGGACACTATCTATAAATAGATAGGTACCAACATCATTTCCTATCACGATTAAGACATAAAACATGTGTTAATTAACTATCAAAACATCAAACTTAAAATAGATCGTATGAAGGAAACACAGCACGAATATTATTTTATTTAATATTCGTTATTGACTATACAACCTGTTAGTGCTAGAAATTGTTCCTAGACTACCACAAGAACAAGATAACACAATCTCAAAATGAAATAGAATAAAATTGGTTTTTAGGGTTTTGGTCTTAAAAAACTTCATGAGTAAGGAGGAAATAAACATCCACAAGATAATACAGAACTGAATCATGTAGGTTGGATAAACTAGGGATCAAACACATCCCAATAATCAATAAACATTACACATGAAATAGTAATTCCACCCACACAATACACACATTTACATGGATAAACCTTTAAACATGAAATGAAATTGTAAACTGAGCAATCAACCAGATCAGAAATGAAAAAGCATGACAGGTAAAAGTGCTTATCATTTTATATATAATCAATAACATTCATCCACTTACATAACATATATAAATTCTAGATTGAGAAATCAAAGCTCCAAAAGCGTCTCCTTGAGTGAAAAATCCACCCACAAAAGTGTATGTTTGTCTTCCTTTTATCATTACAAAGGTAAACTAGTTCCATAACTACCTTATAGGTCAAAATTTGAAACAGTTACATCAATTAGTTACATGATAAATAAAAATATTTAAAGACAATTAACCCAAAAATAGCAAATTGGATTTGGGGAAATTTGGCGAATTTATGAAAAATTGGGTCTCAAATACACTTCATATCTCTCAATCCAGGACAGTTGTGCAAAAACCGAGAGAGTATTTTTTAAATGAGTATGTTATGAAAAAAATAATCTCTTAGTTTTTTAAAAATTTCCCTTCAATTGACCGAAATACGTGTTGTAAATGTGTCACTAAAACAGGAAATTATTAAATAATTCGAACCCTGAAAAGAGGCCTCAAAGATGAATTTGAATCTCTCAAACGATAACAGCTGTTACAAAACCGAGAGAGGTTTTTGTGAATGATACTATTGTGAACAAAAACCTCTTTTTTTTTTATAGAATTCATTTCCATCACCTTGTAATATGCTCCCAATGATAATGACAAGAACAGGAAAAACCGAGCTACTACAAGAATCTCCTCATGAAAACATTTGACAAAGGACTAAAAAATGAGGGTTAGATTATAAAACAAAACTTGGAATAAACTTATATTTTGGGATTTTGAAAGCTTAAAGATATACATATTAACTAATAATACCAAAAGACAAACCTTAAAACTAAAATAATGAAATAATTCAACCATTAAAAGCATTAAATCCAACAAAAATTACTGATTGTCAAAAATTCTTAAAATCAACATAAAATGTAAAATCATTTTAAACCAACAGTTGAAAATTAGGACGAAAATAATAGATAAACTAAGAACAAGATCTATTTATAACATCTGGCTCTTGCTGTGGGCTAAAGTCCTCCTTGTGAGGCTTCACGAACCTACAGACCTTATGCCTTATTGATTGGGTGATCGAGTCATTTACCAAATATCTGCAACTTTCTCAAAATCTGAACACATACCTATGAAATGACAAAATACTGCTACAAACCAGCATACTAAAAAGAATCTACATGCTCAGATAGAGATATTATTATTCTATTTAATCCTACTTCTAATCGAAGGAAAGAACCCAATAAAGTGTAATCATACTTCCAGTGAATCCAAGAAACCATTTGAGTGATAATCATAATTCCATGCATGCTACTGTTTGAGAAAACCCACAAAATATGTGATAAATTCAATAAAGAGTCTGTAGGCAGCTGATACTTATGACTGGAAATAGGAAGTATGCCAAAACCTGGAGCATTAGAAACCTTTGAAAAATACAACTCCATCCAAAAAGCCATGGGATCATGAAATTTCCAATTTAAAACTTCAATGTCCTCATTATATTCATCATAAAGTGAAACATTCTCTTCCTCTCCATTGTTGTTCTTTTTAAACTTTGGCTCAAGAATGGAAACCAAGTGCTCTTCAAACTACTTCTCGACCTTTAAATAAAACCCTTGATCAAAACTTGAACAAATAAAATTCTAAAAGTGACCATAAGTCAAGAATGGAAACTTATTTCTTATATCAATAGTAAGAGGTTGAAGAGCAACAACTTCTTCTTCATAACATGATAATCTCATAGCAGGAACAAGGAAAATTCTACTATAATCCATTGAAAGTATATTATCATTGAAAAAGTCAGCAAACTAATATGAAGAATCAACACAAGCGTAATTTATATTCTTGTTCATATGAAAATCTATAAATGATGAAGAAAACTGTCTTAATCTAAATAATACATGTGTTCTTCTTCATGCTCATAAGCTTGTATATCTTCAACATGAGCCTAATCTTGAATCATTTTGCAAGCTCGGATGTTATCCTCCACTCCTTTTGCATCCTGAAACAATTGTATTAAATATGATGATTTCCTTTCTAACAAGAAAAAGACAAGATATGAATGTTGAGCCATAACATAATATACCATAGCAAGTTTTTCAGAAGGTCTAATCTCCATAGGAATACTGATATAAAAACTTTGAAACCTCCAATTAAATTTAGTAATTGGCTCATCATTCTCCCTTTTCAAACTACAAAATTCGGAAAGAAATTGATCATAAGATTTATTCTTAAACCAATACTTCAAAAATACATCATGTACTTGTTCCAATGATCCAATTGAATCATATTTTAAATTCCGTAACCAAAACCTAGCATCTCTTGCAAAGGATTTCGAAAATAACCTCATGACAACATCCTCATGCATGATTTCAAAATTATCTATGAAATTATGAAAAGATCCTAAATGCTTCTCTGCTGTAATACGGTATTTTCTAGTAAAATGGGGAAGATATTCGACAAAGTAGGAAGGGTAAGGATGTAAGAGATATAGGATCCTAAGAGTTTTAAACATCTTCTATTTGAGTCTAGACTGAATATCTGTAAGTTGAAAATGAGGTTCAACAAGCTGTTCGCATGTTTCAGCAGTGATGGTAGAAGGTAATAGATCATCTTTATTCTCTACAAGATGACCAAAATAATCAGGTTCAAGAGATATGGGTATATGTATATCATGTTGCACATGTATTTCAAATGAAGGAATAGGATCAAAATCAATAAAAAAACTCGAATGCATGCTTTCTTCTTCCAAAGAGGGATATGTACCTAAAGGTTTATGATCATCGGAATAGACCAAAAAAAAAAAAAACTTTTGACATTAAATGGGAAAGACAGGAAAGAACTGATGAATAAGAACAAAACCTCATGGAGGAAAGTAACAAGATGATACCCAGTCTTTCCTTTTGGCTTCTTCATTTTTCTGTCAACAAAATTCTCCTTGCAGTGGAATCTTTAATCATTGAGTAACTAGTGAAAAATTGTAGTCTAAAATATTTTCTGACTTTGTTCACCTCTCAAAATTAGATGAATAATGATATACCAAGGAAGATATAATTTAGCTTCATCCCCGGCAATGGAGCCAAATATGTTAGTGCTAGAAATTGTTCCTAGACTACAACAAGAACAAGCTAACACAATCTCAAAATGAAATACAATAAAATTGGTTTTTAGGGTTTTGGTTTTAAGAAACTTCATCAACAAGGAGGAAATAAACATCCACAAGATAATACAGAACTAAATCATGCAAGTGGGATAAACTGGGGATCAAACAAATCCCAATAAGCAATAAACATTACACATGAAATACTAATTCCACCCGTAGGATACACGCATTTACATGAATAAACCTTTGAACAGGAAATGAAATTGTAGACTCAGCAATCAATGAGATTAGAAATGAAAAAGCATGACATGTAAATGGGCTTATCAGTTTATATATAATCAATAACAGTCATCCACTTACATAAGAGTTATAAATGCTAGCTTGAGAAATAAAAGCTCCAAAATCCTCTCCTTGAGTGAAAAATCCAACCACAAAACTGTATGTTTTTCTTCCTTTTATCATTACAAAGGTAAAGTAGTTCCATAACTACCTTCGAGGTCGAAATTTGAAATAGTTGCATCAATTACTTACATGATCACATAAAATATTTAAAGACAATTCAGTCAAAAATAACAAATCGGATTTGGGGAAATTTGGTGAATTTCTGAAAATTTGGGTCTTATAGTCACCTTCATATCTCTCAATACGGGACACCTATGCAAAAACCGAGAGAGGTTTTTTTTTTAAATGAGACCGTTGTGAACAAAAAACTCTCTTGGTTTTTTAAAAATTTCCCTTCAATTGATCGAAATACGTGCTGGAAATGTGTGACTAAAACAAGAAATTATTAATTAATTCAAATCTTGAAAATATGCCACAAAGATGAATTCGAATATCTCAAACGATAACAGTTGTTGTAAAACCGAGAGAGGTTTTTGTGAATGAGTCTGTTGTGGAAAAAAAACTCTTTTGGTTTTCTAGAATTAATTTGCATCACCTTGTAATATACTCCCAATGATAATGACAAAAACAGGGAAAACAGAGCTGCTACATGAATCTCCTCATGAAAGTATTTGACAAAGGAATAAAAAATGACGGTTAGATTATAAAACAAAACTTGGAATAAACTTTTATTATGATTTTTTGAAAGCTTAAAGATATACATATTAAATAATAATCCCCAAATACAAACCTTAAAACTAAAATAATGATATAATTCAACCATTAAAAGCATTAAATCCAACCAAAATTACTGATTGTCAAAAATTCTTAAAATCAACATAAAATGTAAAATCAGTTTAAACCAATGGTTGAAAATTAGGAAAGAAAGAACATATAAACTAAGAACAAGATCTAGTTATAACAGAACCTATTTTTACTTGAAATACAACTTCAATTTTATAAATGACAATCCTTCTCCTTTTTAAGAATTTCATTTTTCAAACCTACTCCAAAAATAGAGGAACACCAAAGTCAAACTAACAAGAATCACATGATCTATTGAATTGCATTCATTATTTATACACTACTAATTTATATAAATTTAGATAATATCTTGTGGCTTATCAAATTCCCAATTCCCATGTCGACCCTCATTTTCTACATTCTGAACATGAACTTCAGTATATGAAATATCATTATGATCCTCCAAAACCTTATGTTTTGTATGAATTTCATTTGGAACATTTGTTATATTGTATTCTTCTCTTCTCTCACAATGTGACCGCCAAAGTGTTAGTGATCTATTGAATGGAAAATTGGTAATGTCATACTTTGTTACATATAATCTTAAACAAGTTTTCATATTCTTATCAAGCTTGTTCCTCAAGTTTGACTTCAAGAATGATAATGCACTAAAATTCTCTCATACTCCACTAATCCCAAAATCATGGTTTGACATAAATGGAATAATTTGAAATAGATTGACATGTTTTCTTGTAAGTATTGACATTCAACTAAAATTGTCAAAAGTTTGATTACTGCACCGTATTTTATAGGTTTCACCAAAATATGATATTGAACCGACATTGTTTGTGCAAAGCAAGAGGCTTTTATATATAATTTTGATGAACCTAACATACCTCCAATATCTTCTCCTTGTACCTTGATGTTCCTACAAAAGTGGTGCATTAAAATATTCATTTTTTCTAAAATTCCATCTTTCAAAGTGCTTGTATCTTTCCAGTGTTCCAATATTGAGGGTATACCTGAGACATGGCCTCCAATAATTCATTTCGATAAAATCATTCTCTTATCTTCGATGATAGAGATTGTGCAATTTTAATCAAGTGTTGTCTCACTCAAATCACAATATCGTTGAATTAATATCTCGAAACATGACACTCTTTGGTGGTTAGTACCATATTACTAACATTAAAATATTCATTTTTTCTAAAATTCCATCTTTCAAAGTGCTTGTATCTTTCCAGTGTTCCAATATTGAGGGTATACCTCAAACATGGCCTCCAATAATTCATTTCGATAAAATCGTTCTCTTATCTCCGATGATAGAGATTGTGCAATTTTAATCAAGTGGTGTCTCACTCAAATCACAATATCGTTGAATTAATATCTCGAAACATGACACTCTTTGGTGGTTAGTACCATATTACTAACATAATGAAATGGAACCATATACCCATGCACTTCCATACATAGTCTCCTTTTTTTCATCAAACTTTAAATAATTTATAATGTTTTTTTTATCAGTGAGAGTATTCCAACCGTTAAATGGTTGACTTGTAAAAGACTCTAGAATCATATACAAATAAACCAATGCAAGGCATGCCAATTTCCTTGAATTTGTGTTCTATTCAATATACATTGTATGAATCTTATCCATTTTCAAAATGGAATTCATTTCATGGAAGAATTAGAGCCAATGTTATGAATGACTCTATATAAGTTAGTCAAAAAAGAATATCTTGAACTTTGTCTACACTGAAGCAATCTTGATACATCATCCTTACTAATGATTGGTAGTCACTAAATGGTATTTTAGATGGTCCTCAACGATATCCATCTTGTATCAACATCTTTTAATATTGCTTTTTCTATCTGTAACACCATTGAAAAATTGTTGAAATTCTATAAATTGCTGAGGACTACAACAAAGGTATGCATGAGCTCACGTACAATTTCTTCAACTTTTGAAATTGGTGGAAACTTTCTTACTATTTGAAATGCAAGATTCATCCTATGGTCCATACAATTAATACTAATCGTAAATTCTAAAACTAATAGTTGTAGTTTGACATGAAAACCATTCCTTTCTCCCTGTATGATTTACGCTCCATCTCCTATGAAACATACCAACCTTTATGTGATCATTAAACCATCCATACCACCAATTTCCTTCAAATTATTAATAACAATTTCATAACTATTTCCATCTATAGAACATTTCTTCATTTTATGAATCCCAAGCGTATTTGAATGCTTAATATGATCATTAACCATATAAATACTCATCTAAATCCATAAATTATTATCAATTGTTGTAACTTCATCAGAAGATAGTGAAAAAAACTTGAATTTGCAATCTTCTATTTAAAGTCATCCTTTTGTACTTGAGCTATATATCTCTCCCATTCGCAACCACAATATCAATATTTCTTTCATACTATTTCTCTTTATTTTTATTTTTAGTTCGAGTCGAAGATTTATTTTTCTACAATCCCTATATTACACCATTGAAGTCCCTTTGTAGCATATTAATATCAATCTTTGTAATGAAGTTAATGTATTATCACTCATAGGATATGTTATTCTAAGGATTCTCAAGTTAGATGACAATGACAATATCTTATGGAATCATCCGTGTGGAAATAAAACCTATGCCAATTGAAAACTCTCATTGATTAATTCTTGGATCATAACTCAACATTTTTAATGTCAAATTTTAACAAATCTTTAGTAAACCATGATGAACAAGAAGATGACATTATTTTGATGAAATTAATAAAAAATGACAAAAAACCTAATTCTCCCCACACTCAACCTTACAAGGATTTTGGATCAAGGATTTGACTATTGTGGCACCGTGGATTGTTTGGACCCCTTTTGTTAAGATATAGATGAATATTGTAATATATAAGATTTTATTTTTAATGCATAAATTTGAACTTTTATTTAACCAACCAAAACATTGAAAAATTTAATTGAACCAATTAAAACATAAAAATAGACTTTTATCAAACCAATCAAAACATAAAAAACATGAAATTGACTTATTTAATTGATTTACATATAATAATAATAATAATAATGAAAACAAAAACAACATCAATGACTTACATTTAAAACAAAAACTATAAAATTGACACACACACATATAATAAAGAAAACTATGAAATTGACTTTTATGTATATATTCTCAATATCAAACTTAAATATTTGTATTTATCTTTATAATTTGAATCTTGTCCACTGAATTATTTAGTATTCCTTTATTAATGAAATATGAAACACTTTTCCAACATGTTAAAATATCAATAAGCCATTTGAAGTTAGAAATCAGAATATGAATAATGGTTTTTATTTGAAGTTATCAATTCATGAGTATGAAACACTCCACTATGGATGTTGGTAGGAAATACTGCGAGATTAGATACAAATCTGTGGTATCATTTTTCTCCACTTATAAGTTGAAAATACCTTCTACAAATGAATACTTATTCTCAAAAATAATCAAATCTCTTAACATAGAGCATGGCGCATTAACAATTCATTCATATGCATAATACATTCATAATCAACCAACTTAATGTTCGAGATAAGCAATTATATCTACAATAAATAACTCAAGATATATTGAGTCTATCTAAGCATTAATGGATTCCCCTTGTTGTGGAATCCATGGGGATGGTGGAATAAAATATCATTGTGTTGGCACCCAAACACCTCGCCTCTAGATATCTAATAAATTTTAAAGGGTCCCCAATCTCAAGATTTACAAATTTTTCTTTTCAATTGATCTTGATTTGTTTGCTTGGTTTGATGCTCTTTGTTTACTTCTTAATTTCGTAATGCGACTTTCACCAAATTATGATTTTGAGGTTTTGAAAAGTTTGAGTCAATTGGATATTTTATTGTGATGGTTGGTAGCATAATTTTTTAAGGTTGGTCAGGATAATTTTATGTCTCAGTCTTTCGTGCAAAGCAAGACACAATTGTTAATAATATGACTAAAAATAAATACTTACAAAATTTTAGAATTTTTGGAAAAATTAAGATATGTTTTTAAAGTTTATTAATATGCTTCCTCAAATTTTGCCAAAAATATATAAATAAAAAAATTACATCATGCCATAAACATATTTAAGAAAAATTTTTATGCTGGTATCTTGTACTATTATGTTGATAGTTTCTTCTAATACAAATCATTAACTATGATATTGCACACAGTAAAAGACACAATTCCAAATTAATGAATATTAATACAACGCATGGTTAATGAATATGTAAAACGAATAAAATAATCTAAATGTTTAATGGTATGAATATGTAATGAAACATTGTAAATAAATTTTTAATTTTCTTTTAGTGTTATAGAATGAGATATAAGGTCATTATTAATATATAAATAAAAAATTCAACAAATTGATCCTACCTTTCTCATTGTAAAGGTTTAATACATCTGAGTTAATAAAGTATATATTTTATCGGCTCTATATCGTTTTCCCAAAGGTGTTGTATAGATGGATTAAATAAAGGTCGATACAATAGTCGACTGCAACTCTTATAAATTTTTTTCACGAATATCGGGATTATAATTACTCCTAAGCTTTGTGAAAACCTTGTTTATAATAAAATTATATTATTTGTTGTTTTTTGGAAGCTATTATTAATTATTTTTTGTTAATAATAATAATAATCTATTTACACCAAATCTCCCTCTGCGCAGCGATTTAACTGCGAAAGTCTACAGAGGTGTACATACACTACCCCAGAGGTGTACATACACTACCCCCTCTGGATTTGAACCCGTGACCTCCTAAAAGGAAACACATGCTCTTAACCATTAGGCCCAATATTGTTTTGCAGAGATTAAATCTAGGATCCATTTATTTATCCATTCGAAGGGCTTGTTAATATTTAGAATGCCACTTCATTATTAAAGACAAAAGAGAAAGGAAGAGCTATTAGTGGTAGTTAAACGGAAATATTAAAACACCATTGTATTAAATTAAGGATATATTGTAATGTATCATTGATCACCAGTCTCTATTTATATGTAGCATTAATCGATTCCATATCCTCATAAGTGTGTCAAATTAAGAAACCTTAAAGAATACTGCAGTGGTAGCTCAAAATTAAAGGAGAAGTAACTGCCACCTGTGCATACAATCAACACAACACGGAGTTTGCATACCAATTGTTAAAGACATTCACAGGATGAATTAATTCTGAATAAAACAACCCACCTCAAAATTCAGTGTACATATTTTGTTTTATCAAATCACTTTCTTATTCATTAGCGTCATATTTTCTTATTTTTCTTTGATATTTTGTAGAATTTGAGTAAATCCATATTTATATTACATATATTATTGAATGAGGTCTTCATTCAGCAAGCTTGTAGATCACCGAAAGCAAAGGAAAATATTAGTTTGTTAGATTCATGTGCAACAAGATCACAATATCACATGGGATTATGCAAACATATATAAGATTGAATCTCTGATCACTAGAACAAATGGAAGCTTGTATGCCAAATCAACTAGGAGGAGAGTGAAATTCATGATATTATTGCAAAAGGATTGTTGACTTGATATTATTGCAAAAGGATTTCAACAATCGACAACCAAATTTTAGTTGTTTTTGTATTATTTTAGATTTATTTTTAATATTGTTTGTAGAATATTAGATTTAATCAAAATATAATTTGATAAAGTTTAGTTATTTTCATAGATTCTCACACACACTATGCATTCATTATGCATTATGCTAAGGAAGGGAGGGAACAAAAACCATTCAAGTCCTTGACATCTATAAAAAATCAACTTAACGAACACTTCAGTGGAAGATGAGTGAATAGTTTTAACTAAAAGGATGGACTTATTAATCGCTAAGTGCCCTTATAGCCTAGGTCACGAATGTGTCTAGGTGAGTGTAACATCGTAGAGAGATGGAAATTATGGAAAGATTGGTATATTTTATTTCATGTCATTAGCAACGATCCTTTTGTGATACCTATAGGTTTTTATTACTCCATTTGCTGGAAGAGGAAGATGTGTAGGTTAAGTATTGGTAGGAGTATTGGTAGAACTGCATGGTATAACCGCCATACCTATGCGAATATAAAAATGTGGACTAACTGCCACTCCTAATAATAGGGCATAGTGATTGGTTTCAATGTTCATGAACATTTGTAGGTTTTGGTGTAATAACAAACCTTACGTGGTGTCAAGCTAAGGTCTCATGTTTAATTCCCCCGAGCTATGCCAGAG
>LPNX010475100.1:352445-478992 GCA_001517045.1 Pseudotsuga menziesii
ATAATAGGGCCTTGTGCTTGGTTTCATATGTTCATCAACATCTGCAGGTTTTGGTGTAACACGAAACCTTATAGTTGCACTAAAATTTCAGAATCCTCTGCTCAAATCTAAACATACATTTCACATTCAATATTTCTGCAAATTAAATGCATCGATAAACTATGAAACAAAAGTTAACCCAGAACGGTAATTTTCAGCCATCCCTGAACTATATTAATTTGGAATTTACCAAACCCATCTTAATCGATCCATGGAAGGTACAAATGGTACATCTTGGAACAATTTAAAAACTTTGTACATCTATATACAATGGGCATACATTAAACCATGCATAAGTTATTATTCTTAGCTAAGACAACATTGCTAGTTACAAGTACTCCGATGAATGTTTTAGTCAGTTCTCCTATATTTTAAATTAACTACAGGTTTAATTCAATTCAATTCCAGTACATTATTTAAAGAAACTTAGTCATAATTTCAATTTAATTTATCCCATATAGATATCTTAACAAAAACTATAGCACCCATTTACACAATTTGACATGTAAATATGATTGTATAACCATATTTAATTAATATAACTTAATTTAGTATACATATCCAATATTCTCATAGTTTTTCTTGCTAAAATAAGAAACAATCAATAGTACTCTTTCTTTACATAGGTATAAGTGTGAAAATTAATCCCAAGCTTAGATCAATTGAACTCACAAAATTGCTTGGAAAACATGCGTAGGTTCACTCAAATTGGATACAGAAATTGGCGCAAAACAAACTTGCATTGATTAACTTTACAATAGTATACCTTATAAAGTAATAGTATCACCAAATATATAATTACATCAAAGAATCAAATTTATAACGAGGCAAGTTGAATCCTCACAAAAGTAGACTTACTAAAAGTAAAAAATCTCGTGTAGGTGAATAAAACACTTTCCAAACCATTCAAGGAGGTCATGAATCGTATGAATGAAGTGTATCAGGTAATAAGTGATGGAGACTGAATGATATTCATTATTTCAGGAAATAAAAATATCAAGGATGAGTTGTGCAAAAAACAAGGTAGTTTCCATGTAACTAGCTTTCAGCTTTTTCCTTAAAAGCTTCTTAAAAGGAGTAAAACTCATGATACGGAAATAATGCACACTTACTAAACTAGAAATTCTACAACTTTGTCAGAATCTTCTCGAGAATATAATGAAGGTGCTCCTAGATAAATTTTAGTCAAATTTTGACCAAATGGTGCAAGTGGATGCAAACTAGCTAGTGAAGGACCTAGGAACTTAATAAAAAAGAGTAATTTTTTTATCGTAAGTATGGGGATAGGTTTTTGTTTATTCTAACAAAATGATCAATAATACTCTTTCATTGCATAGGTATAGGATCTGGTAGAATATTTTGTTTAAGAATTGGTACAAAATAAGTACAAAAGTAAGGGTGACCATTCTTTCAATAGTAGGCATACCACTAATAAAGCTACTTATTTGTTTAGTACACAATAAACAAATAATGTGCATGCATACATATAAGTAATTCATATTGTATAGTCAATGATACCCAAGTAAAGTAAATGAATTCCTCATAGAGGTAGGATCAATAATCCATTTCTTTAACAATGACCTAACACACTGTGGTATTATAAAATAAACTCAACATAGACATTGCATTTGCTTGACTATTATATGGCCATAGCTTCGATCATTGAATTATGATCCAAATTAAGTCAATATAGACATAAATATATTCATTATAAATAATTTTGATTTATCAATGGTATCCATCTTTCAACCACACAATTTCACTCTCCAAACGCTAAATTGAATGACATAATTGACTAGCAACGTGACATCAATATTCTTAAAGATGCAACAACATATCATTATTTCATAGCACAATATTTCCTTTAAAAACTAAATCTACTAAAACTATATGATACATAAATAATCTTATATGCAATGCACCGAAATTGAAACCCATTTTCTCTTTAAATACCAGATTTAATATAAATCATTGTGATAAATGATTCCGAAATTGTAAGCATGAATTACAGTCTTTCATTTTTTAAACCAGATTTAATTTAAATTGATATAAATTGGAGCAATAAATTATTCCACAATTGTAATCTTGAATTACAGTTTGTTTTACTTTTTTCAACCAGACCTAATTTAAATCCATCTAAACAGAAAAATAAATACTTCAACACAATCTTCCTACTCTCTAAGAAAAACCCACACAATGAGTTTGAACTAGTGAAAAGATAATTTAAAAAGAGAAACTGACCTCTCGGCAGACTACAGGATCCAAAAAATGTTGAACAAAATAAAAATAGTGGTGAAAGTCAATTTTCCACTCAGCCACACTCAAATTGCAATCGAAATTACTAAATAAGTATCACTGGGTGAAATGAACTCAGTCATAAGGAAATGTATAGGATCGAATTGTTCCTCTCATTCTTTATTTTGCAAAAAATTAAACATTTTTTAATTAAAAAATACTACATAACAAATTTGGGACAAATTTGAAACCTTCGAACATTTTTTTAATTAAAAAAATGTTCATCTTACAAATTGGGGACAAATTCAAAACTACGGAAATTCTTCATTTCATAGAGGTAAAAATTTTTAAATTCGACAAAGGTAACTATCATTGATTAATACTGAGGGACAATTTGTGAAAAAATAACTTCATTTATGAAATTCAAATGGTGATTTAACGAGATCCTTGATTTCAATGAGCAAAATAACTACTGTTCATCCTCCATTACCAAAACTTGAGGTCGGTCAAAGGATTGAAAAAAATGTTTCCTATAAATTGGTGGCGATGGAAGGAACGAACATTGTTATTATTGTAAATCCAGGGGAGAGCCCAAGATTTCAGTTATAGTTGAGTGGGATAAATATTTTTTTCCCGTGATTTCTAGGTTCACAATCTACTCTAGCATTATTATTTCTTAAGAAATTGAGACTAATTTATTAACTTTAAAAAAACCTTTTCTATATTAAATTTTTTCCCACCTTTTGTCTTGAACCTCTTTAATTTCACCTATGGGAAAAATTTCAACCCTAGAGCTTTTCCTAGTTCCATCCCTCGAACTCAAATATTATTTACTTAGACATAAAAAAAAATAACTTTAGGATCAATACTACATAGTTGTATCTTTACAACTTCAACCTTCTAAGGACATAGGGGTAGAACTACAACGATATTAGGAAGATGGAATCCCCTTAACACCCCCTTATTTCTCTATCTCTCTATATATAACCCCTTAACACCCCCTATATATCTATCTATAACCCCTTACAAACCCCCAATCTCTCTCTCTCTCTCTCTCTCTCTCTCTCTCTCTCTCTCTCCATGTATAACACCTAACCACCCTTGCCCTTTCTCTTCCTATAACCCCATAGAGAGAAAGAGAGTGGACGGGGTTGTGTAATACCCCCTGAATTAAAAAAAAAAAATTTGATAGAAAATATTTTAATTATTATTTGATTATTCTTTGACAGGAAGGCCAAGAATAAAACATTCCCTATTTAATAAAATATGTTGAATGAGAACAAAAGTGTAGATAGAAGTTGAAAGAGTGTTTACTGACCCACATGAGGAAAATTATAAGTGGAAAAGACCACTGAGTGAGAACTCAAGATGTAGGAGGCATCATCCCCAAAAATCAAATCTGCACTCCTAGTTGAGTTGCTAAAGAGCAAGAGGCTCATAAATAACCAAGTCATAGGAAAAATACTATTTAATAGTATGTCCATGAGAAACAGGAGTATATCATTGGATATGGATTAACATATTTATAATCCAAGAGATGGCACATTAAGCTATTTTTTCTCTTGTGGTTCATCGAATAGTCTCGAGGGTTCTGGAGCTAGTAATTTGGCTGCTCTAGGAGTTAGTTGGGAGGAACAACTTCTCCACTTTTGTTTTCCCATCATTGGTGCAAGGTTCCTCCTCTGTTTCTTAACAATGATTTTAGATGCAGTAGGATGTACATGTGAAATGTTAATTGCAGTTATATTTCCTAGCAGTATTGTTTATGCATTTCTGGAGAACCATTATCCATGTCTTGTAAATCCTTGATCCAAATAATATCAAAGTAGAATCTAGTTCTGTTCTTAGTTAGGTTACTACTATTATGCTTGAATGCTTTATAATTGATGAGTTTGCATCTAATAGTTTGAACCTTCCGTTTTTACATGGTATCATAGCTTCATGCTGTGTATTTCCTTGTGAAATTGATTTCTGTAATTCTTCATTAATTCTACATTATGAATTTAGGTTGTGGAATGGAACTATAATGCATGGTTACTGTTTAGATTTGAGTTATTCAATTTTGTGGTTGAAATTTATTTGCATAGAGAAAAAATGTAGCTAAACTTTACAAATCCTATAAGAAACTTAGCGTAGCTTGTTTAATGTTCCCAAATCATGTTCACTCGGCGGAATCAAGGTATGGCTGTAAGAACTAAGATAGTTTGTAGATCCAATTAACTTACAGTGATTTAAACTCCCAAATCAACCAAAAACCCGTTGAATCCACAGTTAAACGTTGATCCATAAGAGAAATTAGATCAATAGTTGAAAAGAGATTCTGCACTTGGAAGAAACACCCGAGTTAACCTTAACAAATATCCTTTCATCACGCAGTGGAGAACGATGTTGGAGAAGATCAACGGTGTTAAGGACATTTCACAATAAAAAGAGCGAGGAATATAAAGGAGGGTTTAGGCTACAAAATCAGAATTTGATCGTTGGAAATTAATATCAACATCTACGATCAAGATCGATCGTAAAATAGATCGACGGTCCACAATGATTTTGCAGGGAGACGTTTCATGTTTTGAACAGCTTTCGATGTGCCCAAAATTATTATGGAATGCACTTGATAGTTGTTTGAGTCCAGCGTTGATTTGGTGGGGAAAATGATCGGACGGTGAACAATCCATTTCACTGATTCAACTAGCAAGTTGTTTAATAGCAGAGAGCGGGTGTGAACATTTTTATCGAAAGGAATTTGTTACAAGCTAGAGTCTACCTAAGTGAGTTAAACATTGATCCAAAATTTTAGAATATCAACAGTGGATATTGTATTCCGAAGAATATCAACGGCTGATAATAGTCACAGAGGTTACATTGTGGAATCTGCAAAGGAGAATATCAAAGGATGGGATTCCATCCACAGGGAAGATCAACAGGTGATAATAGTCACAGAGTTTTCAATGTCGAATTTGCAAAGGAAAATATCAACGACTGATATTCCATCCATAGGGAAGATCAAAAGATGATTATAGTCATGAATTTTTCATTCTAAATCCATAAAAGAAATCAGATCAATTGTCAATATTAAAGTTGCAAAAGAGATCAACGGTTTATAGAAGTTGCAGAAGGCGGAAGGCAGAAAATAGGGGAAAAAAAGGACAAGGCAGAATGTGGAGTTATGATACCGATTTCTTCATCATATCAAGATCAATGGTCAAGGTTTATTCCACAAATATCAATGGTGCGAAAATCTGATGCAGAATGCAGAAGGAAAAAAGTCCAAAAATAAGATTCATGGAACTTGGAGTTTTCGGGATCTGATTTTTGTATCAAAGAAAGATTGACATTCAAGGTTAATTCCACAAGGATCAACAGTGTAGAAATATGATTTCGAATGTGAGAGGCAAAACGTCTAGAAATAAGATTAACGGAGCTTGGAGTTTGCGGGATCCGATTTCTGCATTAAAGAAAGATCGACGGTCAAGGTTGTTTTCGCAAGGATCAACGGTGTGAAAATTCAATGCAGAATGTGGAAGAAAGAAATTCAAGAAATAATATTAGCAAAATTTGGAGTTTTCGGGATATGATCTCCGCATCAAAGCAAGATCGACGCTCAAGGTTTTTTTTGAAAGGATTAACAGTGTAGAAGGCAGATGCAGAGTGCAAAAGGAGAAAACTGAACAAATGGAGGTATCGATTATTGGTTTTTCTATTTATGAGTTTCGCCCGGAAGGTTGAAGGAGGAAAATCCAATTTAGTGCAGAATAATTTTTTTTTGCATCTGTCAATTGTATAACTACTGTTACAATGGTACCTAAGACTAAAAAATAATGTAGAGAGTTTATTTTGACCACTAAATATGGACAGGGTTTCTTTTATCGATATTTTCTCATAAAATTTAGGAATTTTATTAATATGGCTGAAGATATATGGTTATATAATTATTTTTATTTAAATTTTCAGGTATGTTACACATGGTATGACTGCATGGTTTTAGCACTAGGCTTGAATATGCTCAACACAAAAGTTGCATAGAAAACATCAAACCAACTCATGTTTATTTTGTATTGAAAATTCTCTTACACACAACAAAAATAAGTACAAATATATTTTATAGAAAATATGGCAGATGTGAGAATGTATGCAGAAAAGGAACGTCGCCCAAAACAACCTTTAAATGAAGAGGGAAATCTAAGGGATGGAGATTTTTGGGTAGATATAAATTTAAGTCAGGACAATATATACGAATTAAAATGTACTATGAATGAACTAAGATATGAATTAAGAAATGTTAAGGAAGATAATGAGTGAATTCTGAAGGATCAAGAAGAACTAAACATTATCTTGTTAGCAAAAATCCATTATGAAGAAAAATATAAAAATAAGGATTTTGAAAAGGAACTTCCTAAAACTACCCCATACAATAAACACAAGGGTAGGAAGATGGAATTTCCCAGCCATAACCCAGAAAATTCCAGTGAAGAGTCAGTTAAACATCATAGCAAAACTCAAGAGAAGTGAAATCAATGACGAAAATAAAAACAAGAAAAAATAAAAACCCTATGAGGAAATCTCTAGGGAGTTCAAGAAAATTAAACCACCCATGTTTGATGGGGAAATATTGATAAGTCATGGCTAGTAAAATTAGCCACAGGTACAAAAAGAAAGGTTACAAGTATTGTTAGAAATTGTAAGACAATGTTGAATGATTTTCTTACACATGTGAATGTAATTATATTTCCTTTAGGATCTTATGATTTGTTGATAGGAATGGATTGGATTGAAGAGCATAAAATTTTGCTAAACTATTTTAATAAAACATTTACATGTATTGATAATAAGGGAAATACTATAAAAGTGAAAGGAATTCCTAGGAAGGTAACCATCAGAGAAATATCGGCTCTACAAATGAAGAGATCGGTCAGAAAAGGATGTAAGGTATTCATAGTATATATAAGGAACGATAATGAAAATGATACAAAAACTAAATTGGAAGGCCTACCTGTTTTAAAGGAGTTTGAAGAGATATTTTTAGAATAAGTCCCTGGAATCCCTCCGGAAAGGGATGTAGACTTCACAATCAATATTATACATGGAGCGGTACCAGCATCGAAGGATCCATATCTAATGAACATAATCAAATTTACAAAACTAAAATCACAACTACAAGAACTAATTAATAAAAAGTAAATTTGACCAAGTGTGTCTCCCTGGAGCGCACCAGTCTTGTTTGTGGAAAATAAATCTACGGTATGCTAAGATCGTGTATAGATTACCAAAAGCTAAATAAAATGATTATTCAAAATTGATACAAACTTCTCTAGATAGATGATCTGTTCGATTAGTTCCATGAAGAAACTATCTTTTCAAAGATGGATTTAAGGTCGACTTATCATCAAGTGTGAATAAAGGATGAAGATATTTTTAAAACATCATTTAGGACCCTTTACGGTCACCATGCAGTTTGTTATAAGGAATATAACACCTTCTGCAGACAGAAGTTGTTCCTCTCGTCTAAATGGTTCAGATACAGAACAAATGAGTAACAACTAGGTTGAAGACTTTCCCTAAATTCTATAGATGCATGAAATAAAACCTCTGATGAAAGACCCGTAGACCTACAAAAGCACATCAAACATACAACAAAATCAAAGATACCAGAAAAATATCCATAGATCCATATTAGTGACTAGGGAATCCAATAATATATATGTGAGTTTATAATAGAAAATATATATGGGAAGGGAATCAAATTTGCATTAATAGATGAACGAAATAAATTACAACCATTTTTCCTTAGTGTTGATGCACTCCTTCACAAGACTAGCACCTCATCCTCGACAGCTCCAACTTGCTCCTCTATGCTCTCTAAATGGGTTAGGCCAGAATGTTAATTCAACAACATAAATTTACTTCTTTTTCATCCCCCTGAACCATGGAGTAAGAGCTTTTATTTATAGGATCAAAGCGATAGGAATGGTTGAGAAATTGGTGGGTGAGGTGGCCATGACATCCTCAAAATAGGTATCTCGAGCTGAACTGACCCAGGTGAGTATGGATAAGTCTAGACACAAGGATTTTATTCTAGAAGCTTCGTGAAACCTTGTTTTTTCACTTTTTACCAAGGCCACCACTTATACTCCTTTATGACAGAGCATTGATGGGTGAGGACCGCGCTAAATAAAAAGGTTAAAGGTGGTGGCACTTGGTTTCCACATAACTTGGGTAGTGCTCCATAAGGTACCGCTTATCTTCCTAAGGGTAAGATCAGTGCTAAATTTTTGTATGTTAAAACCAACATCTAGAGCATGTTTTAGTTCAAGTTTGGGATTTTAGGTAAAATATCTATGTTAGGGATCTTATCACGTGCTGGTGAGAGAATTTGAGTGTAACAAAATTCCCCCGAAATCATGAGGCTAGAGGGATACGATAGGCAAGAGATTTGATAGAGAAAGTTATTACTTCGAGGTAAGAGACAGCTTGATTGAAGAGTGTCATCGAGTAGGCATCTGCAATACATCAATACTTTGACTCATGAGTAAATGTAACCTCATCATGGCCGTAGACCAATACAAGGAATATCCATGAGAGGAATGAAAAAACATGGCTTCTAGAATACTGCGTATATCCATGTGATAGAGGACTCAAACTTGTACATAGCTACCAGATATACAACGCAGATCTATGTCATATAGACACAAATTTGAGCATAGACACTACCATACAAATGTGGATCCATGTTGGTACTTCATACAATATACTCCATCACAACCTGGGGAGAAAGCTATGAGTGCTTTTAACAAATACCCAGGGCCTTTGTCTCGTCTTCCACAAAGTACGAGTCTAACCGTGTGATTACAATGTTCTGAAGTTGAACACGGTAGAAACCAGTTAATTACTAGCCAATTTTGTGAACCGTTAACAAGTGCGAGGGATATCACCATTGATGTCAATTATTCCCAAGGTACCCTAGTACAATATATTGAGTGTGAATAGATGTTTTGATGTCAAACACCTAGTGGAATATTTCTATCAAAGGTAAGTGATGTGAACCTTTGTCGATAGGGAGAGAAACTATCACTGAGGCATACTGATCTCAAGGTACTAAATTTTGTTTCTAAGACTAATTATTGGATGATGAGATGATGTCGACAAGAATAGTGTTGTTGAAGGAGGGCCATGATGAATCCCACATCGACGATATGAAACTTGGAACAAAGTTCTGGAATGTTGTAGATAATGTAACCATAGGACTAACTCAAAGTACTAACACAAAGTTTGTTTTAACCGCATGGGTAAACTTCTTTCTCCCTTTGAACATTGAGTGGCACAATGAAAGGATTGGCATCATGACTAGACCAGATGGACACACAATATGACAGTGGACAATGCATTCTTTTGAAAGACTCAAAGGAGTGACATGGCTCATGAAAGTGGATTGATTTTTAAGCCAATTGAATACCCAATTGACTGAATGATATGCAGATAGGTGTCATGTTCAAAGGTGACAAACAACTGCCATTTCATTTGGAAAATGATTCCCTTCCCTCAATTCCCCCATCATAATTTATGATTGACTCTTTTTTTTACGAGTCCAAAGAGGGTAACAAACACTCATTTTAGCTCATCCAAAGATAAGTCTATTCCCATATATTTCATGAACCCGAGAAAAATGGGTCTTTCAGTGTTTAGTTTAACAAGTCCAATGAAAGAAAACTTAGTATTGTTCATGTTTAGAGAGTCTGAACGAAGAGGAAAGAAAACTCAGTATCGTTCATGTTTAGAGAGTCTGAACGAAGACGAAAGAAAAATCCAAAGAATCCTTTTTCGTATGATTTAGTCTCTAGGGCCCAAAAAAGTATAAAATAATACCCAAGAGAACTCTTCTAGTCATGATTGGCTAAAGTATTTTTTTTTCTTAAATAGTCTATCCGAATTGAAAAAGAGATAACCTACCATCGGAGAGATGACTCTTCAAATAATTTTATGAGTATGAAGAAGACAAGTACTCAAAAATCTTTTCATATTTAGGGAGTTTGAAAAGAGCTTAAAGCAGACTTCATTAGGTCTCTTTTTATGATAAATTTTTTTACGAGCCTAAAAATAATTGAAAAATAAATCAGAACTTTGATACTGAGTTCTGAGAGCATGACCAAAGTGTCGAAATAAGTGCTCAAGGACTTTTTCCATTTTATGGAAGTACGAAAAAGTAAAAAACAAACTCCCCATAGACTTTACTATTTCTATTTCTACCCCTGCAAGACTCAAAAACAATATTAATCTCTCAAAAAATGACTTTAATGAACTATATAGATGGATTTTACAATAATAATGATTTTAAAATATCAACATAGCATTAAAAAACCCTAAAAAATAGATATAAAAGTCATTTTGAGTAGTAAAAATCAAAACATTTTACTATTTCCCACTTGGTGAGAGCATTTTGGAGCAAACGTGAGCTAGATCTTCAGTCGGTGATTCCGGGAGATTCTACCATGTGATCCAAGTGCCGTTAGAGCTAGGTAAATGACAAAACCTTAGCCTTTCATTCTAAAGCATCCATTTTTTTATTTTGTGAGGGTATTGGGATGTTTTTAGAAAGCCCTAAATCTCGAATGCGGGCACCACTCCCGCCCCTTACAGGACAGGTGGTGCACCGTGAGAACCATGTATCCTCTACTACACTTAGGCAGTGCCACTGCTCTGTGCAAATGAAGCTCAGGCGGTGTCAGCCGTGAGTGGATAAAAATGAATGGATAAGAAAAAGCACAAGTTTTTAATTGATTTTAATGATTGATTGTGTTTCTTATTGGTCCATTAATTGTTTTGGCAGGTTCCAAGTGATAAAAAATGGCTGTATGGAAAGAATGGAAACACAATGATGATGATGCTTTTGTTGAGAGAAATGCGGGGTGCATAGCCGCATTGAGTAATTGTGGCCTCCTCAAATTCTTCTGCACACCTAGCATGGTGTCTCATGAGCGATAGTTGGAGCATATCCTCCATATGTGGAACCCGAAGAAGCAATACTTTGAGGTAGGAGCCCACATGGGGACTATTGAGGTAGAGGATATCTACTTCTTAACCAGATTATTGAGATGGGGTGATCTGATTTCACTGACTGGTTCCCATGGAGGGGATGTGACCACCCAAGATTTGATCAACCATTACTACATTCCTAGTACTACAACTTTGGGAAAGAAAATTCCCATTAAGGAAGTGAGGGATGATCCTCTCCATACTCTTATTTTCACGATGTAGAGGCTGGCTAGGAGCTGAGGGCCTCATCAAGATTCTAGGGCACACATGTTATATGCTATAGAGGCCATGGCACCTACTATCTTTAACTGGGCAAAGGAATTACTAATGGTCTTCAAGGACTAGCTGACAAAGTGTCGACAGTGATGAGATGAAACAATTTGGCTATGGTTCCATCTTAGCCTATTTCTTCTTTGAGCAGGTCCCTCATCTGAGGCCCCAGGTGGTATTTACTAAGTTGAGGGTGAGATAGCCTCTTATGGTGAGGTGGGTTAGGATCATTGCACTAGTACAAAATGAGAAATTAATGACTAAAAAAATGACTAAAATCCGACTATAAACGACTATTTTAGAGTCAGCGACTAATAGTAGCTAATTTCCACTATCTTATAGCTTGAATAACTTAGTCATATTTCACTTAGTTATTAATATATTGACTTATTAGTCATTGATTTAGTCACAGATTGCAGCAATTAATAACCAAAATATACAACTAAATAAACTACTAGATGATAACATATTAATGACTAAGCTAAATACGACTAAATGTTATTCATGCTATAAGATAGGGGAAATTAGCTACTAATAGAAATATATATGCGAATTTAGTCTTTTTCGTAGTCACAAATTTATGATAGGGTACAGAGAAATCAAACCATCAATCTCCTGCCTATAATTAGGCAGGTGCTCTACCATTGATCTAGAACCCTTTAAGAAGTTATTATTGCTTAATAATGATGATATTCAAACAATGTTTGCATAATTCAAGCATACAAAGTAATGATTATCAAGTTACTATAGATCCATAATGGCTTACCCTGTACTAATCCTTCAAGTCATTTTTGCACTTAATAAATGCATTTGAAAGACTTGAAGGACTGTTACAAGGTAAGCCATTATGTATCTTACATGCAACTTGATAATCATTATTTTGTATGTTAATTCATCACATTCTACAAAAAAAAATCTTTTCAATGATAACCAATCCAAGCATTACTGTGTTCGACAATCCAATCTTCCCCTTGAGTAAATAATTCAATTGCATTGTTATAGCTACTCTCCATGCAATGATCAAGTTTTTAAACTTCTAAGTTGTCCCCAACAATGTATTTCAACCAAAATCCAACATATACCAAAATTATATAAGAATAGTCACATAAAATATTGACATTCTTTTGTTATTTGAGTGCCACCCTAAGTAAGAGTTCTTAAAATCAAATGATACTAACAAAACTATTTTCAAATCCAACATATATAACAAAAAAAAGTAGAAGAAATACTTCAAAGAATACAAGGGGAAGATATTGGAATGCTTTTACTATTTCAGTGCCACTATAAGCAAGATCTCTTGCAATGAAATGATATGCATAAGATTGATTTCATCTCACAACCAAAAGCATATTCATAAGATTATAACCATCAATGTTATTAGGTTTTTGTTGAGAGTGAATTTCCCATATAAATGGATTGATGTCACAATGATCTATAGGAAGAAAGGTAAGTACATCCAAGGTCAAGAGATTCCATGCCCAAAAATGTCTTGAATTAACCCCGCAACTATTTCCCACCCAAAGTTATGTTGGCAAAGGAAATGCACCATTCACAAGGAAAACACAGGACGCATTTTATGCCTAAAACATTTTGCAATAATGTGTTAGTTGGTTGAAGCATTTATTCAAACACTTTGACTGGTTACATGGGAGGCTACATTCTTAATCAATAGAGGCAAAGTTTCTTCCTTTGTGAGATAAATTACTTGTTGGGTTGTGTGGAAATTGAACCCAGTGATAGATTAATTTTACTCACAACAATTAACAATTGATCATGGAAAATCACTCACAAAAAAGACTGAAATTGGAGCTGAACACTAAACTATATTAAATCAGTGTACAATAGCCAACCCTGTAACATAATAGGTTGCTGAATAAATAACATACATCAGGGATTCGAATGCATGAGGAGCAATTCGAATCTAGCATAAAGCAGGCTTACTAAAAATAAGCAAATCCCCCATATGTGTAAAAAGTTGATCCCAAATCTGTCACGGAGCTCACGAATTAGAAAAATGGATTAGGAAAGCTAAAGAGTGGTGGAATGGCAGCTCATACATGCTTTTGCATGGAGAAAAGATTGGAGGATGAAGAGGACAAAAAACTAGTTCACCTCACCTAGTCTAGCTTTTCTATTTGCTTAAAACACTGAAAAAGCAGGGAATAAAGCGGAAAAAGCAGAAGGGCACCTAGGAGGCCAAGAATAAAGTAGATTTGATTCCTTGGGATTTCCCATGCGCTACATGAGTCAAATAAGGCAAGTTTGACCACTATGGATAGGTAATAGACAACTTGCACAAGGTGGGACACATGAACTAGGCTAATAAGACAGAAATAATTAAATTAATGTCTAAATGGGTAAACTATGGGTTGATTATTCTGACACCCCCCCTGAAGCTTGACTTATGAGTAATATATCAGAAAATTATAGGGCCTAGGAACAAGGCTTAGTCACCCTTTACATACTGCATGTCCATTTAAACATGGAAAGAGGCAAAACCAACTTGGGAAAATCCTCCCTTAAACATGGACTGTAAAACAAAATTGTAGAATCTTGTCTTCACTCATGCTTCACAGCATGATCAAAAATCCCCAGCAGTGATTTGATATTGCTGAAGGTCTTCTCACAAAATTCTTTGGTGAATATATCAGCTACTTGTTCTGAAGATGAACAGAAGAGTAGGTGAATGGTGCCATCATGCACAAGATCTCTGATGTAGTGCATATGGATCTCAATGTGTCTGGTTCTCTGCTTCTGAACTAGATATTTGTAGATTCAAATGGTACTCTGGTTATCATAGTAGATGGTAGTTGAGTACTCTAGTTCGAAGCCACACTCTCCAAGTAAACCCTGCAACCATAAACATTGAGTTGCTGCATTAACAACTCGTCTGTACTCTGCTTCTGTAGATGAGAGTGCAATGGCACTCTGTTTCTTGCTTGACCAACTGATTGGCCCTTCTGCAAGCATGAACACATATCCTAATGTGGACTTTCTATCTGTGCTATAACCTGCCCAATCACTGTCAGTAAATCCAATCAAGTCAAGATCAAATTTTACTTTATAGAATATCCCATGTGTCCTTGTTCCGTGAACAAAGTTAAGGATCCTTTTGGCTGCTTTCCAATGGATCTCTCGAGGCTGATGCATAAATATAGAAGCAACACTTAATGCATAACAAATATAAGGTCTAGTATGTTTCAGATACAACAAACATCCAATCAATTGCCTATACAGTGTATTGTTTACCATAGGTGAAGAATCAACATCTTCCAGCTTCACTCCTGAAAGGAAAGGAGTTTTGCTTGCTTTGAAATCCTTCATTCTGAATTTGTTCATCAATTCCAAGGCATATTTGGACTGGTGCACCTTGATTCCAGCTTTGGTTTGAGCAATCTCAAGCCCCAAAAATTGACTTAAGAGCCCCAAATATGTCATGGAGAAGGCTTGGTTCATAGCTCCTTTTAAGGAAACAATCACAGCCTTTGAGCTTCTTGTAATGAGGAGGTCATCAACATATAACAAAATGATCATTAGTGAACCATTAACTAACTTCAAATAGACATTTGGATCTGATTTGCACCGAACAAAATTCAGTGATAGCAAGAAGCTATCGATCTTGGCATACCAAGCCCTGGGGGCTTGCTTTAGCCCATACAATGACTTTTTCAACCTGCACACAAGAGAAGGGTTAGTAGAAAAACCTTGAGGCTGCTGCATATATATCTCTTTAGTGAGATATCCATTCAGGAAGGCACATTTTACATCCATGTGATGTACCTCCCATTGCCTTGAGGCTGCAATGGCTAAGGCTAGCCTGATGGAATCCATCTTTGCCACTGGGGAAAAAGTCTCATTGTAATCTATGCCATGAAACTATGAGTAGCCCTTGGCTACCAATGTGTCCTTGTACTTCAGTGGTGAACCATCAGCAGAAAATTTGGTCTTATAGACCCACTTACACTGTACTAGTTTTCTCCTTGGGGGAAGATCCACTAGCTCCCATGTGTTGCTCTTCTGGAGTGAGCTGAACTCCTCCTTCATGGTTGTTTGCCATATTGGATCTCCTGTTGCTTCTTCATATGTTTGAGGATCAGACTCCACCATCAAATAGCATTTTTCAGCAAACATAGGATCCTTCATGCACAGACCACTCTCAAACTGAGATCTAGTCCTTCTTGGGTCATTGAGATCCCCGGCTTGCTCTCCTGATGCATGTAGTGTCTTGGCTACCCATTTTAGCCTTGTAGGGCTGTTAGGTTCTGTAATAAACTCATCTCCATCAGACAAATCAGAATCAACATGTTCAACAAACTCTTTACTTACTTCTTGAGGTTCAGGTGGTGAAGAGGCTTCACCAACTTCCACTGCTGCAAGGGGTTCTTCTTCAAACTGAAGACACCTTTCAATGAAGGATTTGTTTGTGCTCAAGTTTATCAACTTGTACCCTTTTGAATCTTCAGAGTATCCAACAAAAAGACACTCTTGGCTTTGGGGCTGCAAATCCTTCCTCTTCTCTGTTGGAATTCTAGCCCAAGCCTTTGAGCCAAAAATCCTGAAATGGGTCACATCTGGTTTGTGCCCACTCCATGCTTCGAAGGGAGTCATGCCATAAATCTGTTTTTGAGGCACCCTATTCTGAATATAGGATGCACAGTTGATAGCTTCGGCCCAGTACTTTGGTGGCAAAGTTTTGGCCTCCATCATGCATGTTGCCATCTCCTTCAGTGATCTGTTCTTCCTCTCAGCAACACCATTTTGTTGTGGTGTGTAAGGGATAGAATGCTGCATCTGAATACCTGCATCTGCACAATAATTAATAAACTCAGACTTGACATACTCACCACCATTATTAGATCTGAGGGCCTTGAGTTTCCTTCCAGACTAGTTTTGAACCAAACCCTTAAAGACTTTGAATAAGCCAAAAGATTCAGACTTGTGTTTCAGGAAGTGAACCCATCAATACCTGGAAAATTCATCAATGAAGGTCAATGCATATTTGACCTAACTCATGGACATATGAGGGAATGGGCCAGAAACATCACTGTGGATCAGCTCGAGGGGTGCAGAGGTTCTCTCATGACTAGCTCTCTCAAATTTGTGCTCTGGGTGTTTTCCTAGGATACAACCTTGGCAGACTCCTTTGGAAAATTTTATCTTGGGAAACCCTATGATCATCTCTTTTTCACTAAGATCAGAAAGATATTTGTAGTTTAGGTGGCTAAATATTTCATGCCAAATCTTGCTTGCTTCATTAGCATGAATCAGAAGAGTAGAGGGTTTTGTGTAAGGTAGGAAGTGTGAGAACATGTATACCTTTTGAGCATGATTCGCAACTCCTTTTGCAATGACTCTACCAGTTGAGATTTCTGTGATCTCAACTTCATCAGGTGAGAATATGAATTTCTTAGGAGACCTAGTGTGGGTCATCTGTTACGTTGATAGGAGGTTGGAGGCAAGACCAAGCACATACAGCACATTGCTGAACTGACCATGATCAAGATATATCCTTCCTTTACCCAAACATTCAGTGAGAGAGTCATCTCCCAGTACTATAGATGGTCCTTTCAACTTGTCCAGTGAGGAGAAGGAATCCTTAGTCGAAACCATGTGTCTTGAAGCTCCAGAATCAATGATAAAACTGGGTGAGCTTGATGTGCTAGCAACTAAAGCATGAACTCTCTCTCTGTCATCTGAACTTGATCCTCCTTCTCTCTTCTTTGAGCTTTCTGGAAGGGAGATTCCATTCTTCTCCAGGATTTGGGTCAGCATATCTATTTGCTTCTTCATATAAGAGCTTTCAGTGTGATTTCCCTTATTGCATTATGCGTACTTGTTCATTTCACCTTTGTTTTTCTTCTTCTGGTAGTTCTTCTTGGGACCTTGTGGATCCTCCGGAGACTGTTTCTTGTCTCTCTTTTGCTCAAGTGGATTTTTAGCTCTTTTTTCTTTTTGAATCCACCCTCGAATCTCCAACAATCAAAGATTGATCTTTGGATGGTTTGATGGTGCCCATCATCACTAGCTTGTCCTATTCTTGTGTGAGAGATTCCATGAAATCTGCAAGGCTAGGCATCTTCCAGGTTCAAGCTATCAGTTTTGTGGCATAGAAGGTCGAAACAAACACTGAATAGTCAGGGCCTAGCTTCAAGAGGATGGCCAGTAGGAGCTGGTCATCTTTCTTTTTGATCCCACATTGTTTCAGCTGCAAAACTAGTGCTTTGAACTTGGAGAAATATAGCTGCAGGGATTCAAAGCTATTTGGACTCAGAGAAATCAGCTCATTTTTTATTTGATGTCCCCTCATCTCATCTGTATTTCCAAAAAGATTAGAAATCTTCTCCCATACTTCATTCGGTGATGTCAATCCATCAAGATGGAAAAGGAGGTCTCTGGAAATACTCAGACACAGGAGGCCATAAGCCTCATCCCTCCTGTTGTGCTATTTTATCTTCTCTACAATTGCATTGGGCTCTGCTTCTGTTGCCATAGTCACCCTGTATAGGCCTTTCACTCTCAACAGTATCTCCATCTCTGCTTTCCATTCAAAGAAATTGAAGGGAGTCAAGATAGTTTTCTGTGATTGATCCATAGCTTAGAAAATAAGTCCCGGCTGTCAGTAGAAGGCTCCCAGTCCCTAATGTCGAACCTGCAAAACAATTTTGGAGGAGAGAAAACAATATACAAGCACTCTGATACCATGTGGAAATTGAACCCAGTGATAGATTAATTTTACTCACAACAATTAACAATTGATCATGCAAAATCACTCACAAAAGAGACTGAAATTGGAGCTCAACACTAAACTATATTAAATCAGTGTACAATAGCCAAACCTATAACATAATAGGTTGCTGAATAAATAGAATACATCATGGATTCAAATGCATGACGAGCAATTCGAATCTAGCATAAAGCATGCTTACTAAAAATAAGCAAATCCCCCATAGGTGTAAAAAGCTGATCCCAAATCTGTCATGGAGCTCATGAATTAGAAAAATGGCTTAGGCAAGCTAAAGAGTGGTGGAATGGAAGCTCATACATGATTTTGCATGGAAAAAAGAGTGGAGGATGAAGAGGACAAAAAACTAGTTCACCTCACCTAGTCTAGCTTTTCTATTTGCCTTAAAACACTGAAAAAGCAGGGAATAAAGCAGAAAAAGCAGAAGGGCGCCTACGAGGCCAGGAATAAAGCATATTTGATTCCTTGGGCTTTCCCATGCACTACACGAGTCAAATAAGGCAAGTTTGACCACTATGGATAGGTAATAGACAACTTGCATAAGGTGGGACACATGAACTAGGCTCATAAGACATAAATAATTAAATTAATGTCTAAATGGGTAAACTATGGGTTGATTATTCTAACAGGTTGTATTCCAGGCATTATGTGCTACGATTTGTCCCCATGGAATCAATTCATTAGAGGAAATTTCAACTCAAAATGGGCCTCCTAAGGAAAATTAATAAAATAATAGTTAAAATAATAAAATAATATTTATTAATTTTGGAGGAAGAAAAGAAAAAACTACTTTTTTGTTCATATTTTTGACATATTTCCATGTGCTTTTACTCAAATTTCTATCGGGAGAGCTCGTTGGATGCATAATTTAATTCCACATCCAACTTTCTCTCCCGATCAAAATTTGAGTAAAAACAAAGGGAGATATGTCGAAAATATGAACAAAAAAAGTAGCTTTGTTTATGATACCTATCCCCAAATTTATATTAAAAATTTGTTTGAGAGGTTCTCCCTTTTTGAATTTTAAAGCACTTGATTGGATAATACATGATGACATGGAATTTGTATTACTTTTGGAAGTCCCATTTTAAATTTAAATTTCCTCTAATGTCTTAATGGTTTACTTGTAGAAATTATGGCAATGATTTTACCCCATTAAAATATATTTCTCATACAATAAAACACACGGTTGTTAATGCCCAAGAACAAAACTTATGAATGAATTTCTTTGAGCAAGAAAAGCCATGAACTCGGCATATTCCTATCCTAATATGAACCCAAAACCTGTTATGAAACAATTTTCCAAAGTAATGCAACAACAATTATCATATTATTTTGTACAAATCAAATCAAATTTTCAAAGTGATACAACAAACACTTCTTATGTTACATTACCAATTGGTTTACTAATACGAAACTAAAATCAATTATCTCATATTTTACTAATTGAAATGGTAATATAAGGCAAAAAATTCTGAATTCTTCTACATAGCCGAAATGCTAATTGAAGCTAACAAATTTTACCTTATTCCTCTTCAAAATCAAAATGCCCAAATGGAATCAACAACTAGTTCAACGGACTTGGCATTGTATAACAATTCAAATAGATTTCACCAAACATTCAAGAATTCATTGAATACTTACAATCTAGGTGCCAAATGAAATGATCAAATCTATTCTGAAAAGAAAATCTCAAAACAATTAATAAATAGAGTTGTACAAAGGCTTGATCACACCATTTGCAACAAATCATTTTTTATTCAAGCACAGAACTGGGTAACATTCCATGCATATCCCTTGATTTGGATTATCCCATGCAGAAAATAAACAAACAACACAACCAATCTATACTTTGTCTATGTAATTCAAACAAGGTTGGGCATAATGATAACCATATCGAATTAAATTCATAGGAACAAAAGATTCTAGGAGAAGGAATACACTTATCTAAACTGATGTTACAGTGAGTTACTTTCAACAGTCTGTTGAGGCCTGGAAATTCGCAGGCGGCAACAGTAAGGGATTCTCCCCAATCAACGTTCCCAACTAGCCCGTTGACTGTTTGGAATAGGGAATCCATCCGGTTTGTTGTACGGCTACCGTAGGTCAAGAAACAAAACAAAGGATTTACCGGTTGCGGCCGAGCCCACCGAGTTTTTGTGTTTTTTTTACTTTAAGAAATGAAATGCAAGTGCCTAACTAAATGCAGGGCGATCAAGATGCAAGGAGAAGTCACAATGTGATGCGCAAGTTCTTACCTCTCGTCTTATGCTCGTAAGCAACCAAATCAGATACAATAAGAAAAAAAACTAACTATCTAATCTATCCCTAGGGAGCAAAGTTATCATTATGGGTGAGAAATACATTTTGCACATGCATTATGAAGAATCACAGATAGCTGGTACTTCTTTCAAGACACATGAATGCTTAAAGATATTTAAATAACCAGATAGCTGATCATTTTATAACAACGTCTATTACTCACAGTGAAAGATATCCCAGAAACTACTGAAGAACATTTAACGAGAACATAGGGTCAGAACACTAAAAACTCTTACAGTAAATGAAACACAGCTGAAAACGAAAGAGTTCCTCTTCAACATTATTCATTGAGCTACATTGATACATTCGACTTTTCACTCTCTCCGACAGGCAAAATTGCAGTTTCCTTTGCAAAACGAAGTAGTTCCTCTTACAAGAAAACATTTACAAAATTTTCCAGGGAAAAATCCCTTTCACAGTTCCCCTTTCCCATGTTTAACTACCCCTACAGAGTGTTTCATTTTCCCCCCTGATGCATGACCTTTCAGCTTCTCGAACGCTTCACATTCCGATCTTTTGTGTGCATGCAATCATGAACCACTTGGTAACTGATCCGTTTTTGCGTATTCATTATTCCAGATTTTGTTTTCTACGGCCATGGTTCTCCATGGCGATTCCCTGAGCTTTAGTTATACCTCTGCCAGACGGTCCGTCTTTCTTCACACCATGGTAGGTTGACTGGTCTCCTCGAGACTCTCTGCAGTCAATCGACAAGCATCATTTGTTTCAAAGGTGTCACAAACAAAGCATTAGATTCTAACAATTGAACGAAAATTCCACAAGAAAATCGCCGGGTTCGTCTCTTGTTCAGAGAAGAAAATCGATCAAGCTTTGGGCGGGAAACTGATGAATCGGCAGTCGAAAGGAATTAAGCTCGGAGACCAAAAGGTTCTCCCAGCCGCAACGACGGGCGAGGCTTAAGTCGTGGGCCAGGAAAATGCAAGCAAGAGGGGCTTTAAATCGGCCATCGGATGGTTTTGAGCTTCGGAGGCCGGAAGACTTTCAGAGCCGCAACGGCGGGAAAGAGAGCGCGGAGATACACAAAGTGGGTGGGAGAAATAATCAGACGTTGGGCGACATTAACATTGGAAGTTAAAAGAATCTCCCATCCGCAACGGCGGACGAGTCAGGGCTATGGGTAAGCGGTTTAAGGTTTAACACGAATCGGACGTCGGAGAAACTTGGAGATTCGGATGCTAAAATGATCTGAGAGTCGCAACGGAAGTGGAAAAGAAACTCACAGCTTCCGATCTGAAACTAAAAAGAGGCCCAATCACAAGAAAAAACAAGTACTCAAATAGTTTTAAGGATCAGGCACAGCTAGGTTTGTTATTTCTTCGAAAAGGAAACTCTGAAGAACAATGATTTTCCCCCTTTCTTTTATCGACCAGTAAACCAGACATCCACGACTCAAACTGAAACTGAACAAGGCATACATAAACCGGATGACATCCGTCTTCAAGGTGAAATGAAAATAAGATACGCCCAAGAGGCTCAATAATTTAACGATCAAACGAAGCAAAGATGATGAGGAGGGGCCCAGAATTTAAATAACAATAAATTTGGGGAGAACGGTTGCGGCAACAACAACTGGCGATTTCCTGGTGAACCTAGATCTCTGGGTAACTTTTCTTTGAGTGGCAGACTGTTTCACAAAAAAAATGCATCAAATGAATTCTTCCAGCTATCCAGATGGATTTCTCAACCGACAGAAGTGTGTACCTTAATCGTTGATGATGGTCCATTGGGGAAAGGGAAAACCGAGACATTCAAGTCCAGATAACTATGCTGAGGCCAGAGTATGAGTTTCAATATTACCTCTGTTTTCAGGTAGATAACAGTGTGGACACCATAGGATTGTAGCCAATAGTAAACAACAGTATTCGTTTGTTCCTCGTTCCCATGCCATTTTAACACTTTTGTGCTTTTGGACTTTTGTCCCTTTCATTTGAGTCCTTCTGTATGCCTTTCTTACTGAATTTTAATTCAGGATCCTCTATCCCATAGTGTCCTTTTGTGTGAGTGGTGTGCTTCAAGTTTTAGCTCACGGACAGAGAGGATCTTTTGGCAATTTAGTACTTATGATTCAACACCTGCTTTGATTTATGATGCTTTTATAGAAGTTTTGACTCTTTATTTGCCTTTTGGAATCCGTTTCTTGGCATGGGATCATTTATATTTAATACACTGTTCACCTTGCTTCTTCCCATGGGTCTTTTACTGTCGCTCCTTAGAACATTTTAAATGTGACGTGGATGGGGCCCCGACATAGTACTCCAGACTCCTCGAATCCAGTTTAATTCACAGGGGTTAAGCAGGACTTCAATGCACACAACATTTTATTCGAGAAAACTTTTAGACTGGAAGAAATATTTTAGCAACACATAGGCTGATACTCAACGTATTTGCTATTCCCGAAAGACCTTAATATCCTCCAGGCAACCACAAGTTCGTTCCCCTTATTGAAAATAAAAAACTTAAAATTAAATCAAATGAAAGCATGACTCGAAAAAAACCCCACAACTTATTTGTATACAAGATAGAAAACTCAAAGACAACTTCAAGAAAAATAAGTCTTGAGAACCAAACCATTAACTGGCAGGTTCTCCTCCCATCCCTGTAAATCTTGCAGCTTGTAAGTAGCAGGGCCAAGTTTTGCTTTGATCTGAAATGGACCTACCCAAAATTGTTGGAACTTAGTATGATTTCCCTTCTCGTCATGGGGATGATCCCATTTGAGAACGAGTTCTCCCATTTCCAAATCCCTTTTCCCAGCTTTATGTTTGTCAAACCATCTTTTTACTATCTCCTGCTGTTGTTTAAAACATTCTCTAGCCTTGGATCTGGCCTCCTCTGCTTTCAGAAGATTATATATCCTTATTTGGAGAACCTCGTCATCTGACCCCCTAGACTCTTGGGCTAGTATGGAAGCTGGTAGCATGATATTGGGGGGCAGGATGGCCTCCTTACCGTACACAAGGGTATAGGGTGATATTCCTATTGCAGACTTGGGGGTGACTCTGTCAGCCCACAGGGCATTGGGTAAAGCTGAGTGCCAACTTCTCTAGTTTTCGATGACAGTCTTCTTCAGAATTCTGATAAGGTTTTTATTAGAGGATTCAGCCAGGCCATTCCCTTGTGGATAGTAGTTAGCAGAATAATGTAATTTTATCCCTTTATCATGAGCAAATGCAGTCAATTTAATTGACGAAAAGTATTTAGCATTATCAAAAACTAACGAAATTGGAACTCCAAACCCGGTCATGATATGATCTTGTAGGAAGTTGATGAATTCGTCTTCATTTATCTTGCGCAGTGGGATAGCTTTGACCCAGCGGGTGAAATAATCAGTAGCAGTAAGAATGTACTTGTGCAGCAAGGAAGAATTCGGTATTATTTCTCCAATAATGTCCAGCCCCCATTATTCAAATGGTTCCATGACCATCACAGGCTTTAGAGGTGCTGCTGCTTTAGGAAGTCTTCCACCGCATCTTTGACAAATATCGCATTTTTTGACATGTGCATGTGCATCCTTGAAGAGCGTAGGCCAATAGTAACTGGCTCTAAGGATTTTGTGGGCTATAGTATCACCTGAAAAATGTCCCCCAGCCGGACCATCGTGTAGTTCAGACATTACTTTCTCAGCATCCTCTTTCTCCAAGCATCTCAGGAGGACTCCATTGTAGTTCTTCTGAATAATACTCCTACGATTTGGTAGGAAGCTGATTTTAAACGCAAAGCTCTCCTTTGTTTTGAACTCCAATGTTTTGGCAACAGCCCTGACTGCAAGTAATGCACAACAGTCTCTATACCAGGACTCAGGAGCCGTGAACAAAGGACATACATCCATCACATGCAATTCGGCTTCATCTTCCCATGCTTGTTCGTCGTTGTTTTCACCTCCAGTCATCAATTTGCATAATCCTTGACCCTTCACTATAGAGGCTGTCTTGAATTCAAGGTCGTATTCTTGAAGAGCTGTTACCCAGTTGCCCCTTCTTTCTCCTAATTCTTTCTGTATGAGAAGGGATCTTACCGCTGGGTAAGGGACTATTACCTTGGTTCGGTTTTTTAATATGTAAGGCTTGAATTGCTTCACTTCCTTAAATACTACGTAAGCCTGCTTATCAATGGCTGGGTAGTTTAATTCAGCTCCTTGTAGCCCAGTGCTCATAAAAGAGATTGGGAATTCATCACCCCCATCTTCCTTTTGCGTAAGCACAGCTGCTAATAAATCATCGAATGCAAATGTATACATAATAAAATCTTTATCAAAGTCTGGGATTTTCAGAGAAGGCACATGTGCAACAACAGTCTTGATTTTACTGAAAGCATTCTTTTCAATTTCAGTCCACTTAAATTGTGTATTTTGCTTGACCATCTGCTGCAGTGGTTTAACAGTCTGGGCAAAATCAGGTACAAATCTTCTTACAAAGTTTATGGTTCCCATAAAGGATTGCATTCCCCTTTTATTGTGGGGCCTAGGGATTTGTTCAATCACCTTAATTCTTTCTGGGTCTATAGATATACCTTTCTTTGAAACTATATGCCCCAATAGCTTGCCTTCCGTGACAGCGAGCATGCACTTCTTAGGATTGAGGGAAATTCCATACTTTCGACAGCGTTCGAAAATTTGCTTTAGGTGGAACGCGTGTTCCCCTCTCTTCTTCGAGAATATTGTGATGTCATCAAGTTATACCACAACACTTCGTCCAATCAGCCCGCGGAAAGCTATGTCCATAGCCCTCTGAAATGTTTCTCCAGCGTTAATTAGTCCAAAGGGCATCCTTCTATAGGAAAAAGTTCCCCATTTAGTTCTAAACGTTGTCTTTAATCTATCTTCCTCGGCTACTAACACTTGGTTGTAACCAGAGAAACCATCTAACAATGAAAGCAATTTCGAACCGGACACCATCTGTAGCAATTGCTCCATGGGAGGCACCGGATAGTTGTCTTTGTCTGAGGCACGGTTTAAGTTTCTGAAGTCCACACACAGTCTGATTTCTCCTGACTTTTTTCTAACTGGTACCAGATTGGACACCCATTCGGAGTGCCTGACTTTAAAAATAATTCTAGCATCTAACAATTTCTTTACTTCGCTCTAGATTAGTGGCTCCAACTTCGGGTGCATCTTCTTTAACGGCTGCTGATATGGCTTGACGCCCGCTTTAATAGGGACGATATGCTTGATGATGCTAGTGTCGTAGGTTTTCAAATCTTGGTACGTCGAGGCAAAGACATCTTTGTACTGTTTAAACAAACTGATGAACCTATCCCTCTCGGCTGGTGAACAACATTTGCCAAGGTTCACAAACTTAGGATTCGTTTCAGTCCCTAAGTTTACGAGTTCGAACTGTAGAGTTGAGCTGTGGGTCTTTACGTTACCGGGTCTTCTGAATTTTTCATCCAAGTCAAACATCTTCTCTAACGTTCTAACCCCTTTAGGGACGAAATTGTCAAATTTCATCTCGGCTTGGTGTTTTTCATCATCGATAATCGCTCCTTTGAATACCTCCTCATTTTTTAAACATTCTATGATTTGTGGATCATCATCGAACACCCTCAGATTGGTGATCATATCCGGTACCGAAGGCCTGAAAAGCAATTCAACAGTACATCGATTATTCGAGGGAACAAGCCTGGCGACCGAAGTGGCCAATAAGTCAACTGCTGCGTTTTTCATTCTTGGGATTGAAATAATATTGAATGCATAAAAACATTTAAGCAAATCCCATACCTCATTTTGGTAAGCTTTCAAGTGAGGGGAAATACAGTGAATTTGATTCCGGATTTGTTTCACAATGATTTCAGAATCGCCAAAAACTTTCAAATTACTTACTTTCAATTCAATTGCTTTCTTGAGACCGTGCACCAGCGCTTCATATTCAGCTATATTGTTAGTGCACTCAAACTCTAATCTACATGACAGGAAATGTTTATTCTTCTGTGGATCAATAAGGATGCAGCCGGCCCCTGATCCTTCTAAAGTCTTCGAGCCATCAAAAAATAAATTCCAAAAATCACTAACTACTGAAAATGAATCTACACCTACTGCTAAATCTACTATTTTATAATCAATCTCATCAGCCTGAGAAAATGGAAGGAGATCAGGATGGGTGTTAGATGTGTCACTGGCTTCCTCTGCTTGATAGTTCCCTGGTTCCAGTTCGAGAAAATAGTTTCCTAACACAGTTTCGACTGGTATATTCTTCTCATCTAGTTGAGTAACATTGTACTTCATGTGAGGTTCTCTCAAAACCTTAATCTGATTGGGACTTCCTTTGTACGGCAACCACAAGTGTGACCAATCTAAGGTGAAATATCCATTCAATTTAGCTGACCAATCTCTGCTCAGGACCAGTCCGTAAGCGTCTGGTATATCAGCCACCATGATGTTAATAACTTGGCATACTTTGTCATTTGATGCCAGACGGATTAGAACGTCCTCCATCTCATCAATTACCTTAACGTCTGTCCTATCCAATTGCACCACCCTCCACGTGGTTGGCTTAAAATACCCATTGATTTTCCTACATACTAAAACGTGCATGACATTAATTGACGCCCCTGAGTCTACTAGACAATTGTGAACGTTATGATTAAAAATCTCAAACGTCAGGAGAAAGGGTGGCTGCTTAGTTTTAGACTTACCTCCAATGCTAGCTTCTCCAATTTCTTCTTCGCTCAGAGGTTGATTGTCAGCGGGCCGCTCCTGTTCTGACGTTTCCAATGCTTTCAACAACCTTTCCTTTTGTTGAGGTACTTTGTACATTTCAAACAGCGGGACATTTGCCTTTATCTTCTTTAAATCTTCAACTAGGTCATATTCAATTTGCTGTTTAATGGACTGAGATTTATCAGCATTCACCTTTTCTTTGTTTAGTTAAGGCAGCATTCTGTTCTACTTAGGACCATAGCTGGTAATAGTGAATTCCGGAGTCTTATCAGCCACGGATTTATCTTGAAATTTCTTCCTGATATTCCTTTGTATCCTTCTAATCTTTGGGAGTAAAATACTGTCTGTTATCTCTAGGGTTGTTCCTAATGCTTATTCTTGAAATTTCGATTTGGATTGGTTTTTGTTGTTTTAATTTTACTTTGTTTTTTATGTTTTATGATTGATTGCTTGCCCTTATGACTCCCTTGATTACCTAAAGTCATCAAATTGTTCATTTATCAACTAAGAACCTATGTTTGTGCAAAAGAATATGTGTTACAGGATGAATTTTTACAAACTGGCAGCACCCTTCCAAACTGGCAGCATATTGTGAGCGTGCAGCATATTGAGTTCTGGTGGTATAATGTACATATGGTTTGCTATTGAAAGGTTTATGATTTATTTCATGAAATATTTGATGAATATAAGCCTTTATCATAGTCATGAATATGAGTTTTGATCATAGCCATTCGGCATTTTATATGTTTTTATATTCCTGACCATGAAATAATGAGTCAATACAGTGGCAATAATGAAAGAACACAGGTGTGGTCTTTTCACAAATGAAACCGTTCGTGTAATGGATGTTTTTGCTCATCGTGGAAAGAATAGCCTGAGGCACATTTTTCCTAAAACATTTCTCATTATTCTGCTAAAGAGGGACATCCAAAGGCTCGTTTGGTTTATTCTTGGTCTCCATATAATCACGAGCTGTAGTATGTAAATGCTCAGGAAAATTAGGGTTTGTTCTTGAACCCTTGCATTTTCAGCAATGCTTGGCTTGAACATGCAGATGTAGTATAAACACTTCTTGTGCAGGATATACAGTGTGAGGTCTTTTTAATGACAGAGGTTCCTGGTTACAAGCAGTGTTATATAAGGATTCAGGAAGGTTAGGGTTTATTATTTGAACCCTAGGGCCTGTAAGTTCAGAAATGGAATACACTTTACATATACATGCTTACATTTCAGACCAAGTAGTTTCAGCATTGTTTCTTCTAAGCATTAAGCCGCAGTATAAAATGTCCTGTTCAGAACAATGTTGCGTGAAGACTGTTGATGTATATGTAACTTCAGAATGTATTCTTATATGTATTTTATATATTGTAACCCAATGTTTATTCCGGGATGTTTCTATTATGTATTTGAGTCATATTGTCTTACCCCGATGTTTTGATCGGAAGGATTATTAATGTAAACAAGTCTTGTCAAGTCATTAGGTAAGTCCCCACAGTTTCGGGGCACTTGGGTTATTATACACTAATTAAGGTGTAGGCTCGAGTAAGTAATTGTAAGTTAAGCCTACATGGTTGAGTGCACTTCAAGTCAACGGAAGAATATAAATAGAGAGTGAGAGTCTCCCTATTTATCACTTGTGAATTACATCACTTGCTCTCTCAAGTGTGGCGCACCTTTGGAGAAGGAAATACTTTGGCTTGACAGAAGACAGAAGGCTGCTGTTGTGTTGGGAGGTCATCTTACTGTTTTGGGTTTCACATCTTGTGGTGATACTATCTTAGAGGAAGTTGAGGGGTTTTTCTCCATTTATGGTTTCCCCTGTCAAAACTCTTTGTGTCTCTTGTCTCATGTGATGTGCTTATGTTATTGCTGTGCTTGTTATTCTCTTAGTGAAAAGATCCTAACATAATGCTAGCTTAAATGTTGAAAAACTAACATGGTATCAGAGCTAACCTGAGAAGAAGACATTGTGCAGCTGCAGAAACTAGGGCTTCCTAGTTTGTGGATCTTCCTCCACAGATTTTCAGCAAAAGTATGCTAGGATGACTCTCCATTGAAGGGTGCATTTTTTGTCGATACGGAACTCAATTTCAAGCATTTTCAGTTTCGATGTGGAAATTAGGGATTTCTTCAGAAGAGGAATTATTGAGTGAGACCAACATAGGATTTTTCTCCTCATCAAAACCGAAGTTTAGAGACCTGGATCAAGGAATTTGGTTGGGTGAAACTCCGGGAAAGTCAAACCCTAGTTTGACCCTGAGCTAGGAGAAACCCTAAATACTAAAACTGCTAAGTTTTGGTACAGTCGCTATATTCCGAGATTGGAGAAGTCGTAGAAGCTTAAAGTTGTAGGGGACGAAGATAAAATCTGGATGAACTCTGTATCCAAATATCAGCCTCATATTCACTATATTCTAGGAGATATGATCTCTCCAAGGTAGGGTTCCAGCCTCTTCCAGAAATCATCCATAAACAGGACACTTGGGGAGAATTGCAATATCTTGCGCTACAGAGGTCCAAATGGAATTTATGAAAATGTTCCAGAAAGGGAACGGACTTTAATTTCTGTGGTCATAATATCAGACTCAGAAGATGAACTAGTGACACGTGGCATGCTGTACAACTTCTCTATTCTGAACAGTCCTGTAACAGGTCACCTTGGGAAAATGATCATAAATACAAAATGGTGAAACCAATTCTAATGAAAACTATGGTGTTGGATCAGGTACATGCGAGGTTACTTCATTACAAAATTTCAGACACAGAGGAGTAGTAATTTGGGAGATATTACAGAAACAGTAATAGGAATTTCTGCAGAAGAAATCAGAAAATTAGGGCTTCCTGTTCCGGGACCTACCCTCCATTGTTTTCAGAAAAGGAGTACATTGGACAGCTCCATTTGAAGAGATCTATCTGTTTATCCAATCATATCTGAAATATTCCAAGTTTTGAAAATTAGGGTTTCTACGACAAACCCTAGATCAGCGAACTCCAGGACAAGGACGGACACCTCAAATCGGTAAGATCTAATCCTTTGCTATTTCCATTTGAGGTTCTCATTTCAATATGATATATCACATCAGCTTGGTGACAAGCTTGGAGAAGTTGAAAACTTCCAATCCTGGAAGTATATGATCCCTCTGAAGAAAATGGATTGGACACCTACATGAGTATGGAGGTTCCAGTTTCAGAGGGAGATGAGGCTAGAATCCCTTCACAAAAAGAACTTGGTCAAGGCCAAGAAGAGCATGGTTGATTCAATCACAGATCAACTTGTACCACAAGTGTCTTCCTTAAAGACACTGAAGATGTTTGATTCCTTGACCAAGCTATTTGAAGGGAAGAATAGAAATTAGAACATGACGTGAAGAAACCAGTTGAAGAATGTGAAGATCCAGAAATGCAGAGACCATGCAGTCATAAGAGTCTCTCAAATCAAGAACAACTTGAAGCAGAAGTGAAGAATGCATAAGTGGTGATGGCCACCTTGAATGGCCTCCCAGGATCGTGGAATTCATTCATTCAAGGAATGTGTTCCAGAAGGAAGTGATTACTTTTAGCAAACTTTCGAGAAGAAGAATAAGCTTGACTTATAAGAAGAGAAGAGAAGATGGGAGCAATTAAAGATCAAGCTCTCACCATCCAAAGAAGATCCCTCAAGTGATGAGGAATATGAAGAACTAAATTCTTGAAGAACTTCTTATCCATCCTAGCATTTGGATAAGAAACGATGCTATCATGAATGAAGAAGACGATGAAGCTGAAGACTCAAGAAGGAGTATGCCCACGAAACAAATAAAGATAAGTATTCAATTGTCATTTCATAATATTGTTTTGTTATGCATTTGTTTATATTTAGTTGATGTATTATGCATGATAGGATGTTTGCATTAATGACAGTATACTACTAATATGCATGTGATGGGTAAGTAGCTCATGGTGCTATACAAATTCTCCATTGCTACTTATCTAGAATGAAACCTCTTTGCTGACATATTGGATTAGTGCACAATCTCAATGTTGTCCTGGTAGAGATGGAAGGCATCTAGAAAGTTTCAGTGAGATATGGATGAATGTTGTATTGGATAAAGTAGTTGCATGATCATATATTTATGCATAATAAATTGCCAGTATGAATATTCCTTATGAAATGTTTTTTAACCATGTAAATGCATTTAACTTGTAGGAAATATCGCATACATAATCACCTACAAGCAAAGAAGAATGAAGTCTTGTTCCGAAGAGCAAGTGACGACATTTAAAAATGAAGAATAATATGACGAGTGCAGTGACATCATTGATGCAGAACCTTCCAGCCACCAAGAAGAAAGGGAAGACTAGTTCAAGAAGAATGATGTCAGGGTGCAGTATCGAGACCTGAAGAGAAGTTCATAGTTCCATCATGCAGTAGATGGAAACATCGTGGGATACAAAGCAAGATTCATAGCGTGAGGATTCTCACGAAAGGAAGGCCTAGACTACGAAGAGACATTTACAGCCAGTAAGAGTTTAAACACATACATGATGATCCTGATGAAGATCTCAACCTTTGCTAAAAGGTTGAAGATGAAATTCTATACACTAGATGGATGCATAGAATACTAGTAGCTTAGGAAGCTACTTGTCACTCCGGTACAGAATGTTTTCAGTGCATAGAGCACAGAAGACAGAAGGAGTATGATGCTTTGCTTCAGAGGGAGTGACTACAGAATATCTTGAGGTTCGACATGGTACGACAGGATGTGAAGATTAGTGATGACTCTAGGCTTTACTGAGAGTAAAGTGGATTCCAACCTTTGCTTCAAGGTTGAAGACAGAAGACCAGTGATGCTCCTATTATGTGTCGATGCACTATTGTTCTAGGTATGAAGGTGTGGCAGAGTATAGATGGGATCTTCCTTGGACAAGGGAAGTATGCAATAGATATCCTGAAGAGGTTTGGGATAATGGATTGCAAGGCTATGGCTACACCTATGGCATCGAACCTGAAGCTATTGAGTGATGCTTCATCAGAGTCGGTTGATGCTACGATGTATCGTTAGATGATTGGGTCCTTGATGTACCTGAGACCAGATATTTGCTTTGCTGTGAACACATTGAGACATGTTCACCTGATGGTTGCAAAGCATGTAGGGGTACAATTGATTATGGGCTCAAGTACGATGTGAATCAAAAGATTAACCGGGAGGGTTATGTTGATTCAGATTGGGCAGGCAGTGCCATCGACAGGAAGAGTACTTCAGGATGTTGCTTCAGTATGGGATCGGGTGTGATCTCTTGGTTTAGCAGGAAGCAATCTTGTGTGGCACTGAGTACAGCTGAAGCAGAGTATGTCGCAGCTTGTTCAGCTAGTTGTGAGGCAGTATGGCTACGAAAGCTACTGTCTGATATATTTGATCTCCACTTGGATGCTACTTGTATACATTGTGACAACCAGAGTTGCGTGAAGTTGTTAGAGAATCCAGTGTTCCATGACAAGTCGAAGCATATTGAGATAAAGTATCACTATATCAGGGATATGGTGCAGAGAGGAGTAGTGAAGCTCCTGTATGTTGCGATGGAGGAACAGATAGCTGATGTATTGACGAAGCCATTGGCTAGGATGAAGTTCGAGTACTTCAGAGAGAGACTTGGTGTTCTCCATATCGAGGTTCCTTCCAAGAGAAAGTGATGAGACCCATAGCCATTCTGACATGGTGAGAGGATTGGTTCCTTCCATGGTTAGACGTAAGGGCTGACCCATTCTGTCATGGTGAGAGGATTCAGTTCCTTCCATGTCAGATATGAGTGCTATAGATTCAAAGCCATTCTGACGAGCAGGTCATATGTAAGGGCTGAGCCATTCTGTCATGGTGAGAGGATTTAGTTCCTTCCATGTCAGATATGAGTGCTAACTTCCATTCGATGAATGGAGGCACCTGGTCAGTTACCAGGAACACTCAGTCAAGGACTGAGAGAGCCATTCTGACAAGCAGGTCAGATGTAAGGGCTGAGCCATTCTGGTCATGGCTAAAGGATTAAGTTCCTCCCATGATAGATGTGAGTGCTGGCCATTCTGTCGAGTAGGACAGCTGTAAGGGCAACTTCCATTCTCCGGGAGAGTGGAGGCGCCTGGTCCATTACCAGGTAGCTCAGTCAGGGACTGGGGTCCATTCTGACGAGGGTGTAGGATTCAGTTCCTACCAGGTCAGATGTGAGTGCACAAATATTTCTTCATTGTGGCGGAAGTGGTTCCATCCTGGTTGAAATTCTTTCATCATTGCGGCGGATGCGGATCCAGCCTGGGTGAAAGTGCAGAAATATTTCTTCATTGTGGCGGATGTGGTTCCAGCCTTGGTGAAAAGAATAGAGTTCTTTCATCATTGTGGCGGATGTGGTTCCATCCTGGTTGAAAGTCTTCCATCATTGTGGTGGATGTGGCTCCAGCCTGGGTGAAGAGAACAGAGTTCTTTCATCATTGTGGCGGAGGTGGTTCCAGCCTGGGTGGATGTGATGCCATTCTAATGAGTAGGTCAGATATAAGTGATGGGCCTTTCTGATGTCATTGTAGTTTACTACATGATCAGAAGTGAGTGCTGGGTATGATTTTCTGATGAGCAGGTCAGATGTAAGTGCTGGGAGAAGACCTACATGAGAGTAGGCCTACAACCAGCATGAAAAAGGGTTGGCTCTGTAGAACTTCCTATGACGAGACAGTACACACATGATGATGACCAGTGGAGATCCAGATGGAGCTATGATCCAGATCCAGTTATGATGACTCTGAGAGATCCATATCGAGTGATGATCCAGATCCAGCAGTGATGATCCAGATTGAGAGATGATCCAGATCCAGATCCAGATCGAGTGATGATCCAGATCCAGTGATCATGATCTAGATCGAGTGATGATCTAGATCATGTGATAATGTTCTATGATGATCCAGATCGAGAGATGATCCAGATCCAGAAGACTTGATGACAGAGATGACTTGAAGACGAACATGATCCAATGATACAGAGAAGAAGACCAGTGCTGAAAATTGTGTCGAAAGAATACCTTCCTAGTTAAGAGGGAGTGTTGATGTATATGTAACTTTGGAATGTATTCTTATATGTATTTTATATATTGTAACCCGATGTTTATTCCGGGATGTTTCTATTATGTATTTGAGTCATATTGTCTTACCCCGATGTTCCGATCGGGAGGATTATTAATGTAAACAAGTCTTGTCAAGTCATTAGGTAAGTCCCCACAGTTTCAGGGCACTTGGGTTATTATACACTAATTAAGGTGTAGGCTTGAGTAAGTAATTGTAAGTTAAGCCTACATGGTTGAGTGCACTTCAAGTCAATGGAAGAATATAAATAGAGAGTGAGAGTCTCTCTATTTATCACTTGTGAATTACATCACTTGCTCTCTCAAGTGTGGCGCACCTTTGGAGAAGGAAATACTTTGGCTTGACAGAAGACAGAAGGCTGCTGTTGTGTTGGGAGGTCATATTACTGTTTTGGGTTTCACATATTGTGGTGATACTATCTTAGAGGAAGTTGAGGGTTTTTTCTCCATTTATGGTTTCCCCTGTCAAAACTCTGTGTCTCTTGTCTCATGTGATGTGCTTATGTTATTGTTGTGCTTGTTATTCTCTCAGTGAAAAGATCCTAACTTAATGCTAGCTTAAATGTTGAAAAACTAACAAAGACCTTGGTCATTTGAGTGTTCGTCAGAGATTCTAGGGGTAAAAAAGCTATCACTAGTTGTAAATCAAGTTTCATTAGTATTATTACTCCGGTGGTTTGTAGATTGTTACTTCCAGCAAAAGAATAGAGGTTATCCGTATTCCATATGCTAACATAAATAAAAGGATTACCACACAGCCATATGCAGTAGAAGGTATATGTTTTACCTGAAGCATTACTACTCTACACAGCCGAGTTGAAATCCCTTTAAAAGCATCAGATGGCAAAGGTTATCGAAGAGGAGGAGCCAGAGGTGGTTGTGAAGAAAAGGCCGGGAGGTTTCATATGCAGATTGGAACCCAGCAATACAGAGTGGATTAAGCAATTTCCAAGGTTTGCTAAGTTGATACAGAGGTCAGGTTGGTTTAGTTTCTGTGATAAATTGCAGGGATATCATTCCCAATTAACAATGGCTTTTATTGAAAATTATAATGAGGACAGAGTGCAGTTGCAGAGTTTAACTGTGAGAGTTAATGAGAACTCTATTGCTGAAGCTATCAATGTTCCTGCAGAAGGTGAGAGGTGGTTCGAACAAAAATAATTCAAAGAAGACTTCAGTGAGTTTTTGATCCTTGGTAATGAAAAATTCGATTGGAAGAACGGAGTTCATGTCAATAGGATGAATCCAGCATGGAGAGTGTCGTTAGAAGTGATTCAAAACTATATTACTTGCGATGGAAGGTATGATCGGGTTTTAAAATGTCATTTGAAACTTCTAATGCATATTCAGGGTGTTACACAGTTAAATCTTCCTTTTTACCTACTTAAAAGCATTCAAAAAATGATTTCTAAGGTACAAAACCACCCATCACATACGGCCAGATCAATTTATCACCAGGGATTAATTAAGTTGTTGGTTCTAACTCAGCTGAAAAAGGAAGAAAGATCATGGGGTTCTTTGTTGGCAGAGCTAGGTTTTAGTGAGAACCCTAAAGAAAAAGTTAAGAAGATGATTGATGATGCCAGCCAGCACATAGCAAACCCTACAGAGACAGATCAGAAGGATAAGAATAAAGAAATGAATGCTGATAGAAAGCTTGTACATGGCAGTGTAGACCCTGAAACACCCTGCATACAAGAAAATCCAAAAAAGCTCAGTGACATGTTTAAAAGTATTACTTCTAAAAAGAAAATCTGCAAACAATTATTCAAAGAAGGCAAGCCTAGAACTAGATTGAGGGAGAAAATGCAGATAGAAGAAAGAACAGTACAAGAAGGTGATAAGGAGGTTGTGATTATAGAAGATGCAGCAAGTGAAGGGACAATAAATACAACAGAGGACAAATACTGTGAGAACATGGAGGAGTTTATTGACATGCAAGGAATAACAAGTGCCATTCCATAAATGTTTTGTACTGATGAAAAAAACAAGCTTGATGAAGGTTCAAAATTTAAGAATCTGCCTGAAGAAAGAGATTGCATGAGAGAGGAAGATGTGGATATTTCCCCAGAACATGGTCAGTGTAAAAGATTTCTTCAAACATATAAAGAACAGACAAGATACCTGCAGGATATAAACGAGAAGTTAATGGTGGCAAATAAAAGATTACGAGAAGACATGGAAGATAAGGAAGTAGATTTCCAGAAACTACTGATGATTTCCAAGAGCATCCTCAAGGAAAAGCGAGGTATGCAAAGACAGCTTGAGCAACTTAAAGCCGAGAAAAAGGAAACTGACAAAGATGTGGAATTGGCAAGACTCCAAAAGTGCTCCCAGGTGCTTAGTGACTTGGCCACCTTAGCTGAAGCTTCTAGAAGTTTGTAGATGTTTAAAAGTTGTTTGATTTTGAACTCATGATATTATGTTTGACATTTGTATGACACATGTAGTATACAAGATTTTGTCAGGGATTAACTTCCCACTTTTGAAGGAAGTTCGATCCAGAATTATAGGATCTATAGTTAGTTTCTAGATAGAACATTTTGGTACAAAAGTTAGCCTCGACTAGAGAAAAGTGAGGTTGGCAGTTTTGGGAGCTATGCTGGATCTTTTGTAAGCACTTCTGTATATCATGAGTTTTTTGCAGCTTCAATGATAGGTTCTAGTTTTGAATAAACTTGATGATGATTTGTCTTTATGCCACATAAATTGTCTCTTTGATAATTCTTTTATGTATTTGGTCATTCATATTCCATTACATAATTATTATTTTGAGATGATAGTTATCTTTCATTTTTATAAACATTGACAGTTTCACTTCATGATTTAGGATCATAGACCTGGGTGTTGAACTTTGTGATTGCTTGCATGTTATACAGCATCTGTTTGATTTTCCTGTAGCTCTGACTCATACCATCCTTTACTTTAATGCTTTGAATTTCTGATAAATACTTGTATTTACCCATCTGTGATATATACCAGCTATGTTCATTGTAAAGTGTGTGATGTTTTGATTTCATTTCTAAACTGTATAAACTGTACAAACAAGTAAGATTGTCCTACTTCCTTCAAGTGCTGGGAGGTTCTTTTAGCCCTAAGTTTTATACTAGCCTGTGTTTCCAATTTGATTTTATCTTATTTATGCATTTTTTAAACATAGATTTCCTTAAGGTTGAATCCCGTAGTCTAGGTTCAACTTTAGGGATAACATCTTCTGGCGCCATTACCGGGGAACGGATAAAGGAAAGAATATTTTCCCTGGGTGATCAACACTTTGAAACTGATTTTGTAGGGTGAACAGAATCAGCAAAACTTGATATAGACTACATTCAATCACCTTTTGAGCAGTTACAGTGGCTTCAAGGAAGATAGGGACTCGAGGAAATCCCTCATCTCCTCTAAATCCAGGAGTCTCAGATCCTGAAGATTTATTAAGGGAGACTAGGAGAAATCTGGTTTCTACTTCATCAGAGAAATTTAAACTACCAGAAGCTTTAGAGATCCCTGAATCCGCATCTTTTCCAATTCCTTCTCTAAATCCACAGTCAGAAAAAGAGTGAGAGGAGTTAGATTTGTTATCTACCTCTTTGAAAGTTGAAAATATGCGGATCTTTACAAATCCCTTAATACCAGAACAAGTTAAGCTTGAAGCATTAAAAACTCCTTCAATCCATACCCATTTGCTTAAGACTGTCCCAGTAAATCAACCAAGTCCTAGTACTTTGTCCTCCTCATCACAACAGTCAAGTGGTGTTCAGTTGAATACAAACCTTAAAATGGCCCAGCCACCAAATCGAATGGCTACTATGATAGCAGTCAGATATGCCCCCCTTGTTTTGTCTCATCCCCTTAATGCTCTCCCAGGAGGAGATTATCAGAAGTACATGCCAAGGTTCGATGCCCAGGGAGATGTTACTGCAGAACAACATTGGGATATGTTTATAGCCTTTACAGATAATCAAAATTATGAACATACTGATGTTTGGATGAGATTGTTTGTCCAAAGTCTTAATGGTGAGGTTAGAACGTGGTTTCGGAATTTACCAGCAAACTCCGTAGATGGTATTGATGCTTTACAAGAAGTATTTCTGAAACACTGGGGGGACATGAAGGACTTCATGTAATACCAAACTGAGTTTGAATCTTTAAGAAGAAAAAAGGATGAAACTGTGGGAGAGTTTACCAAAAGATTTAACAAAGTGTATAGCAAGATCCCAGCTCAAATAAAACCTACTAAGACATCAGCAATGTTGTCTTATGCAAACTCATTTAATTCTGAGTTTTCCTTGCTGTTAAGAGAAAGAAAATCAGATTCACTGCAAAACATGCAAAATGCAGCGTTAGAAGTAGAATCAAACATTTTGGCCTCTAACAGATTAAAGGATGAAATAGAACACCAAATTCTGGATAGAAAGGGGAAGAAAGTAGTCAGTACATCCAAGCAGGTAGGAAGGTCATCAGATGGCAGAATTGATGAAATGGGTAAACTCCTAAAACATTTTTCTGATAAAATTGATAGATTAGAAGTGGGAAGTAGAAATAGAAATCAAAATAGAGCCATGCCTGAAAATGATAGAAATCTGAATCAGTTCAGAAGACCTTTTGCCCCTAGATTTTTCCCAATAGAAAGAAGAAATACTGATATATAGAGGGAGAGACAACAAAACAAAGAACAAAAAATTCAACCCCCTTTTCAAAACAATAATCTCCGAGGGGATGAATCATATGAATTTGATGAAGGTGAGTTAGATGAACTGGAAGATGAAGAACATAATATTGGTCAGTTTGATGATAATGCTCCTTCACATTTTGTAACTCGAGCTGATTATCAGTATGCCACGGAATTAGATCAGCATGAAGAGGATGATTATCAAATTTCCATGCCAGAGGTCTGTCAGCAGTTGCCACAAAAATCATATGGCTTGAGGTCAGGTGTGAAACCTGCAGCACAAACCAAGAAGATGGTGAAAGCTTCTTCTTTTAAACAAAATCTGCCTGTAAACCAAAAACAAACTCTAAAACAGAGAAAGGATGAAGATCTGAGTCCAGAGGAGAGTAATAAGTCTATTGGTGGCTTTAATTTTGAACATGAAATTAATAAGGTAAAGATCCCTGTGCCTTTGACTGAGCTGATTAAAAGTAAAATTTACAGGGAGGCGACCTTTAAAGCCTTTAGCAATGCAGTGAATCCTAGTCTGATTCCTTCTAATGAAATTAATCTGCAGGATGAAAATCCTACTATCATTGTAGGATCAAAAACCTTTGATCAACCGGATGATAATTCATAATATCCTCCGCCATTTTACGTGACCTTTTCTGTACATGATCAATTGCTACATAATTGTTTACTGGATTCAGGAGCTTCACACAACCTTATGCCCAAATCAGTCATGGATGCTTTAGGGCTGAGTGTAACAAAGCCTTACCATGATTTATATGCATTTGACTCTAGGGCAGTAAAATGTATTGGAGTGATCAAGGACTTGGTGGTAAATTTAACACAGGTACCCATGAAAAGTATATTGATGGATATTGTGGTTGCATATATTTCTCCTAAGTTTGGCATGTTGTTATCTAGATCCTGGGCAAAAAAATTGGGAGGAACTCTGTAGATGGATCTCTCGTATGCTACAATTCCAGTTTTTGGGGGTGAATTTAGAAGACTGTACAGGGAAGTGCAAATGGCATACTTGGTAAGTGACAACAGACACCCTAATAATCACCCTATTTATTCAGTTGATCAAAACTTGGGTTCTTGTATGTTGCAATTGAATGATGAATCTGAAGGTGTTTTAAAGGTAGAAAAAGATATTGCAATTCAGGTAAAGAGAGAGGAACCTGATGGCTTGTGGCAAATCTATTTCGATGGTGCATCAAGTAAGGAAGGGGCAAGTGCAAGAGTGTTATTGATTTCAGCTGGAGGTGAGGCTATTTCCCTTATGTTCAAATTGGAATTTAAAACAACAAACAATACTGCTGAATATGAGGCTCTGATCCTTGGATTAAGGGCAGCAAAATACTTGGGCATTAAGGAGCTTGCTGTGTTTGGCGACTTCGAATTAATAATCCAACAAGTAAAAAGGGTGTACCAGGTAAAGCAGCAGTTGTTGAAAGTTTATAGAAATGAGGTTTGGGATCTAATGGAAAATTATTTCATAGCCTTTAATATCACTTTTGTCCCAAGAGAATATAATGAAACAGCTGATTCCTTAGCCTTAGCAGCAGCCTATTTCAAGGTGCCAAAGGTTACTCATTTGAAATATCCAATAGATGTTAGATACAGACCTACTGTCCCAGAAAATATTAAACATTGGAAGGCTTTTAATGATGATCAGGAAATAAAAGAGTTTCTGGAATTGGTAGGTGAATTTTCAGATGACATTATTGAGCCTGAACAGGATTCAGAATGGATAGAAAATGAACCCTGCATAAATAATTCAATTGCTGATCATAAAATTGTGGAATTAAAAGGGAATTTTATTCCTAAGGGACTTGTTCCTTTAGAAAGATTGTTTTCCAAAGATGATACACTGATAAAACCTACCCTACAGACTACTGAAGAAAATGTTATGGAGTATAACATTGGTTCTGAAAAGCAGCCACAAATGATAAAATTGTCAAAATTGCTGTCAGATGATGAAAGAAGAAAATATTTAGCTTTGCTGAAAGAATATAAAGACATTTTTGCTTGGTCATATCAGGATTTGAAGACATATGATACTAGCATAATTCAGCACAAGATCCCTTTAAAACCAAATACTAAGCCTTTCAGACATAAGCTTAGAAGGTTAAATCCAGCATTGCTGCCAGTAATTGAAAAAGAAGTGAAAAAACTGTTAGATGCAAAAATCATTGTGCCCTTAAGATATTCATCTTGGGTTGCTAATTTAGTCCCTGTACGGAAGAAAAATGGAGAGATAAGATTATGAGTAGACTTTCGTAACCTAAACAAATCATGCCTCAAAGATAACTATTCATTGCCAAAGATAGATCAAATTTTACAGAGGGTAGTAGGTGCTCACAGGATTTCAATGATTGATGGATTTTCTCGTTATAACCAGATTGCAGTTCATCCAGAAGACCGAGAGAAAACAGCTTTCACCATGCCATGGGGAACCTTTATGTATGACAAAATGCCTTTTGGGCTCATGAATGCAGGTGCCACCTTTCAGAGAGCTATGGATATAGCTTTTGTGGGTGAAAATGAAAAATTTGTAGTGATATACCAGGATGATATCACAGTATTTTCTAAATCCAATGAAGATCATCTTAAACACTTAAGACAAATTTTTGTCAAATGCAGGAAGTTTGGTTTATCACTAAATCCCAAAAAATCTCATTTTGCCCTGACAGAAGGAAAATTGTTAGGCCATATTGTCTCTGCTGAGGGAATAAAGATAGATCCAGAAAGAGTCAAGGCTATTTTAAAAATCAGCATGCCCAGAAACAAAAAAGAAGTTCAATCCTTTGTTGGAAAAATCAACTTCTTAAGATGGTTTATTCCAAATTTTGCAGAGATAATAAAGCATATTACTCAAATGCTTAAAAAAGACAACGAAGTTAAATGGTCTAAACAAGCTAAACAGGCATTTGAAAACATAAAGAAAGAATTGATAGAAGCCCCAGTCTTGATGGCTCCTGATTATACAAAAGATTTCACCATATTTTCGTTTGCATTAGAAGATACTATTGCTGCTATACTATTACAAAAGAATTCTGATAATTTGGAACAACCCATATCATTCTTCAGCAAAATATTAAGGGAATCTGAGCTGAAGTATAATATAATGGAAAAAAATGCCTATGCCTTAGTTAAAGCCCTGAAATTCTTTAGAATATATGTTTTACATTCTAAGGTTGTGGCATATGTTCTGAATGCAGCTATTAAGGAAATTCTGGCACAGCCTGACAGTGGAGGAAAGAGAGGCAGATGGATAGCTAGGGTCATGGAATATGACATAGAAATTAAGCCAACAAAATTGGTAAAAGGACAAGGGTTGGCTAAGCTTCTCACAGAATCAAATTGTCAGGTTTTGAATCTTCACATCATGGCAGAACGGTCAGCGCAAAGTATGAGTATGGAGCACAGTAAGGAGCAGATTTATAACAGGTATGCTGAATCTGATTGGTATAAGGATGTGGTGTATTTCCTTTTGTATTTACAGTGCCCTCTTGAATTGAACAAGAGTGAATGTAGATCTTTGAAACTCAAAGCAATGAAGTATGTTCTGAGAGATCAGACATTGTATTGGAAGGACCCGAGAGGTATACTATTGAAATGCTTAGAGAAATATGAAATTGATGCTGTGATTGCAGAGTTGCATAGTGGAGTATGTGGAGGACATATGTATTGGAAAGCAACTGCCTTCAAAATCTTGAGAGCAGGATACTACTGGCCTACCCTGTTTTCAGATGTGTTTCAGCAGGTTAGATCATGTATTGAATGTCAGAAATTTGCAGGTAAGCAAAAGCTTCAATCCCTACCATTAAACCTATTTCTGTAAATGGTCCATTTCAATAGTGGGGACTAGACTTTATTGGTGATATTCATCATCCATCTAGTGGACAGCATAAATGGATCCTGACGGCTACCGATTTCTTCACAAAATGGGTTGAAGCAATTCCAACAAGGAGAGCAACAGAACAGGTAATAATTACTTTCCTCCAAGAAAACATTCTGAGTAGGTTTGGATTCCCTAGAAAATTACTCACTGACAATGCCCCTGCTTTCAAATAAAAAAGGATGGTAAATTTTTGTCAGGAGAATAACATTAATCTTAAGCAATCCACACCATACTATCCACAAAGAAATGGATTAGTAGAATCTAGCAACAAAAACATTGTAAGCAGTATCAAGAAAATGTTGTTTGAAAATAAACGAAGTTGGGACAGCAAGTTGAAATTTTCTCTGTGGGCCGATAGGGTAACAATTAAAAAATCAACTCGGACATCCCCGCTCCAATTGGTTTATGGGACTGATACTGTTTTCCCTATACATTTAGTCACTCCAGTCATGAAGTTTGTGCAGGAAATTGAAGAAGAACCAGATGATATCAGGAGACGAATGTTTCAGATAGTACAGTTGCAGCAAGAAAGAGAAGCCATCAAGGACATAGTTGAGAAACATCAAAAAAGAATGAAAGACAATTTTGATAAAAAGGTCAAAAAAGATTTGTTTACAGTTGGTGATCTTGTGCTCAGATGGGATGCAAGAAAAGATGAAAAAGGTAAGCACAAGAAGTTTGATAATTTATGGATATGACCTTTTTCAATCATGAAGATCCTTGGAAATAATACCTTTGTCTTGCAAAATTTGAGAGGTGAGGAGATTGCAGGTCCAGTCAATGGACGTTTCTTAAATCCTTTTTACACAGAGTGACAGACAAGGTGTTATTGTACATAGTCATTGTATATATCATTCATTGCAAATAAGACTCCAGCCCAATGAATAAGGCACTAATCAGCAAGTTCTCAAAGTTTCCAAGAGAAACTTTGTCCCCAAACGGAGCCAGATGTTATCTCTAGGGTTGTTCCTAATGCTTATTCTTGAAATTTCGATTTGGATTGGTTTTTGTTGTTTTAATTTTACTTTGTTTTTTATGTTTTATGATTGATTGCTTGCCCTTATGACTCCCTTGATTACCTAAAGTCATCAAATTGTTCATTCATCAACTAAGAACCTATGTTTGTGCAAAAGAATATGTGTTACAGGATGAATTTTTACAAACTGGTAGCGCCCTTCCAAACTGGAAGCATATTGTGAGCGTACAGCATATTGAGTTCTGGTGGTATAATGTACATATGGTTTGCTATTGAAAGTTTTATGATTTATTTCATGAAATATTTGATGAATATAAGCCTTTATCATAGTCATGAATATGAGTTTTGATCATAGGCATTCGACATTTTATATGTTTTTATATTCCTCACCATTAAATAATGAGTCAATACGGTGGCAATAATGAAAGAACACAGGTGTGGTCTTTTCACAAATGAAACTGTTCGTGTAATGAATGTTTTTTCTCATCGTGGCAAGAATAGCCTGAGGCACGTTTTTCCTAAAACATTTCTCATTATTCTGCTAAAGAGGGACATCCAAAGGCTCGTTTGGTTTATTCTTGGTCTCCATCTAATCACGAGCTGTAGTATGTAAATGCTTAGGAAAATTAGGGTTTTTTCTTGAACCCTTGCATTTTCAGCAATGCTTGGCTTGAACATGCAGATGTAGTATAAACACTTCTTGTGCAGGATATACAACGTGAGGTCTTTTTAATGACAGAGGTTCCTGGTTACAAGCAGTGTTATATAAGGATTCAGGAAGGTTAGGGTTTATTATTTGAACCCTAGGGCCTGTAAGTTCAAAACTAGAATACACTATACATATACATGCTTACATTTCAGAGCAAGTAGTTTCAGCGTTGTTTCTTCTAAGCATTAAGCCGTAGTATAAAATGTCCTAGTCAGAACAATGTTGCGTGAAGACCTTGGTCATTTGAGTGTTTGTCAGAGATTCCAGGGGTAAAAAAGATATCACTAGTTGTAAATCAAGTTTCATTAGTATTATTACTCCGGTGGTTTGCAAATTGTTACTTCCAGCAAAAGAATAGAGGTTATCCATATTCCAAATGCTAACATAAATAAAAGGATTACCACACAGCCATATGCAGCAGAAGGTATATGTTTTACCTGAAGCATTACTAGTCTACACAGCTGAGTTGAAATCCCTTTAAAAGCCTCAGATGGAAAAGGTTATCGAAGAGGAGGAGCCAGAGGTGGTTGTGAAGAAAAGGCCGGGAGGTTTCATATGAAGATTGGAACCTAGCAATACAGAGTGGATTAAGCAATTTCCAAGGTCTGCTAAGTTGATACAGAGGTCAGGTTGGTTTAGTTTCTGTGATAAATTGCAGGGATATCATTCCCAATTAACAATGGCTTTTATTGAAAATTATAATGAGGACAGAGTGCAGTTGTAGAGTTTAACTGTGAGAGTTAATGAGAACTCTATTGCTAAAGCTATCAATGTTCCTGTAGAAGGTGAGAGGTGGTTCAAACAAAAAGAATTCAAAGAATACTTCAGCGAGTTTTTGATCCTTGGTAATGAAAAATTCGATTGGAAGAACGGAGTTCATGTCAATAGGATGAAGCCAGCATGGAGAGTGTTGTTAGAAGTGATTCAAAACTATATTACTTGCGATGGAAGGTATGATCGGGTTTTAAAATGTCATTTGAAACTTCTAATGCATATTCAGGGTGTTACACAGTTAAATCTTCCTTTTTACCTACTTAAAAGCATTCAAAAAATGATTTCTAAGGTACAAAACCACCCATCAGATACGGCCAGATCAATTTATCACCAGGGATTGATTAAGTTGTTGGTTCTAACTCAGCTGGAAAAGGAAGAAAGATCATGGGGTTCTTTGTTGGCAAAGCTAGTTTTTAGTGAGAACCCTAAAGAAAAAGGTAAGAATATGATTGATGATACCAGCCAGCAGATAGCAAACCCTACAGAGACAGATCAGAAGGATAAGATTAAAGAAATGAATGCTGTTAGAAAGCCTGTATAGGGTAGTGTAGACCCTCAAACACCCTGCATACAAGAAAATCCATAAAATCTCAGTGACATGTTTAAAAGTATTACTTCTAAAAAGAAAATCTGCAAACAATTATTCAAAGAAGGCAAGCCTAGAACTAGATTGAGGGAGAAAATGCAGATAGAAGAAAGAACAGTACAGGAAGGTGATAAGGAGGTTGTGATTATAGAATATGCAGCAAGTGAAGGGACAATAAATACAGCAGAGGACAAATACTGTGAGAACATGGAGGATTTTATTGACATGCAAGGAATAACAGGTGCCATTCCAGAAATGTTTTGTACTGATGAACAAAACAAGCTTGATGAAGGTTCAAAATTTAAGAATCTGCCTGAAGAAAGAGATTGCATGAGAGAGGAAGATGTGGATATTTCCCCAGAAATTGGTCAGTGTAAAATATCTCTTCAAACATATAAAGAACAGACCAGATACCTGCAGGATATAAATGAGAAGTTAATGGTGGCAAATAAAAGATTACGAGAAGACATGGAATATAAGGAAGCAGAGTTCCAGAAACTACTGATGATTTCCAAGAGCATCCTCAAGAAAAAGCGAGCTATGCAAAGATAGCTTGAGCAGCTTAAAGCCCAGAAAAAGGAAACTGACAAAGATGTGGAATTGGCAAGACTCCAAAAGCGGTCGCAGGTGCTTAGTGACTTGGCCACCTTAGCTGAATCTTCTAGAAGTTTGTAGATGTTTAAAAGTTGTTTGATTTTGAACTCATGATATTATGTTTGAAATTTGTATGACACATGTAGTATAAAACATTTTGTAAGGGATAAACTTCCCACTTTTGAAGGAAGTTCGACCCAGAATTATAGGATCTATAGTTAGTTTCTAGATAGAACATTTTGGTACAAAAGTTAGCCTCAAATAGAGAAAAGTGAGGTTAGCAGTTTTGGGAGCTATGCTGGATCTTTTGTAAGCACTTCTGTATATCATGAGTTTTTTGCAGCTTCAATGACAGGTTCTAGTTTTGAATAAACTTGATGATGATTTGTCTTTGTGCCACATAAATTGTCTCTTTCATAATTCTTTTATGTATTTGGTCATTCATATTCCATTACATAATTCTTATTTTGAGATGACAGTTATCTTTCATTTTTATAAACATTGATAGTTTCACTTCATGATTTAGGATCATAGACCTAGGTGTTGAACTTTGTGATTGCTTGCATGTTATACAGCATCTGTTTGATTTTCCTGTAGCTCTGACTCATACCAGCCTTTACTTTAATGCTTTGAATTTCTGATAAATACTTGTATTTACCCATCTGTGATATATACCAGCTATGTTCATTGTAAAGTGTGTGATGTTTTGATTTCATTTCTAAACTGTATAAACTGTACAAACAAGTAAGATTGTCCTAGTTCCTTCAAGTGTTGGGAGGTTCTTTTAGCCCTAAGTTTTATACCAGCCTATGTTTCCAATTTGATTTTATCTTATTTATGCATTTTTTAAACAAATATTTCCTTAAGCTTGAATCCCATAGTCTAGGTTCAACTTTAGGGATAACACTGCCATTGCCAACCGTCCCTTGACTCCTAGTTGTCACGTTAGCCTCCCTGATATCTTTGTGTGGTTTAGTTATATCTTCTTCTACATCAAGTAAGGAGACAGAATTCCATAATGCCATAGTCTCTTCTTCCTGTTCTTTTGTAGAATTAGAAGCAACACTTTCTTTCCTTTCATCATCATCTTCTTCCATTAATCTCGAATCCAACATCTGATTCATGACTAACGTCATTGAATTTATCCATTGTGGACAATTCCTTTCGGAATGAGGTTGTTGATGAAAGGTACAGAAATTTTCCATCCCTATATCCGTCAGATTCATGAATGCAGTTTTTTGAGGAGGAGGTTGGGGTTGATTATTTTCCTCCCTTTTCTTATAATATGGCCTATAGAATTTTTGGGCCTCTTTTTCCTTCTCCAAGTCTATGATATTATTAGATAGCTTTTGCATCATTTTGGCCATATTCTCCAGGTCTGGAGACTTTTCTTCCTTAGGCTTAGCGAACAATAAGGTCTTCCTTCCTGCTCCTCTTTCTCCTGATTGATCTGGATAGTCCTCAATACTTTCTCTTTCTGCTTCCACCACCTCTACTTCCTCATAAGTCTCTGTCAAAGTAGGCTTGGCCCTACCCTTTGCAAACATGGCCAAATCAGGACCCAAGGCTGAAGTATAGTATTCAATAAGTACTTTGTCTGAAGGATTATTTGTTTCGGAATTTTTTTTTAGATATGCCGCAAACCTTTGTGTAAAGCTGTGCACTTTTTCTTTTTTCTCTTTATTCAATGCACACAGTCCCTTCATGAGGGAAGCGTGAGTCTTTTGGACTGCATACTTACTTCTGAACATTCTCTCGAAGGTATCCCAATTTGGGATAGAGTTAGCGGGAAATCCAAAATACCATGAGGCCGCAACTCCTTTGAGGGTATGAGGAAATAATCTACAAACCACATCTTCATGTTCTCCCACCCTTAATCCTTCTATAGCCAGATAGAAACTCTGCAAATGATCATCTACTAATATCTTCTCATTGGGGTCAAATTTAGGCAACAACTTTTCGAAGGCTTGAGGTAGGTCATGCAAAGGTGGGGTCATATTTAGAGGTGATCTGGCTCTCCATGCAGGTGGTGGTGGAATTGGTGGGTTGGGAGGAGGTAGGTTGGCGTTAACGCCTGCCATGAGTAAAGGTGGAGAGTGTGGAGGTGAACCAATAGGGGTGTGAGCAGAAGAACTGTAAGGGGAATCTGGGCCTACCTGGTTCAAAGGTAATTCAACCTCCTCCAGAGCTGTCTCTACAAGTTCTTCCCAAGCTCCAACCAGCATTGAGTCTTCTACTATGGGACGGTCCTTCTTCTTATATTCTCTTCTAGGCAATTCGGGAATAATTGGCAATCCTCCAATCTTCTTCACATAAGCATGGGTATGTATTCTTAGGTCATTAACAATTTCCTTGCGAACGGGATATAGATACTTCCTTTCTTCTTCTTCTGGAATCGGATTGTGTGGTCCGCTACTTTAAGAACTGTTACCAGTGGAAAAATCTCAGGAAAACAAGTTTCCGCGGCCAGCCATGCACTGGCGGCCCTCCTTCTAGTGCCAAAACTGTTGAGTCCTGGAAATTCACAGGCGGCAACAGTAAGGGATTCTCCCCAATCAACGTTCCCAACTAGCCCGTTGACTGTTTGGAATAGGGAATCCATCCATTTTGCGGTCCGGCTACCATAGGTCAAGAAACAAAACAAATGCTTTACCGGTTGCGGCCCGACCCACCGAGTTTTTGTGTTTTTTTGACTTTAAGAAATGAAATGCAAGTGCCTAACTAAATGCAGGGTGATCAAGATGCAGGGAGAGGTCACAATGTGATGCGCAGGTTCTTACCTCTCGTCTTATGCTCGCAAGCAACCAAATCAGATACAATAAGAAAAAAAACTAACTATCTAATCTACCCCTAGGGAGCAAAGTTATCAATATGGGTGAGAAATACATTTTGCACATGCATTATGAAGAATCATAGATAGCTGGTACTTCTTTCAAGACACATGAACGCTTACAGATATTTAAATAACCAGACAGCCGATCATTTTATAACAACGTCTATTACTCACAGTGAAAGATATCCCGGAAACTACTGAAGAACATTTAACGAGAACATAGGTTCAGAACATTAAATACTCTTACAGTAAATGAAACACAGCTGAAAACAAAAGAGTTCCTCTTCAACATTATTCATTGAGCTACATTGATACATTCCATTTTTCACTCTCTCCGACAGGAAAAATTTGCATTTTCCTTTGCAAAACGAAGTAGTTCCTCTTACAAGCAAACATTTACAAAATTTTCCAGGGAAAAATCCCTTTCTCAGTTCCCCTTTCCCATGTTTAACTACCCCTACAGAGTGTTTCGTTTTCCCCCCAGACGCATGACCTTTCAGATTCTCGAACGCTTCACATTCCGATCTTTTATGTGCATGCAATCATGAACCACTTGGTAACTGATCCATTTCTGCATATTCATTATTCCAGATTTTGTCTTCTACGGTCATGGTTCTCCACGGAGATTCCCTGAGCTTCAGTTATACCTCTGCCAGACGGTCCATCTTTCTTCACACCATGGTAGGTTGACTGGTCTCCTCGAGACTCTCTGCAGTCAATCGACAAGCATTATTTGTTTCAAAGGCATCGCAAACAAAGCATTAGATTCTAACAATTGAACGACAATTCCACAAGAAAATGGCCGTGTTCGTCTCTTGTTCGGAGAAGAAAATCGATCGAGCTTTGGGCGGGAAACTGATGAATCGACAGTCAGAAGGAAGTAAGCTCGGAGACCAAAAGGTTCTCCCAGCCGCAACAGCGGGCGAGACTTAAGTCATGGGCCAGCGAAACGCAAGCAAGAGGGGCTTTAAATCGGCCATCGAACAGTTTTGAGCTTCGGAGGTCGGAGATACTTTCAGAGCCGCAACGACGGGAAAGAGAGCTCGGAGATACGCGAAGCGGGCTGGAGAAATAATCAGATGTCGGGCGAATTTAACATCAGAAGTTAAAAGAATCTCCCAGCCACAACGGCGGACGAGTCAGGGCTACGGGTAAGCGGTTTAAGGTTTAACACGAATTGGACGTCGGAGAAACTTGGAGAGTCGGACGCTAAAATGATCTGAGAGCCGCAACGGCAGCAGAAAAGAAAATGACAACTTCCAATCTGAAATTAAAAAGAGGCCCGAGCACAAGAAAAAAGAAGTACTCAAATAGTTTTAAGGATCAGGCACAGCTAGGTTCGTTATTTCTTCGAAAAGGCAACTCTGAAGAACAACGATTTTCCCCCTTTCTTTTATCGACCAGTAAACCAGACATCCACGACTCAAACCGAAACTGAACAAGGCATACATAAACCGGCTGACATCCATCTTCAAAGTGAAACAAAAATAAGATATGCCCAAGAGGCTCAAGAATTTAACGATCAAACCAAGAAAAGATGATGAGGAGGGGCCTAGAATTTAAATAACAATAAATTTGGGGAGAACAGTTGCGGCAGCAACACAGTCTTCTAGCTACTTCATATTGCACATATGGTAGGAGAGGTTGGAAATGGATCATGTTCAATTGACAAACACAGTGGAGAGGATTAAGAATTGGGCAGATTATGACCGTTGGGAGGTAAAATTCTAAGTGGGTGACAAGGTCTTAATTAAGTTGGGGAGAAAGAATTCAGTGGCATGACCTACACTTTGTTGCGAAATTTCAAGCGGCCATTTAAGGTACTTGAGAAGATCGGTAATTTCACTTTATGATTGGAGTTACCAGAGCACATGAGACACATCATCTAGTTTTCCACTTTAGTCAGTTGAATCCATGTAAATTTGACGAAGGTGATCCTGAGAGTGTTGCATTAACCCATGCTACTGCGATGATTGTAGATAGGTTAGAGTTGATGGTGGATAAGATACTTGCACACAAGGAAACTGACTTTGGAAAAAATGAAGGAAAGAGTACTTTTTAAGCAAGAAGGACAGACCCAAAGAGGAAATAAATTAGGAAAGGAATGATGCATTTTAGCAGTATGCGCAAAAAATATGAGAGTTTGATAAATAGAGCCTTCATGCACTTTAACAAGTGCTAGCTGGTGAACGTTGTTGGGGAAGCAACAAGTCTGGTGGGGTGGGATGTTTGTAAGTTTATTGTATCAGTGTGAAACATTCAATCATGTTTGTAAGTTTATCTCTAGCCAACTTTCCTTAGATATAGCCACAACTAGACCGATACTAAGAATTATCAGAACCAAGGTCACTCCAGAAGTGCACCACATGCAAATTAATAAAGACAAGAAAAAAAATCACCACAACGAAGGTAAGATTTGAGAACAAACAAATGTTGTATACTGGTTCTATTGTATTTGGAGACACAAGACCTATAAGTAACAACAATTAGAAAATAACCAATTAGCTAATTTTTCAGTTATTATCGCTTGATTCTTTTACAAGGAAAGTTGAAGAGAATGAGACAAACCTGTTCTCCCATAATTTAGCCTCCCTTCTAACATGAGCTTCCTCAATCTTCTTGATGGCCTTCAAAGTATTTTGAACATTTCTATCATATCTCTCTTTCCTGTTTCTTCTTCTCTCAAACTTGAACATTGTGTCCTGTTTGTTTCAAAGCAATGGTATTAACTAAAAATTTTGCATGTCTTATAATTTCATCAAATTAACTCCATCCACATCGAAACATGGCCTTAACCATTTGGTATGGCACAAAAATGAAATGTTTTTCCTTCCATTCTTTAAAATTGTTAAAACAAATTACTATTGTTGCAAAAATTGACTAACTCGCAGTTTGTTCTGACAACTATCTAAGTGCAGAGAGATAGACCCAAATAAGTAATCATTTATATTGCAATTTTGGATGAAAATTGTGGCACAACATGGGAAAACATGTCAAGATGTTTCATGGGCACACAAAAGATACCTTAGTAAGTTATTTTCAATGTAGCTTTATGTATGCTTTAGTCCACTTCACCTTTCAAGTGTTTTGTTTCATTTTGATATTCTTATGACATTTGGAACAGTAAAACCGGAATACCTGAAAATGAGAAAAAAGAAGTTGGGAGATAGCACTATCATTTTAGTATGCTAGGAAGAAACTGAAAAAATTGCAAGATATGGTCTTTTTGAATAGCTCAAATTCAATGTAAAATGTTATATTAATTGGATGGCTGCTAGGTTTAGGATGGATAACCTAACTATTTTTTCTCCCAATATTAGCTCAGTTAAAATAGGTTGAGCCTTCCTTCTAAAATGTGTCATTTATCCATGTTTATAAAGAAATAAATGTAGTGGCAGATCTTCTGTCCAATGAAGGCTTGAGTTTGAATTTAAATAAAACCTTGGTCTTGCATACAGGAGTACAAAGAGGGTATTGGTATGCCAGATCAGACATGGAAAGTCAATCTGATATTAATAGATTTGAAAGGAGAAGAATTTGATGATGAAGTTGTTTCAATAGAAAAAGATATTTAGGCTACTATAAGGAAATATGCAGTTTATGTAGCTTTAGCTCATGGGCTATATTTTAGAATGTTCAGTCTCAACAAATATCTTTGTGTTCTTATTAATAAAAAATTAAAAACTTTATTTTGCTAGAAGCTTTCATTCATAGTTTTTCTAGAAAAGTGTCTTATAAGTCTTTAAGAAAATCACAAGCCTGCTAAGCTTGCTAAAGGAATATTCTGAGTATCTAGCTCTCACATAAAGTTTGGCTGGAAAAGTCATTTGTCTTTATGGAGGGTTCAAGCCTACCAATGGAAATCAAGTGATGATCATTCCAAAGTCCTTTTAGGAATGAAGAAAATTCAAAGGATTCTCTTTCTCAATTATACTGTTGTTTCAAACCCAATTTTACTGGAATTGTCTTAAATGTCTTCACTTTCAACCTTCAGATGGATTAGTACTGAGCTGCATACTAGGCCATTGGTTGTCATCTTTTTTTCCATTAGATTTGTTATCGAGTAAATAGAGGATAATGTATTTATAGTTAAATGAATACTTTTTGAAAGACAATAAGGTATAGGCTTGCCAAGGCTGCCAATGGAAAATTATGACTTTTCATCTCTCACACAGTTTGGCTGGAAAATCCTTTGTCTTTAAGGATATATAACATGTTCATATATACAAATATATTTTTGAACATATATAATACATTGATAAAATCAATTGTGTATAGGTAATTGTAATTACTAATGTTGCAAACCTCATCCACATGATATTACTCCTTTCAACATTAACAATTCTATACAAACACTACTTTAGTGAGAAACTATGTAGATGAGCAGTAGGTCAACATTGTCCCTTATTTTGACATGGCCAGATATTTACAAGTAATTATTCAATTTATAACTAAAATGTCAAATTATTTTAAGCTGAAGATGGAAATTAAATTAATCTCCAGCATAGCTAGAAGGAATAACATAATGTGCATGCATTGATTTATATTTTTCTAATATTTCTGGTCAATTATTGTGTCATAGACAAACACCCCTAGTGAGACAGGTTAATATAAAATCACTTGGATGCCAATCTCGTTGCTCTCCTCCAGTGGTTTATATAGGAAATCCAGAAGTGAGATAGGAATTATACAATTTGCAGAGGGCATCGAATCCTCATCTAACTCCTTTGTGATTGAGAGACCAAGATCACATAAGGAATAGAGGTTCTACAATTGCAATTGAAGTTTGAACATTATATAGGAAAAGGAAACCATTGTACCAAATTTTATAACCGATGATAGGTTAAAATGGCCAAGAATCATACAACCATTAAAAAACTAAGAGAAAAATTCAAGGAGGGTGTCTTGATAAAAAAAGAATTACATATTATTTACAAAAATATGTTTCTATGTATAGAATTCTCACTTCCAATTTGGACTTCTCAACTGCATCTTTTGCATGCTTGATATTGTGAAATATTGCCTCAATTATTGCAACACTTTCATGTTTTTCATATTCTCTATTTGTTTCTATGTCACGATGCACATCTTCATATCGATGCTGCAACACTGAAAGAAAGAAGTTAAATTGCCTACAAATAAGAATGGGATTAAAATCTTTTAGTCAAGGCAGTAGGTTATGCATTCTTTCTACTAAATTGAGAAATTTGAAATTCTTGAACATTTCTATGTAAGTGTACATGCATAGGGATGGTCACGAAATTACAACTATAATTGAGAACATACTGATATAGTGATCCAATTTCTTCTCGATGTAAATTTACAGTAAGTGAAGGGAATCTATGATGGTGTACAAGAGCATGGACCAAATAATCTAGAACGTATTCTAGAATTTTTTTTTACTAAATTCACACCTGATTAGGCATAAGGTTGTTGTAATTGTTCCTCTTGATGACATGTCTCTACAAAATCAACTAGGTAATGCCTAACCTGAGAAGTTCCACTCCAGACAAATCATCATGCCAGTTTCAATGCTTTCTTTTTCATATTTTTCAATCCATCATAAGCATAAAACATCAAATATCTGTGAAGAAGGAAAGGGTAGAATCAATAACAACTTAAATATTAAAGATTCAAATACTACAAGTATTTATGTTAGACATACTTCAAACAAATCAATTAACTACAATACAAAATAGTTTTTATCACAAACATTATTATCTCGTATTATTGTCTCTTCATGTTTTTTCAGCTCCCGTGTACTTAAAAATCCTTTACATTTTTTTTTGCTATTTCCTAGTTAATTATTCATCTCACTTCCTTCTCCTTCTTATTGCAAATTTTCTCTCTTCCTTTTTATAATATTTTATTTATATTTTAGTCTGCAACCTTATATTTTGTTTCTTCTCTCTCTAATAGTTCATTAATCTAAAACAAAGCCTAAAAATCTAATAAAGGAAAATGACAAGGAATAAAGATACCACAATAATTAACATAAAAAGGAAATAATGCCAAGACTTACCTCTACTAGTGCATCTTCAGTTTCTCTTGATACACTTAGCACAAAGGCACAAGCATATTTATAATCAAGAGTCTTCTCTTTGAGATATTGATGGACTTTACCAAGATACCCTTTCATAACTTCAGGATAAGTATCCTGACAACCTCAAATAGAAGTCTCATCAGTTTAAATCTTTAATGTCTCTATCAAAGAGTTTGATTTTTCCACAAAATAGTAGTTTTGTTTTGATAGCAGAGTGACTAGGATCTGGGAAGTAACATGGCCAGAATGTAAATAACAAATAGTATGAATACAATGATGAGCTTGAAACTCCATACCTATAATAATAGTTAAAACTAGAAAAGCCATGATTCAACATTCAACTAATAAAAAATTACTAAACTATTTAATGAAAGAAAAACATATTATGAGAAAAAGTAATACAACTAACGTCTGCAATCCTTAATGTCAAATAAAAAAGTTTAGGATTTATCTGAGAATCCCACTAATTTGACAACCGCAACAATTCCTTTGCATCAACAAGCCTTATATGATATTTTTCAACTTCACTGTAAAATATGAAATTGCTATTAAGGCAAGATAAACTCAAAAATTAGAGAACCAAAGGCCTCAGTTTTCAATCATTTAGTTTATCAACTTCACTATATAAAATAAAATGATATTAATGCATGATAAACTCAAAAGTCACCAAACCAAAAGCCTTAGTTTTCAATCATTTATCCAAATACATCCTGTCTATCATAATCATTTTTCTTACTTGCAGCATATCATGCTATTTTTCTTGCAATTTAGAGATTTATTGCCTTTACAATAAAATTTTTATGTAGTTTAGCTTGACTCCACTTCCTCAGATATTTCTCTACAAGTAAGAAGCTTTGAAAGTACCTCAAATAGTGTTTTTATCGTTTGACGTAAATGGGCATCCTTTTTAGGCTAGTATATTTTCACAAGAGTTTTAATCCCATAGATCTTCCTTAGAACAAAAATAAGCACAAAAACAACATACATATGAATAGAGATGTGTCACAAAAATATTTCCAATTAATCAGAGGTAGCGGCCAGAAATATCAAAAGAACAAGATTCCAATGATGTTAAAATTTCTAGTTTTTCTTGGGAAAAAATAATATCTTCAAATCTAACAAACTAAGGCAACAAGCCAAATAAATAAATATTATAACAACACATATGCATACTTACTTTCAACAAACATTCTTTACTCCTATCTTCCCATTCTGTCTTTAAAAAATTAGTAGTGTTCTAGATGTAGGCTATTTCTCTTATAGAGTCACTATGTAAGTACCATAACAGATTTATAAAGAATCATAGAAATGATAAGACAAAATAATAATAATAATAATGTGTATTTAATGCATACATTGTTCTATTGAAAAAGTTTATCACAGAGAAATTCAATCACATCCTCCTCCCGTGTTTCAAAAACTGGCATTGCATTCTGGGAAATACAAAATAATGATTGCAATATTGCTTGAAGATGTGTGCCACTTTCCAACATATCCACAAGCCGGTAGAGATTGAAAGAAAAAAAAATCATGGGATCTATCAGTACTAATAATGATTACAGTAGATATGACCAAAGAATAAACTTGAAGGTAGGAATAGGAATATGAATCATATGTAGAAAACAATAAATATAAATATTATCCACAAAAGAATTTAAAAAAATATCTCAATTTGTATAATACAGAAAGTGCCTTGAGCCTAACATCCTTTTTTACTACTACAAGTGCTTGTACAACGTATTTGGATTTCTTTCGATTACCCTCTAGGCATAGTGTTTCAAGCAAAAGATCTACTGAGCTGCATTTGAACAATAATGCAAATTAGTAGACATTATTAAGCAGCATAAATTAGTGGTGATAACACCTCCAGAAATATTACACTCCAATCTGAAAATGCCTTCTTCCAAATACCTCTCACCTCATTGTATTAGTCATATGTTCACCTATAGACCCACCAAGCTTTGCAAGAATATGCACAACACCTTCTTTGATGCATTCATTATCCTCTTTGAGTAATTGGAGCGAGTCTTCTTTTGCATTCATTGATCAATCTGTCATTGATCAATGTATTATATACCCCTCTTCATATATGTTCATATGTTCATATATAATATGTCATATAACATGTTCTGACTTTTCAGCTCTCATACACAATTTGGATAGAAAATCCTATGTCTTTAAGGATATATAACAAGAAGATTGAAGAGGGTTGAAAAGAATAACACATGGGTGGGATGTTTCTCCCTTACTGTTTTGATTGTAAAGAGGTGTGGGGGGAATCCTCTATTGAAGAGAGGGATATCTCCACTGGAGAATGGTTTACCTTTAATCAAAGAAATTCATTGTGTAGCAGCCATAAGGGCCTAGGAATGAGGGACCTTGCTAGCATTGGAATATTCCACACATACCAAATTGACTTGAATTTGGAACCATGAAATGATGTAGATGTGGGATCCAAGCATGAAGTCACATAAGAACCTAAACTTGTGAAATATTAATATCAAAGCTGAATCTCAAGAACCAGGAATAAAAAATAGTCATGCCATATGTTGTGGGAAATTAAGTAATGAATACTAAGTGATGGAGGCACATAAAATTCTATTCAAGGAACATACACAATTGATTTTTATGCTTGAAGAGAAACTTCACAATCACATGGGTAGCTAGAACAAAAAATTTGGGAGTTTCATTTTTGTTGTTGGATGCTGGAATTCAGCATGTAGTGTTTTGTTGCAAAGATCTTGGGCTGTTGTAATTCATGTAACTGTCAAAACACAATCTCGATCTTGTTTGAGTATATTTATTTTACTGAATAAATTTTTTCCACCTAAATATTTAACCTTGAACACACAGAACATACACATGCCATAACTTGGTCGTATGAAGATAAAATTGAGAAAAGTTGGGATTAAAGGACAACTCTCGTAGATGTGCACATGGGTTTGGATCCATTTACACCTCATTTGTTCAATACATAAATATACAATGTGGAGAGGTACAAAATGGTGTTAAGATGAGAAAAGCAGAATGTTGATTGAGATTTTCTTCAGCTACTGATGACCATAATATTTGCATGAGATAGTGCAATCCATAAGTGTATCACTCACAGGGTTGGAAATTCAAATCCAATCCACCTGTCAAATTTGAAAATTATCCCCATCTCTTAAAAGTTTTACGCATTTCAATGAACTTATTTGAAAAGTATTGATGAGTTTTAATCGTAGTTGGGTAAATTGCCTCATGATGGACAATTTACCAATTAAATTCCATCCATGATCACTCATATGGGATATGGGTACCTCTCACACTTGGGACAAAACTATGATAACTCAAAATATTAGAGTGAGTTGCATTCATTATGCACCCTAGAATTTGAGACCAAACTGAAACCAAATTCAAACCTAAGAGTGAAATTATCATTCTTGGATGTTGACAATACACCCAGTGTATGAGTTATGTAAGGAAAGCACTCTGGTGATGTGCCTAGACTCGACGAAGAAGGGAAAAGGATATGCAGTGTTTACATTGGAACTTGAAATTAATGTGAACATGAACCATGGTGCAATGAATGCACAATCTAGGGTGCATCTAGAACTACATAATTTTTTGAAATTTAAAAGGTAGGTGCACCTAGGACTACATAATTAGACAAAAAGAGGGAACCTTCTTGGCAGATATTGTGTGTAAATTTTTAATGGAATGGATTGTATATAGATATTGGAATCCCTTCTTATGTCATTTATTGTATTGGATGATACAATAGAGAAATGGAATAGTAGACCAGAATGGAAAGATTGAGTTTGCATGTACAAAGTGCAAGGTCCATATCATCATTCACATGTGAGATATGGAAGAAAGACAATGGGTAACCTAAGCAATGAACACTATAGGTGGGAATGAATGCCACTCCTCATCCAAATTCGGTGAAATTCTCCGAGGCAAGTCCCCAATCTTACTTATCCATTTTATTTATCTAAATATCTATTTGAAAGAAATCATTACCAACTATGAATTGTGTAACTTAGTGGAGATAGAAGAAGGATCAAGGAATCCTTCCAAATTCATTGCATAAAAAAGGAATCAAGGTTTTGACTAAATGAGGATGATTCAAGTAAGAATTTTCATTCTCACTCATTTATCTGGAGTTACCTACTTCACTTACTTATTCAGATCACTAGAATTCCAAGTGTGCCAAATGCTGATAAAGAAGGAATTGATTGTAGTAAAATGTGGCAGTTGAGTATTGGATTGAGTACTAGTGTTGCTGGTAAAAATTCAACAAAAACTTAGGTTGCATGAAGGTATTGTGGAAGCAATGAAATTTTTCTTTGCAAAATCCAAGAAGAAACAAACCCAATATTAGAATCATATACCACTTCCAAGTATGATCTCAGACCTAATGGTCAATCCTTAGATGAGGTTTTGGGTGTTTCTACATTTCACAGGATTGTGAAAGGCTACATTCATTAGTCTTATTCTAGGTGCAACATGTAGCATAATGGATTTGTGGCAGCCATTTTTCAGGCATGTCTTGACATTTTAAACAACCACTAGAGGAGGCATTTTCTGGGCTTAATTGTTATTGTTCTAGAGTAGGAAATGGAAGTCATTTTTAGTAGTCAATATTCCCTCTACTCCAACATGACAACCAATAGACTAAACACTATTCAAATGAATATTTGAAGTGATATAACCATTAGTTAAATTGGACCCTAAACGTTTCCTACTAAACTGATACAAGAAACATAATATATTCTCTAGGTTGCATCACTATTTGTAATCTTCTTAGACCACATGCATAATACTAGACTTGAAGAGTGTTAAGCTTAGGATGTCACCACATGTCAATAAAATTCCATATAGATGCGATGCCTAGGCTAAAAATAAATTATATGTGACAACAAAGGCTACTTTAAAGCCTCTTTTGTTATAAACCACCTCTTCCACATTCATTGTTGTTTAGGAATAAACACCCTTATAAGGTAGGGTCTAGGGTTACCAACATACATCTAAAACTTGCAAAGAATCAGCTTTAAAGTACAGAAAGGAAATAGGAAGATATGTTGCACTCACTCGATTATCGACGGTTGATCCAAGCTTTGTCTTCTCCTGCTCTGCTTCTTTCCAAATATTTCAGGGATGCATCTCCTTCACCCGCAAAGAGAAAATTGTCCAAGTACAATATTATACATGTATATATGACAGGTTAGATGAACAATATATAGAGTGCTTAATCACAAATAATCATCAAACATGATACATGAAAGAGACTCAACACAAAGTTGGAAGAAGAATTCTCTTTATTAACAATAGTGAATGAGGTAAGTGTACAACCCAAGGCGTATGTCAATCCACACATAGAAAAGTAAAATGGCAAGCTGGTTGGAGAGTGAATGCATCTCATGGCATGCCCATCTATAGTGTTTAGGCAACCTTTAATCCAAAAGTGTCCTTTTGTGTACCAACATATGAAGTGTTGGCACTCAGACAAAGAAGTGCCATTTGGGTTGATAACATTCATGAACCAAAACACCTAAAACATCAATTAATATTTGAGTGAGTTGGATTCATTATGCACCCTAGACATTGAGACCAAACTGAAACCAAATCAAAACCTAAGAGTGAAATTATCATTCTTGGATGCTGACAGTACACCCAATGTATGATTTATGTAAGGAAAGCACTCTGGTGATGCTCCTAGACTCGACCAAGAAGGGAAACGACTATGCAGTGTTTACATTGGAACTTGGAATTAATGTGAAGATGAACCATGGTGCAATGAATGCACAATATAGGGTGCACCTGGGACTACATAATTTTTTGAAATTCCAAAGGAAGGTGCACCTAGGACTAAATAATTAGACAAAAAAAGGGAACCTTATTGCTACATATTGTGTGTAAATTTTTAATGGAATGGATGGTACATATAAATCGGAATCCCTTCTTATGTGATTTCTTGTATTGTATGATACAATAGAGAAATCGATAAATAGACCAGAATGGGAAGATTGAGTTGGCATGTACAAAGTCCAAGTTCCATATCATCATTCACATGTGAGATCTAGAAGAAATAGAATGCGTAAACTAAGCAATGAACACTATAGGTGGGAATGAATGACACGCCTCATCCAAATTCGGTGAAATTTGCCAAGGAAAGTGCCCAATCTTACTTATGCATTGTGTTTATCTAAATATCGATTTGATATAAATAATTACCAACTACGAAATGTGTAATTTAGTGGAGATAGAAGAAGGATCAGGGAATTCTTCCAATTTCATTCCATAAAAAGAGAATGAAGGATTTGATTGAATGAGGGTGAGTCAAGTGAGGATTTTTTATTCTCACTCATTTTTCTAGAGTAACCTACTTCACTTACTTATTCATTGTTGATGTAATTGAAACTTCGGAATGTATTCACTTGTATTTCTTACCTATTGTAACCTGATGTTTATTCTGGGATGTATTGTAATGTCTTTGAGTCATGTCATACCCTGATGTTTATTCCAGGAAGTTTCTATAATGAGAAAGTCATGTCAAGTCATTGTGGGTAACCCTCCTATTGGTCAAGGGTTAAAGTCCCCACAGTTGTGGGGCCCTTGGGTTATTAGATTATCATAGTAAAGTGGACCCTAGGTGAGTCATTGTATGTCAGGGAAATATTCCTCACCATTGTGTTACCCTCCTATTGGTTGAAGGAGGCAAATTCCCCACAAGTGGTGGGGCACTAGGGTTATTAGACACTCCTAGAGATGTCGAATCTAGTAAGTAATTGTTAAGTGAGGGCGACATGTTGGAGTGGGTTCCAAGTGAATGGAAGAATATAAATAGAGAGTGAGATCCTCTCTATTTATCATACTCATACACACACTCACTCATTGGGGGGCGCATGAGTGACAAAAGAGAATCTCTCTTAGTGTGTGAGAGAGACTGTTGCTGTTAGGAGACCATCTTACTGTTTTGGGGTTTTACCTTTTGTGTTGATTCTATCTCTGAGGAAGTTGCGGGTTTTTCTCCTTTATGGTTTCCCCAAGGAAAATTCTTTGTGTCTCTTGTCTCTTGTGTTGTGCTTGTGTTTTACTGCTGTGCATGTTATTCTCTCAGTTAAAGATCCTAAAATGCTATCTTGAATGATAAAAATATAACATGGTATTAGAGCTAACTTGAGAAGATGACATTATGGAGCTGTAGAAGCTAGGGCTTCTTAATTTTTGGGTCTCTCTCCACAATCCATCAGTAAAAGTATGCTAGGTTGACTCTCCATTGAAGGGTGCATCTTTCTGTCAACGCAGAATTCGATTCTGAGCATTTTCAGTTTTCGGTGCGAAAATTAGGGATTTCTACAGAAGAGGAATTTTTGAGTGAGACTAGCATATAATTTTTCTCCTCATCAAAACAGAATTTTAGAGACCTGGATCAAGAAATTTAGTTGGGTTAAACTTCGGGAAAGTCAAACCCTTGTTTGACCCCATGCTAGAAAAACCCTAAATACTAAAAATGCTAAGTTTTGGTACATTCGCTATCTCCCGAGATTGGTGAAGTCTCAGGAGCTGAACATTTAAAGGGAATCCAATAAAATCCTGATGAACACTGTATCCAAAATTTAGCCTTAGATTCACTATATTCTGGGATATATGATCCCTCCAAGTTAGGTTTGCATCGTCTTCCATAATTCATCCCTAAACAGGACACCTGGGGAGAATTGAAATATATTGGGTTAAATAGGTCCACATGGAATTCGTGAATCTATTCCGGAAAGGGCATGGACTTTAATTTCTGTGGTTTGAAGTTCAGACCCAAAAGATGAAACAATGACACGTGGAAGTCCGTACAACTTTGTTGTTCTGAACAGTCTTGTAACAGGTCACTTTGGGAAAAGGATCATAAATCAAAATTGGTTAAAAAAATTATGATGAAACCTATGGTGTGGTATCAAGGACATGCGAGGTTACCTCAGTATGAAATTTCAGACACATAGGAGCAGCAATTTCAGAGATATCATAGAAACAGTAACAGGGATTTCTACAGAAGAAAGTGGAAAACTAGGGCTTCCTATTCCGGGAGCTTCCCTCCACTATTTTTAGAAAAGGAGTACATTGGAAAACTCCATTTGAAGAGATATATCATTCTATCCAATCAGATATGAAAGATTCCAAGTTTTGAAAATTAGGGTTTCTCTGACAAACCTTAGATCAGCCAACTCCGGAACCAGGATGGACACGTCAAATCGGTAAGATCTATTATTCTGCTATTTTCATTTGAGGTTCTCATTTCAAAAAAATCTATCACATCAGCTTGATGATAAGCTTGGTGAAGTTGACAAATTCCAAGCATGGAAGTATATGATCTCTTTGAAGAAAATTAATTGGACACCTACATGAGTAGAGAGGTTCTAGTTTCAGAGGGAGATGAGGCTAGAAGCCTTACACAAGAAGAACTTGGTCAAGGCCAAGAAGATCATGGCTGATTCAGTCATGGATAAACTTGTACAATAAGTGTCTTCCCTAAAGACACCGATGATGTTTGATTCCTTGACCAAGCTAGTTAAAGGGAAGAACATAAATCAGAATATGACCTTAAGAAACCAGTTGAAGGAAGCGAAGATCCAGAATGCAGAGACCATGCAGTCATACTTTACAAGGGTCTCTGAAATCAAAAAACAACTTGTAGCGGTAAATTAAGAAGTGAAGAATGCAGTAGTGGTGATTTCCACCTTGAATGGACTCCCAAGATCATGGGATTCATTCATGCGAGGAATGTGTTTCAGAATGAAGTGATTACTTTCAGCAGACTCCGAGAAGAAGAAGAAGCTTGACTCATAAGAAGAGAAGAGAATATGGAAGCAACTGAAGATCAAGCTCTCACCATCCAAAGAAGATCCCTCAATCGATGAGGAATATGAAGATCTAAACTCTTGAATAAATTATTATACACCTTATCATTTGGATAAGAAAAGATGCTATTATGAGTGAAGAAGACGATGAAGTTGAAGACTCAAGAAGGAGTATACCCACGAAACAAATAAAGATAAGTAGTCAATTGTCATTTCATGATATTATTTTGTTATGCATTTGTTTATATTCAGTATGCATGATAGGATGTTTTCATTAACGACGGTATACTACTAATATGCATGTGATGGGTAAGTAGCTCATGGTGCTATACAACTCTCCATTACTACTTATCTAGAATGAAACCTCTTTGCTGACATATTGGATTAGTGCACAATCTCAATGTTGTCCTGGTGGAGATGGAAGGCATCTAGAAAGTTTCAGTAAGATATGGATGAATGTTGTATTGGCTAAAGTAGTTGCATTATCATATATTTATGCATAAGAACTTGCCACTATAAATATTCCTTATGAAATGTTTCTAACCATACAAATGCATTTAACTTGTATGAAAGACCGCATACATAATCACCTGCAAGCAAAGAAGAATGAGACTTGTTCCGAAGAACGAGTGACGACATTTCAAAATGAAGAATAATATGAAAAATACAGTGACATAATTGATAAAGAACCTTCCATCCATGAAGAAGTAACCAAAAGAAATGGAAGACCAGTTCAAGAAGAATGATGTCTAGGATGCAGTATCAATACATGAAGGGAAGTTAGTAGCTCCATCATGCAGTAGATGGAAACATCGTGGGATACAAAGCAAGATTCGTAGCACGAGGCTTCTCATGAAAAGAAGGCATAGACTATGAAGAGAAATTTGCAGCCAGTAAGAATTGTAACACATACATGATGAGATTGATGAAGATATTAACCTTTGCTACAAGGTTGAAGATGAAATTCTATACACTAGATGGATACATAGAATACTAGTAGGAAGCTACTTGTCACTTCGGTACATAATGTTTATCAGTGCATAGAGCACAGAAGACAGAGGGAGTATGATGCTCTGCTTCAGATGGAGTGACTATCGAATATCTTGAGGTTCAACATAGTACGACAGGATGGGAAGATTACTGATCACTCTAGGCTTTACTGAGAGTAAAGTGGATTCCAACCTTTACTACAAGGTTGAAGATGGCAACCCAGTGATGCATCTACTATATGTAGATGATTTGTTTGTAACATGTATGGATGGGTTGATTGCTAATACAAAGAGAAAGCTTGCTACTAAGTTTGAGATGAAGGACTTGGGTATGATGCTTTATTTTCTAGGTATGGAGGTGTGGCAGAGTGCGGATGGAATCTTCCTTGGACAAGGGACGTATGCAGTAGAGATCCTGAAGAGGTTTGGGATGATGGACTGCAAGACTATGGCCACACCTATGGCATTGAACCTGAAGCTATTGAGCGATGCTTCATCAGATTTGGTTGATGCTACGATGTATTGTCAGATGATTGGGTCATCGATGTACCTGACGAACACAAGACCAGACATTTGTTTTGCTGTGAACACCTTGAGCCAGTTCTTGACAGATCCAAGAAATGTTCACTTGATTGCTGAAAAGCATATTCTGATGTACCTGAGGGGTATAGTTGATTATAGGCTCAAGTACGATGTGAATCAGAAGATTAACCTAGAGGGTTATGTTGATTCATATTGGGCAGGCGGTGCCATCGATAGGAAGAGCACTTTAGGGTGTTGCTTCAGTATGGGATCAGGTGTGATTTCTTGGTTTAACATGAAGCAATATTGTATGGCACTGAGTACATCTGAAGTAGAGTATGTCGTAGCTTGTTCAGCTAGTTGTGAGGCAGTATGGATGTGGAAGCTACTATTTGATTTATTTGATCTCCATATGGATGCTACTTGTATACATTGTGACAACCAGAGTTGCGTGAAGTTGTCAGAGAATCTAGTGTTCCATGACAAGTCGAAGCACATCAAGATCAATTATCACTATATCAGGGATATGGTGCAGAGAGGAGGAATGAAGCTCTAGTATGTTGCGATGGAGGAACAAATAGCTGATTTGTTGACAAAGCCATTGGCCAGAGTGAAGTTTGAGTACTTCAGGGAGAAGCTTGGTGTTCTCCAGATTGAGGTTTCCTCCAAGGTAAAGTGATGAGTCCCAAATCCATTCTGACGAGCAGGTTAGATGCAAGGGCTGAGCCATTCTGTCATGATGAGAGGATACAGTTCCTTCCATGTCAGATATGAGTGTTGAGATTCATAGCCATTATGACGAGTAGGTTAGATATAAGGGCTGAGTCATTCTGTCATGGTGAGAGGATTCAGTTCCTTCCATGTAAGATATGAGTGCTGGCCATTCTCTCGAGTAGCACATATGTAAGGGAAACTTCCACTCTCTGGGAGAGTGGAGGCACCTGGTCCATTACCAGGTAGCTCAGTCTGGGACTGGGGGCCTTTCTGGTGAGGGTGGAGGATTCAATTCCTTCCACATCAAATGTGAGTGCAAGCCTTTCTGGCGAGGGTGGAGGACTTGTTTCCTTCCAGGTTAGATATAAGTGCTGAAGCATTTTCACAGATGTTAGTGATGTGATTTCCTATCATGCTAGTGAATGTGAGTGCTGGGTGAGTGTTGGGCCTTTCCGATCTGATTTTAGTTTACTACATGATTAGATGTGAATGTTGGGCATGCCTTTTTGACAAGTAGGTCATATGTAAGTGCTGGGCAAAGACCTACATGATGGCTAGGCCTACAACCAGCATGAAAGAAGGCTGGCTCTGTAGAACTTCCTATGACGAGATAACACACATGATGATGACCAGATGAGATCTAGATCGAGCTATGATCCAGATCCAGTTATGATGACTCTGAGAGATCCATATCATGTGATGATCCAGATCCAGTAGTGATGAACCAGATTGAGTGATGATCCAGATCCAGTTATGATGACACCGAGAGATCCATATCGAGTGATGATCCAGATCCAGCAATGATGATCCAGATCCAGTGATGATCCATATCTAGTGGTGATGTCTAGTGATGATCCAGATCCAGTGATGATCTAGATCCAGTGATGATGATCTAGATCAAGTGATGATCTAGATTCAGTGATGATGTTCCAGATCGAGTATGATCCAGTGATGATGATCCATATCGAGAGATGATCCAGATCCAGATGAAAGAAGACTTGAAGATGAAGATGACTTGAATATGCAGATGATGAGAAGAACTAGAGAATAATACCAGTGATGAAAATTGTGTCGAGAGAATACCTTCCTAGTTAAGAGGGAGTGTTGATGTAATTGTAACTTCGGAACGTATTCACTTTTATTTATTATCTATTGTAACCCACTGTTTATTCCGGGATGTATTGTAATGTATTTGAGTCATGTCATACCCCGATGTTTATTTTAGGAAGTTTCTATAATGAGAAAGTCATGTCAAGTCATTGTGGGTAACCCTCCTATTGGTTAAGGGTTAAAGTCCCCATAGTTGTGGGGCCCTTGGGTTATTAGACTATCCTAGTGAAGTCGACCGTAGATGAGTCATTGTAATTCGGGGAAATATTCCCCATAATTGTGTTACCCTCCTATTGGTTGGAGGAGGCAAAGTCCCCACAAGTGGTGGGGCACTAAGGATATTAGACACTCCTAGAGATGTCGGCTCTAGTAAGTAATTGTTAAGTGAGGCTGACATGTTGGAGTGGGTTCCAAGTGCATGAAAGAATATAAATAGAGAGTGAGAGCCTCTTTATTTATCATAATCATACACACACTCACTCATTGGGGGGCGCATGAGTGAGAGAAGAGAAGCTCTCTCAGTGAGAGAGAGAGAGACTTCTGCTGTCAGGAGATCATCTTACTATTTTGGGGTTTTACCTTTTGTACTGATTCTATATCTGAGGAAGTTACAGGGTTTTATCCTTTATGGTTTCACTGAGGAAAATTCTTTGTGTCTCTTGTCTCTTGTGTTGTGCTTGTGTTTTACTGCTGTGCATGAAATTCTCTTAGTTAAAGATCCTAAGATCATAATGCTAGCTTGAACGATAAAAATCTAACATTCATATCACTAGAATTCCATGTGTGTGAAACGCCAATAAAGAAGGAATTGATTGCAGTAAAATGTGGCAGTTGAACATGTTGGAATATATTAAACTCACTCACAACTTAGGATAAAATAATTAATCATTATTTGATTAATTATTCACCCACTAGCTTAATTAGTTGGCATCCACTTGCACCTTAAAGTCAATACATGCCATCTATATCCTAGGAATGATTTATTTATGATTCTGGGTTGATCCATAATTAGTATACAGGACTTGATAGCAGATTCTGCTTTTTTCTGCTTTTTCTGCTTTATTTGCTTTTTCCTGCTTTTCTATAAAAGCTTGTCAACTAGGAAACTGGGAGCTTTTGTTCCCAACCCATCCTCCATTAGTTTTTCTCCATTTTCTAGGATTAGCATGTTATTTCCATATCCTTGACAACTCACTCATGATTTTTCCAAATCGTGAGGTCCTTGATAGATTTAGCAAGTGCTTTATCCACCTATGGGGGTTTTCTATATTTTGGTAAGTCAGCATTTTTTAGCTTTATGAGTTGTTTCCATACAATTAGACTTTCCCATGACGGAAGCACTATTTATGTACACTATTATTCATAATTATTTAATGGAAGGATACACACCAATATTCATCTCTTCATTCATGTGATTCAGTCTCTTTTCTTCTCTCTATGTTTCCTGTGTATGCTTGTGAGAATTCTTAGTAGCAAGATTTATTTCCTGTGCTTCTTTTTAGCATCATTGCACATAGAATTGATATATTATTTATACATGGTATTAGAGCTACAAGGTTTATCAAGTTCTACAGAGTTGAGGAGCGCTTCCAGTCTCCTATCCCTCTTTGAAGAAGAGCTTGTCTAGCTTACAATATTTTCTCCTAGTTTGTTTTGCAGGTTGTAGAGAGTATCTCTTAGAGCATATCAACAACTTCAATATGGATTCAAAATTTCCTCTACTATCTCCTTTCAACTATGCTGATTGGAAGCCAAAGATGAGTGCATACTTGAAGAGGCAATGTCTCTTTGATGTCTCCATTGGTGCATTGAGTGAACCTGAGTCTTATGAAGAGAAGATTGATTGGATAAATAATTGTGATAGAGATTATGGAATTATGTGTTTGGGAATGTATCCAAATATATATCATCTCATATATTCTGCTGAATTTCCATATGAGCTTTGGAAAATTTTGGACAAAGCTTTTGGTTTGCAGGAAATTGAAGATGAAGCATGGAGCGAACCTAGCATCTCCGCTCGTTCTCTTTCTCAAGATTTCTTGGCCTCTACATTCTTTGATGGAGTTTCTCATGATGAATAAGTTTCTCATATATTTCATGTTGCTGCTGCCCTCTTTCATTCAAATGCTTCCTCCTTCAATGAAGAAGCAAATATTGAAGAGCCATCTTTTTCTGTGTCTCTTGAAGGTGATTTTTCTTCTTGTGATACTATTGATGAAAAAGAAGTAACATATGGAGCTGCTGATGATATTTATTATGATCCTATAACCCATTAATTGTTCTCTCAATCTCCTATCTTAGATTCTGAGATCCATGTGCGAGATTCTTTACACCTCTTACTTACCTCTTCATTGATGGTGCGCAACCTAGTGACTTCCACGATGTTTGCTTAGCCACATCAAGCCTCATTTGTGTCATACCACTTACCTTACTTGATCTCATGTGCTTCAAAATATCCTCCTTTTTTATTGGCATCAATACTCAGATACTTCTTGAAGATTGTGAACATCTCATTCTTTCCTCATTTCATACAGAGGATTCATTACCAGTGTATTCCCATGAGTCTATTGATATGCTTATATGTGATCCTTTAGATTCTGATTTAGAAGCATATTTGCAGGTTGATACACATATAATACCACCATCCATACCATCTACCATACCTCTAAATAATCCAAAAACTATACAAATCCCAAGATCACTACTTGATTCCTCATTGGTCTCTTATGCAATGATATTTATGTTACATGATTTGAAGTCTTTCTTAACTTTCAGTGGCTGGTTATCCATGACCTTAGTCATATATGGACTGATATTAAACATGTTTGTATCTGTTCTAAACACTTATGATTCAGATCTTATGCCCATCCATCATTCAGATTTTTACACCTATCAGTTTTCCCCAGTTGTTCATAATTTTCCTAGTCTAGCCCTATATCCTCATGGAGCCACTGAAGCCCTTGTATTTGTTGTTCCATATGCTAATGTTTCTGATATATCAGTGTTTTATCAGCCTCATATCAGGTCTATACATTTTCTACATCAGATTGGAAGATTGACATGTGATTCACATCACAATTTTGCAGCTATTTAGGGAATTGGGTGTGAAATAAATTGCCTTATTTTTTGTACTCTTTGGAAAGGAGTATGCACAAATATCTTTTCCATTTCAGATTATGTTTGCATATCAGAGTTTGACATTAGAAATAAGCATTCATATAATGCTCCTACTTCATCAGTTGATGATATACAAGGAGTCTCTCCTCTTCCTTCTTGCAGGTTCTACACTCCAGCGCATGATCATGGAGTTCATGATTTCTTCAACAAGTCCTTCATCTAGAAGTATTTCAGTCAGCTCATTAAAGTGAAGATGAAGATATGTTGAAGACATATTTCAAATTTTGGGCCTTGTCCTATCTTGAGGGAGGATTTTCCCCATGTGGTTTTGCCTCTTTCCTCACTTTTCTGGACATAATAATTGTTAAACGGTGACCATAGCCTTGCTGTTGGGCCCTATATGCATCCATATTTTTTGTCATACCATCATAAAGTCAGACTTATGGGGGGGGTTTGGAATATATTAAACCCACTCACAACTTAGGATAAAATAATTAATCATTATTTGATTAATTATTCATCCACTAGCTTAATTAGTTGGCATCCACTTGCACCTTAAAGTAAATACATGCCATATATATCCTAGGAATGATTTATTTATGATCTGGGTTGATCCAGAATTAGTATATAGGACTTTATAGCAGATTCTTCCTTTTTCTGTTTTTTCCTGCTTTTCTATAAAACCTAGTCAACTAGGAAACTGGGAGCTTTTGTTTCCAACCCATCCTCCATTAGTTTTTCTCCATTTTATAGGATTAGAATGTTATTTCCATCTCCTTGACAAATCACTCATGCTTTTACCAACTCATGAGGTCCTTGATAGATTTAGCAAGTGCTTTATCCACCTATGGGGGTTTGCTATATTTTGGTAAGTCAACCTTTTTGAGCTTTATGAGTTGTTTCCATACAATTCGACTTTCCCATGATGGAAGCACTATTTATGTACACTATTATTCATAATTATTTAATGGAAGGATACACACCAATATTCATCTCTTCATTCATGTGATTCAGTCTCTTTTCTTCTCTCTATGTTTCCTGTGTATGCTTGTGAGAATTCTTAGTAGCAAGATCTATTTCCTGTGCTTCTTTTTAGCATCATTGCACATAGCATTGATCTATTATTTCTACAAAACATTGGATCAATTACTAGTGTTACTGGTACAAATTCAACAAAAAATTAGGTTGCACGAAGGTATTCTAGAAGCAATGAAAAGAAAAGTTCCAAAACCCACGAAGAAACAAACCCAATATTTGAATCATACACCACTTCCAAAGATGATCTAAAACCTAATGGTCAATCCTTGGATGAGTTTTTGGGTGTTTCTACATTTCATGGGATTGTGAAAGGATCCATTCATTAGTCATATTCTAGCTGCAACATGTACCATCATTTATTTGTGGAATCCATTTTTCAGGCATGTCTTGTCATTTTAAACAACCACTAGAGAAGCTATTTTCTGGGCTTAACTATTTTTGTTCTATTGTAGGAAATGGATGGAATTTTTAGTAGTCAATATTCCCTTTTCTCCAACATGACAACCAATAGACTGAATGCTAGTCAAATGAAGATTTGAAGAGACATAGCCATTAATTAAATTGGACCCTAAATGTTTCCTGCTACACTGATACAAGCAACATAATATATTCCCTAGGTTGCGTCACTGTTTGTGATCTATTCAGACAACATGCAGAAGACCAGACTTGAAGAGTGTTAAACCCAGGATGCCACCACATGGGAGTAAAATTCCTTATAGATGGGATTCCCAGGATAAAAAGAAATTATATGTGACAACAAAGGCTACTTTAAATCCTATTTTGTTATAAACCACCTCTTGCACATTCATGAACAAAAACACCTAAAACATCAATAAATATTGGAGTGAGTTGGATTCATTATGCACCCTGTACTTTGAGACCAAACTAAAACCAAATCCAAACCTTAGAGTGAAATTATCATTCTTGGATGTTGACAATACACCCAATGTATGAGTCATGTAAGGAAACTACTTTGGTGATGTTCCTAGACTCGACCAAGAAGGGAAAATGCTATGCAGTGTTTACTTTGGAACTTGGAATTAATGTGAAGATGAACCATGGTGCAATGAATGCAAAATCTAGGGTGCACCTAAGACTACATAATTTTTTGAAATTCCAAAGGAAGATGCACCTAGGACTACATAATTAGACAAAAAAGGGAACCTTATTGGCACATATTGTGTGTAAATTTTTAATGGAATGGCTGGTACATAGAAATTGGAATCCCTTCTTATGACATTTCTTGTATTGAATGATACAATAGAGAAATGGAGTAGTATACGAGAATGGAAAGATTGATTTGGAATGTACAAATTTCAAGGTCCATATCATCATTCACATGTGAGATCTGGAAGGAAGACAATGGGTAACCTAAGTAATGAACATTATAGGTGGGAATGAATGCCACGCCTCATCCAAATTCAGTGAACGTTTCCTAGGAAACTGCCCAATCTTACTTATGCATTGTTTTTATCTCAGTGTCTATTTGAAAGAAATCATTACCGTCTATGAATTGTGTAACTTAGAGGAGATAGAAGAAGGATCAAGGTATCCTTCCAAATTCATTACATAAAAAAAGAATCAAGGCTTTGACTGAATGAGGGTGAGTCAAGTAAGGATTTTCATTCTCACTCATTTTTCTGGAGTAACCTACTTCACTTACTTATTCATATCACTAGAATTCCAAGTGTGTCAAACGCTGATAAAGGATGAATTGATTGCAGTAAAATGTTGCAGTTGAACATTGGATCAAGTACTAGTGCTGCTGGTACAAATTCAACAAAAAATTAGGTTGCACAAAGGTAATGTGGAAGCGATGAAAAAAAAAGTTCCAAAATCCACGAAGAAACAAACCCGATATTAGAATCATATACCACTTCTGAAGATGATCTCAGACCTACTGGTCAATCCTTGGATGAGGTTTTGGGTGTTTCTACATTTCAAAGGATTGTGAAAGGATACATTCATTAGTCATATTCTAGGTGCAACATGTAGCATAAAGGATTTGTGGAAGCCCTTTTTCAGGCATGTCTTAGCATTTTAAACAGCCACTAGAGGAGGCATTTTCTAGGCTTAACTGTTGTTGTTTTAGTGTAGGAAATGGAGGGAATTTTCAGTAGTCAATATTCCCTTTGATCCAACATGACATCTAATAGAATGAATTATAGTCAAATGAAGATTTCAAGAGACATAGCCATTATTTAAACTCGACCCTAAACGTTTCCTAATAGACTTATACAAGAAAAATAATATACTCTCTAGGTTGCATCACTATTTGTGATATGTTTAGACAACATGCATAAGACCAGACTTGAAGAGTGTTAAACCCACGATGTCACCACATGTCATTAAAATTCCTTATAGATGGGATGCCGAGGCTAAAAAGAAATTATATGTGATAACAAAGGATACTTTAAATCCTCTTTTGTTATACACCACCTCTTGCACATTCATGAACAAAAACACCTAAAACATCAATAAATATTGGAGTGATTCAGATTCTTTATGCACCCTCGATTTGGAGACCAAACTAAAACCAAATCCAAACCTAAGAGTGAAATTATCATTCTTGGATGCTAACAATACACTCAATGTATGAGTTATGTAAGGAAACCACTCTTGTGATGTGCCTAGAGTCGACCAAGAAGCGAAAATGCTATGCAGTGTTTACGTTGCAACTTGGAATTAATGAGAAGATGAACCATGGTGCAATGAATGCACAATCTAGGGTGCACCTAGGACTACATAATTTTTACAAATTCCAAACGATGTTGCACCTAGGACTACATAATTAGACAAAAAAAGGGAACCTTCTTGGCACATATTGTGTGTAATTTTTTAATGGAATGGCTGGTACATAGAATTTGGAACCCCTTCTTATGTAATTTCTTGTATTGGATGATACAATAGAGAAATGGAACAGTAGACCTTAATGGAAAGATTGAGTTGGCATGTACAAAGTGCAAGGTCCATATCATCATTCACATGTGAGATCTGGAAGAAACAAAATGGGTAACCTAAGCAATGAACATGATAGGTGGGAATGAATGCCACTCCTCATCAAAATTCAGTGAAATTCTCCTTGGAAAGTCCCCAATCGTACTTATGCATTATGTTTATCTTAGTATATATTTGAAAGAAATCATTACCAACTATGAATTGTGCAACTTAGTGGATATAGAAGAAGGATCAAGAATCCTTCCAAATTCATTACATAAAAAAGAATCAAGGTTTTAACTGAATGAGAGTGAGTCAAGTAAGGATTTTGATTCTCACTCATTTTTTGGAGTTACCTACTTCACTTACTTGTTCAGATCCTAGAATTCCAAGTGTGTCAAACGTTGATAAAGAAGGAATTCATTGCAGTAAAATGTGGCAGTTGAACATTGGATCAAGTACTAGTGTTGCTGGTAAAAATTCAACAAAAAATTAGGATGCAAGAAGGTATTGTGGAAGCAATGAAAACAAAGGTTCCAAAATCCATGAAGAAACAACCCCAATATTAGAATCATATACCACTTCCAAATATGATCTCAGACCTAATGATCAATCCATAGATGAGGTTTTGGATGTTTCTACATTTCACAGGATTGTGAAAGGCTACATTCGTTAGTCATATTCTAGGTGCAACATGTAGCATAATGGATTTGTGGCAGCCATTTTTTAGGCATGTCTTGGAATTCTAAAAAACCACCAGAGGATGCATTTTCTGGGCTTAACTGTTGTTGTTCTATAGTAGGAAATGGAGGGAATTTTTAGTAGTCAATATTTCATGTGGTACAACATGACAACCAATAGACTGAATTCTAGTCTAATGAATATTTGAAGAGATATAACTGTTATAATTTCATCATTGAGATAACATTATATTAGGATCTTTATTGAGAGAATAACAAGAACAAGAGACAATGAACACAGTGTTTATCCTCGGGGAAACCATAAATGGTGAAAACCTCGCAACTTTCTCAGAGATAGAATCAACACCAAAATAGAAAAGCCCCAAAAGAGTAAGTGATCTCCCGACAGCAGTAACCTTCTTCTTGTCTAGCCACAATGTCTTCTCCTTCCTCAACTATGCACTACACTTGACTATGTATGAGTTTTGTAATAAATAGAGATTCGAGTTCTCTATTTATACTAATCCAGACAGGACTAAAAACCTACCAGGGCTGACCTCTACTAGGAGAGTCTAATAACACTAGTGCCCCGGAACTGCGGGGACTTTAACTTTTAGACAATAGGAGGGTTACCCATAATGACTTGACATGACTTGTTTACATGATAGAACTTCCCAATAGGAACATCGGGGCATGAAATAACTCAATTACATATCGGAATAAACATCAGATTACAATATATAAGAAATACAAGTGAAATACATTCCAAAGTTATATATACATCAACACTCCCTCTTAACTAGGGAGGTATTCTTTCAACACAAGTCGTCTTCTCTGTATCTTCTAGATCATCATCGAGTCCTCATCATCTTCAAGTATTCTTCATATTCAAGTCATCTTTATCTTCAATTCATCTTCATCACTCGATCTAGATCATCACTGGGCATCATCACTAGATCTGGATCATTTCTACTGGATCATCATCACTGGATCTAGGCATCATCATAGGTGCTATCTCTTGATTCTTCTCATCATAGGAATCGATACAGAGCCAGTCCTTTTTCATACTAGATGTATCATCTCAGAGCTAGTATTTTTTCATACTAGATGAGGCATCACAGAGCTGGTCCTTTTTCATACCAGATGAGGCATCACAGAGCTGGTCCTTTTTCATACCAGATGTAGTAGCTACTCAGAGCTAGTCCTTTTTCATACTAGATGAGCCTTCTCAGATCTATTCCTTTTTCATACTAGATGAGGCATCACAGGGCTGGTCCTTTTTCATACCAGATGTGGCAGCTACTCAGAGCTAGTCCTTTTTCACACTAGATGAACCTTCTCAGAGCTAGTCCTTTTTCATACTAGATGAGGCATCACAGAGCTAGTCCCTTTTCATACCAAATGAGGCATCAGAGAGCTGGTCCTTTTTCATACCAGATGTGGCAGTTACTCAGAGCTAGTCCTTTTTCATACTAGATGAGCCTTCTCAGATCTAGTCCTTTTTCATACTAGATGAGGCATCAGAGAGATGGTCCTTTTTCATACCAAATGAGGCATTGTAGAGCTGGTCCTTTTTCATACCAGATGTGGCAGCTACTTAGAGCTAGTCCTTTTTCATTCTAGATGAGTCTGCACAGAGCCAGCCCTTTTTCATGATGGATGTGTCATCTACACAGAGCTAGTCCTTTTTCATACTAGATGTGTCTTCACAAAGCCAACCTTTTTTCATGCTGGATGTCCCATCTACATATAGATTGTCCTTTTTCATACTAGATGTGTCTTCATAGAGCTATCCCTTTTTCATGCTGGATGTGGCATCCACATATACCTGACAATGGACGGAACCAATCCTCTCACCATGTCACAGCTCTTACATCCAACCATGGAAGGAACCAATCCTCTCACCATGTCAGAATGGCACAGCACTTACATCTGATCATGGAAGGAACCAATCCTCTCACCATGTCAGAAGGGCTTAGCACAGACACATCACTTCCTCTTGGGAGGAACCTCAATCTGGAGAACACCAAAATTCTCCCTAAATTACTCAAAATTAACCCTAGCCAATGGCTTAGTCAACACATCAGCTATATGTTTGTCCATTGCAACATATTGGAGCTTCACTAATCCTTTATGCACCATATCCCTGATATAGTGATACTTGATCTTAGTTTGCTTCAACATGTCATGGAACAATGGATTCTCTGACAACTTTACACAACTTTGGTTGTCATAGTATATACAAGTATCATCTAACTGGAGATCAAATAGATCAGACAATAGCTTCCTCAGCCATACTGCCTCACAACTAGTTGAACAGGCTACAACATACTCTGCTTCAGATGTACTCAGTCCCACACAGGATTGCTTCCTGCTAAACCATGAGATTACACCTGATCCCATACTGAAACATCATCTTGAAGTGCTCTTCCTATTGATGGCACTGCCTTCCCAATCTCAATCAATATAACCCTCTAGGTTAATCCTTTGATCAACCTTATACTTGAGCCCATAATCAACCATACCCTTCAGGTACCTTAGAATATTCTTTGCAGCAGTCAAGTGAACATGTCTCGGATCTGTCAAGTATTAGCTCAAGGTGTTCACAGCAAAGAAAATATATGGTCTCATGTTTGTCAAGTACATCAAGGACCCAATCATCTGACGATACATTATGGCAATATTTGTCTATCATGAAGCATCACTCAATAGCTTCAGGTTTGATTCCATAGGTGTGGTTAATGCCTTGTAGTACATCATCCCAAATCTCTTCAGGATCTCTACTGCATACTTTCCTTGTCCAAGAAATATTCCTTCTGTAGTCTACCACATCTCCATACCTGGGAAATAATGCTTCATTCCCAAGTCCTTCATCTTGAACTTAGTAGAAAGATTTCTCTTTGTATCACCAATCAACCCATCAATACCTGTCACAAACATATCACTTACATATAGTAGAAATATCAATGGGTTTCCATCTTCCACCTTCATAGTAAAGGTTGGAATCTGCTTTACTCTTGGTAAATCCCAAACTGGATAGAAAGCTATCAAGTCTACCGTACCATGTCCTGGGTGCCCATTTCAAACCATATAGGGATTTCTTTAGTCTACACACATGAGACTCCCTATCATGTGTCTCAAAACTGAGTGGCTGCTCCACATACACTTCCTCTTCTACTACACCATTCAAGAAAGTAGTCTTGACATCCATTTGGTGTATCTTCCATTTCATCACTGCAGCTAGACCAATTACCGATCTGATGGAAGTGTATCTACCTATAGGTGCAAAGGTTTCCTCATAGTCTATTCCTTCTTTCTAAGAGAAACCATGAGCCACAAATCTTTCCTTATACTTTTCAATGCTACCATCTGTAGCATGCTTGATCTTGTAGATCCATTTGGAAGTTACAACTAACTTCCCTTGTAGTCTTGGGACAACATCCCAAACATCACTCTTCATGATTGATTGATACTCTTCGATCATTACATCCTTCCGTTCTTTCCGTTTTGCCGCTTCTTCATATTTGGAAGGTTATTTATCAATCAAGTCACATAGTAAAGCTACATAACTGGAACAGGATCTGGTCCTCTTTCTTTCTTTGAGATTCTCTTCTAGAACCCCATATCTTTTTGCACCTTGGATAATCTCTTATACCCAAGAAGGTTTTCTCTTATGAGGATTCTTCTCCTGTGGTGGATCTATAGGTCTTTGTGGTTCTTCAAATTCTCAACATTCTTCTTGAGTTTCTTCATTCATGATTATATCATGAATTCTAGGAGCTTCTGCTTCTTCAGGTTCTTTAGCAGGTTTGTTTCTGGATTTGATGTTGGCTGACTCTTCATCAAATGTTACATCCCTACTGATGTCAATCTTCTTGAACCCTGGGAAGTATATTCTGTAAGCCTTCAAGCTTTTAGAGTATCCCACAAATATACGGGCCTTCTTTCTTGAATGATCTAATTTTGTTCTCTTCTCTTTTGGAATGTGTATGTACACAGGACAGCTGAATATTCTGAGATGGCTAACTTCTGGTTTCTTACCGGAGAAGAATTCTTTAGGAGTCTTGTTCTTGAGTACTCTGTGTGGAGTACGGTTTTGTACATACACTGTTGTTCTGGCTGCTTCAGCCCAAAGATGCATAGGAATATCTTGATCATGAAGCATAGCTCTTGTAGCTTCCATGATAGTTCTATTCTTCCTCTCTACAAACCCATTCTATTGTGGATTCTAATAAGTGGACAACTCCCTCTTAATCCCTAAGTCCTTACATAGTTCCTTGAACTCATTTGAATTGAATTCTCTACCATTTCCTGATCGAAAAGTATTGATCTTCTTTTCAGTCTAGTTCTCGATCAAGGCTTTGAATTCCTTGAACTTGCTAAACACTTCATCTATATTCTTCATGAAGTAAATCCATGTCTTTTTAGAAAAGTCATCAATAAAAGAAACATAGTACACATACCTCCTTAGTGAGCTTGATGACATTGGTCTGCATACATCGAAGTGGATGATTTCCAAGATTCCTTTTTCTTTTCTCTCACTGCTCGGAAATGTCTTCTTTGTGTTCTTTCCTTTCGCACATCCTCTGTAGACCCCTTCATGTTTTGCTTGAATTTATGGAAGACCTTCAAGAACTTTGCTTGCAAGTGGTAGTGCTCTGTAATGTACATGTGAAATCCTTCTATGCCAAAGTTCATTTGGTTCTACTGTGTCATGATCCAAAGCTTGATCTGGTTGGCCCTTCAACTTGTATAGACCTCCTTCTTGTTCTCCAATCACGATTACATCATCAAAAGTATTTCCCTTTGGCCACATAAGAACTTGGCCATCTACAAAAGAAACCCTCATTCCTTTTGCATCTAATGCAAATATGGAGAGGAGGTTCTTCTTTAGTCCCAGAAGAAATAATACATTCTTCATCTTCAAAGACTTTCCAGAGTCTAGTTTATAGAAGGCTTCACCACTACCTTTTATTGGATACTGGTAGTCATCCCCAAGTTTCACCTTGTGAGGTGACTCATGTTCAGATAGCTTCATAAATGATTCTTTGAATCTTGTCATGTGCTTGGAAGCACCACTGTCTATAATCCAATCATTGCTTCCATGTGAAATAGTTCCCATGAGAGCGGAGATTAGAACATATTCATCCTCACTTGAAGAGTCATCACTCTCTTGTTTGATTCTCTTTGTGGAAGGCTCATCATCCTCTGCAGCATGGGCATGATGCCTTCTTTTGTTTCCCTTCTTCCTTAGATTTATTTTGTTAGGGAAGAATTTGGATATGTGACCTTTCTCATCACATGTGTAACATCTAATAGTATTTAGATCTTTTATAGAGTGTGAGATCTTACCTTTGGAGTGATAATTGCTCCTCCTGTTTTTCTTGGAGTGAAGTGTGAGAGCTTGATCTTCACTACCCATATTCTCTTCTCGAGCTGCTATCCGAGCTTCTTCTTGAGAGCATTCTTCCCATAGTCTTCTGAACTTGAATAACTTCTTTCTGGAACAGATTACTTGAATGAAGGAGTCCCATGATCTAGGGAGACCATTCAAGGTGGTAATCACAATCTTTGCATTTTCCATTTCTTCATCTACTGCTTCTAGCTGCTCCGTGATCTAAGAAACCCTTGTAAAGTAAGACTGAATAGTCTCAGCATTCTGGATCTTCACATTCTTCAGTTGGTTTCTCAAATTCATCTTCCTGTTTATGTTCTTCCCTTCAAACAATTTGGTTAGGGCATCAAACATAGCTTTACGTGTCTTGAGGGAAGACACCTGTGGTATGAGATGATCCTTGAGAGAATCAGCAATGATTCTCTTTTCCATAACCAACTTCTTCCTATGTAACGCCTTAGCCTCATCTACCTCTGGAACTGGAACCTCCTCATTGATATAGGAGTCCAACTGATTCTCTTCCAGGACCAGCGAGATCCTATACTTCCAAGCTCGAAATTTATCAGCTCCTTCAAGCTTTTCATCAAGCTTGGTATGATGAGAAATCTTAAATTGAGAACCTCAAATGGAAATACAAAATATTTAGATCTTACCAGGTCAAGATGTTGGATCTGGATTTGGAGCTGAAATCCTGCAGTGCTGGTTCAGTAGCAAATTAAGGTTTTGCTTTTATTGAGATCTGTCCACCCAAATGCCTTGAAATTTATCCCTAACTTCGATTTTGGGGAGGAGATCAATCCAGGCCTGGGATCACTAAAAAATTCCTCTTCTGTGAAAAGCCCTAATTTTTGGCAGTAGTGTTGTGTCTAAAACTGAAAAACCTCAGAATTGGATTCTGCTTCGACAAAAAGATGATCCCTAAGGAGGAGAGTTATTCCACCTTATTTTTGCTGAAAATCTGTGGAGGAAGATCCACAAACTAGGAATCCCTAGTTCCTGCAGCTACACCGTGTCTTCTTCTCAGGTTAGCTCTGATACCATGTTAGAATTTCATCATTAAGCTAGCATTATATTAGGATATTTACTGAGAGGATAACAATCACTTCAATCAAACACAAGAGACAATTAACACAGTGTTTATCCTCGGGGAAACCATAAATGGTGTAAACCCCACAACTTCCTTAGAGATAAAATAGGCACCAAAATAGAAAATCCCCAAAACAGTAAGTGATCTCCTGACAGCAGTAACCTTCTTCTTGTCTAGCCCCAGTGTCTTCTCCTTCCTCAACTATGCACTACACTTGAGTGTGTATGAGTTGTGTGATAAACAGAGACTCGAGTTCTCTATTTATGCTAATCCCGACATGACTAAAACCCTAGTGCCTCGGAACTATGGGGACTTTAACCCTTAGACAATAGGAGGGTTACCCATAATGACTTGACATGAATTGTTTACATAATAGACCTTCCCGATAGGAACATCGGGGCATGACGTAACTCAAGTACATCTCGAATTAATCATCGGGTTAAAATATATAAGAAATACAAGTGAAATACATTCCGAATTTACATATACATCAACAATAACCATTAGCTAAATTGGACCCTAAAATTTTCCTACTACACTTATACAAGCAACATAATATATTCTCTAGCTTGCAGAACTGTTTGTGATCTATTTAGACGACATGCATAAGATCATACTTGAAGAGAGTTAAACCCAGGAGGTCACGACATGCTAGTAAAATTTTGTAAAGATGGGATTCCCATGCTAAAAGGAAGTTATATGTGACAACAAAGGCTACTATAAAGCCTCTTTTGTTATAAACCACCTCTTGCACATTCATGAACAAAAGCACCTAAAATATCAATAAATATTGGAGTTAGTTATATTCATTATGCACCGTGGACTTTGAGACCAAACTGAAACCAAATTCAAGCCTAGAGTGAAATTATCATTTTTGGATGCTGACAATAAACCAAATGTATTAGTTATGTAAGGAAAGCACTCTCGTGATGTGCCTCAACTCAACCAAGAAGGGAAAAGGCTATGGAGTGATTATGTTGGAACTTGGAATTAATGTGAATATGAACCATGGTGCAATGAATGCACAATCTAGGGTGCACCTAGGACTACATAATTTTTTGAAATTCCAAAGGAAGGTGCACCTAGGACTACATAATTTTTTGAAATTCCAAAGGAAGGTGCACCTAGGACTACATAATTAGACAAAAAAAGGGAACCTTCTTGGCACATATTGTGTGTAATTTTTTTAATGGAATGGATGGTACATAGAATTTGGAATCGCTTCTTATGTCATTTCTTGTATTGGATGGTATAATAGAGAAATGGAACAATAGACGAGAATGGAAAGATTGAGTTGCCATGTACAAAGTGCAACATCCATATCATTATTCACATGTGAGATCTAGAAGAAATATAATGGGTAAACTAAGCAATGATCACTATAGGTGGGAATGAATGCCACGCCTCATCCAAATTAGGTGAACTTCTCCCATGCAAGTCCACAATCTTACTTATGTATGTGTTTATCTCAGTATCTATTTGAAAGAAATCATTACCAAATATGAATTGTGTAACTTAGTGGAGATAGAAGAAGGATCAAGGAATCCTTCCAAATTCAATACATAACAAAGAATCAAGGTTTTAAATGAATGAGGGTGAGTCAAGTAAGGATTTCCATTCTCACTCATTTTTCTGGAGTTACCTACTTCACTTAGTTATTCATATCACTATAATTCCAACTGTCTCAAACACTAATAAAGGAGAAATTGATTGCAGTAAAATGTGGCAGTTGAACATTGGATCAAGTGCTAGTGTTACTGGTACAAATTCAACAAAAAATTAGGTTGTACGAAGGTATTGTGGAAGCAATGAAAAAAAAAGTTCCAAAAGCCACGAAGAAATAAACCGAATATTAGAATCATATACCACTTCCAAAAATGATCTCAGACCTAATGGTCAGTCCTTAGATGAGGTTTTGGGTGTTTCTACATTTCACAAGATTGTGAAAGGATACATTCATTAGTCATATTCTAGGTGAAACATGTAGCATAATGGATTTGTGGCAGCCATTTTTCAGGCATGTATTGGCATTTTAAACAACCACTAGAGGAGGCATTTTATGGGCTTAACTGTTGTTTTTTTAGATTAGGAAATGGAGGGAATTTTCTGTAGTCAATATCCCCTCTTCTCCAAGATGACAACCAATAGACTGAAAGCTAGTCAAACGAATATTTGAAGAGATATAACCATTAGTTAAATTGGACCCTAAACATTTCCAACTACATTGATACAAGCAACATAATATATTCTCTAGGTTGCAGCACTGTTAGTGATCTATTTAGACAACATGCATAAGACCATACTTGAAGAGTGTTAAACCTAGTATGTCACCACATGTCAGTAAAATTCCTTATAGATGGGATGCTGAGGCTAAAAGGAAATTATATGTGACAACAAAGGATACTTTAATGCCTCTTTTGTTATAAACCACCTCTTGCACATTCATGAACAAAAAAACCTAAATCATCAATAAATATTTGATTGTCATCATGGCATGCTCAAAATGTAAGTCCATATAAGGAATGTTGCATTGTTTTTGTAAGTTTCTTGAGGGAATCCCATCTTAGAGAGGTTTTTATAACAACTATCATGCCAGTTATTCCTTGATATGCACAAAGGAGGATATATGTTGCAATTAAAGATACAAGAAACATGTTCATATAAATAACGTGTTTGAAGTGGTGCAATAGACCAATTCACATAGCTAACGCAGGTTGTTAAATATCCTGGAGTCTATATTGTCTTTAATTGATGTTCATATAGCTAAGAAAGGTTTCTATTTTCATATATCTTTTCTTTAATTGATCTGCATCAAAACCAATTCGTAGAGAAAAAAACAAAGGATCAACATTAATCATAATTATTTTCAAATTTTGATGCAGCAATAGGTTAGGAGCAGCCTTGAAGAAGACATTTAAGCAATACAGTGTCAAATTTTTTAGCAGACCGAGGTTTGAGTTTGGATCTAACATTAGAATGTGTATGGGGTAGTCTTGAAGTATGTTATAGTGAGTTAGAAAATTTCCTCAAATTTAGTAGTTATAGTGACTAGAATCTTCCATATAATATTTTTTAGTTGCATGGTACATGTTGTCAATCTATGGAAGGATTTTGTATAGACCATCCCAAAGGAACAACAATACATAGCAATTTATACACTGATGGCGATGCATATGATCTGAGCCTTGAGGTATAACCAAGCTCAAGCCTAGAATGTAGGATTGGTTTTTGTACAAGCACTTGATAGGTACAGGGGTCTCAATCTTCTTTTCCATGGTTGTAATGTATGAGTGGAATCCGCCCTAGAGTTTTGGTTGGCACACTCTTTTTATAATCTCCCGAATCAATTCAATAGTAAACTCTTGAAAATCACCTGTAGGTTGTAGTTGTTGATAATGTCATTCAGTTTGGGAAAGATGGTATTTATTTCATAAATTGTCACACAATTTGTCGTGGGTTATTAATAATCCATGAAGATATTGTTTACTTCATCCAATCTGGCATGAGTATTTCCTTACAAACTGGTTTAAAGTAGTACCAAAGGGACCTATAGAAAATGGGTACTAAGGTTCTAAGTTAAAACTTAAAAGAGATGCGAAGTATGGAAACATTGGTATCTTTGTAGGAGTTGTCAACAAATGAATTTTCCAATAAGGTGGGTACATACTATAGACATATTGCATAATTATTGGTTTTGTCAGTGTAAATGAACAAATGGAGGAATTTTAATATCCAGTCTATCTCTTTACTTCCAAAACCGATAGTCTTTCCAAGGTTAGTGGAAATTTTCCATTGATCCCAAGGTAAGTATTATTATTCTATTATGCAATGATTGATGGCAAACTCTCTACAACCGATTTCAATCTGCACAAGAATTGTTCTTCTCCTCGACATTTGTATATCTATAAAAAATTAAGGCATGCCTTTATATTAGGATCTATAACTCCCTATAGTTTCAGGAGGTCATTGTTTTGATCGCATGTGGAAATTGGTAATTTCCAAAAAAGTGGACCTAGTTAACATGGTCAGCTAGGATGAGTAGTTTGTATGGAGGTTTTGAGCCTATATAAAGAAAAAAATTATATATTCAAAAATAAATTGGAGTAAATCAATAGTCGAGATCTTGGATTAGCTCAAGGATTGCTCATAATTTTATCTCGCAATATTTGATAGCTCCATATCATGGGAGCATTGGTGGCTCTAGAAAGAAGATCACATATCTGAGATAACAAATTCAATAACAGGTTTATCTGAAATTGCTTTTGAAATATGAAATTTGTAATGGATACTATGTTTTTGTGCATTTCCAATTGTGTTTTTGTGCACTCTTGGAAAGCATACCTACAGGTTGTTGAGTTTATTTATTGGAATCTCGGCTTCCTGCACCAACTAGATTCTCTTGGTCCAATGTGGCTCAACTTTAAAAATTTGAACACTTGAGACATTAGGACCTAGTTATCTATTTGAATAGTAAAATTGTGAAACCATGCACTTATTTCCAAACAAATCAAAAGAAATAAAAGGAACATTAAAGCTTGGGATTTAATTCTAAAAAAAAGATTGGGCTTTAATGTTCCCAAGTAAAATTGCACTAAAATTTTCAACTTATTGTTGAATATAATGGGCTTATTACCTTGTCAAAAATTCCACTATCACTGTGTTAGATAGTTGTAAGTCATATTCTTAACACCAAACATACCAGGGTAAATAACTTGAACCAACTAAATGGTTTTTGTCTATCTGACGTACTCATTTTAATTCACTAATTTTGACCAACACTTTGCAAACCTTTCTCTGACTGTTGTAGGTAACAATAGGCACCAACAACATCTGTGTGGAGACTTTTGTCAAACACTTAATATATAGAATGTTGTAGCTCACTGTAATGTACCTATCCTAACTTTACCCAAATTTTTCACCCAACTGCCACCAGATATTTATAACTTCATCAACACTTTGAAAGGTAATTATTGTAGCAACAATGAAAAATCTTTATGGGAATTCAAGATCACTGCTATGATTTGAAAATTACATAGTTGAAATGGGTTTAGAAGTATTTTTTCAATGATATTAATTACCCTCACTTATAGTCTGGTTGTGACCCACTTTATGAATGCATTTGATAGGGAGTTTATGAAAAACACTTTGTGTGTGACTGTTGTAACTACCTGTCAAATTTTAGAATACTATTGTACCATTTTTATTGGTTTACTGTGTGGTTTTAGCAAGCAATAATGTATGGCATTTTATGTGGTACAAATCGGTAATTAACAACAGTAACAACATCCAATAACCAATCTTAACAACAATTCATATCTGCAATTTATTTGAAATAACAAGTTGCATTCTTGGAAAATGATGGACATCAACATTAATTTTGTGAAACCACATGTGGTAAGAGATATTTGGAGAGAACCTTCTACTTAGAACCACAACACTTTATTGCATTATCTTCTATCATACAATAAGTATCTACTGCTGAAGTGAACATGCCTTTACACATCCATAAACAACTACAAGATTCACCTACCATAGCACTGTAATCATTATGGAATTCATCAAATTTCCTACTGTTGTTTAACTCGATTGTAACTCCCTACCCAAGGATGGCCACAAATATTGCATGCCTAGCAACGTGGTCCACCCTTTGTTTTTATGTTGGTTTGGGGAGAAATTATAGGTACTTTGCTAGCATAAATAAAAAGGGGTTTTTGGGGATTAAATATCCCCTTTGCATATTCATGCAATGCCCTCGGTGGGAAGAGATTGGAATAGTCTGGGATTTCATTTTGGCTTGACCTTGTTGATGTGGGAGTTTCCGAAGTCCTAGACCCACTTGCATTGGTTGCCCCTATCCTTGTACCTATCCCTGTCCCTGTCCCTGTCCCTTTTTCATCATAATCTGAATCACTTCCACTACTGTTGTCACTACTAGAGTTACTCATGCTGCTAATTTCTCAAGTTTTGAGTCTTATGTTCTGATTAGTGATTTTTAAAGTTTTGGATGCTTGCAGTAAGGATTTCACTTTCATTTTTAATTATTTTTAAAATTTCATAACATAGGATGCCTAAACAATGAAACATTGAATTTAATGGCTGGAAATGAGAGTCAAGAGCTTTAAAAAAAAAAAATAACAACACAAAAATTTATAAACAGGTTTCCATTGGTTTCCCCTGTCCTTGTACCTATCCCTTTCCCTGTCCCTATCCTATTTTCATCATAATCTGAATCACTTCCACTACTGTTGTCACTACTAGAGTTACTCATGCTGTTAATTTCTCAAGTTTTGAGTCTTATGTTCTGATTAGTGATTTGTAAAGTTTTGGAAGCTTGCAGTAAGGATTTCACTTTCATTTGTAATTGTTTTTAAAATTTCATAAAATAGGATGCCTAAACAATGAAACATTGAATTTAATGGCTGGAAATGAGAGGCAAGAGCTTAAAAAAAAAGAATAACAACACAAAAATTTATAAACAAAAAAAAATAAAAAAACAACACAGAAATTTATAAACAACAGTACCATGTCAACCAAAAAATATGGGCATTAAAGCATATGTTAATGAACCTCATATTCAGGTTTGGGTACATTATAACAACACTTAATAGTAAATGAAGTGAAACACTGGTGTGTGTTGATTGTTTTGGGCACAATTTCAATTTGGCACTGTTTGTCTTCAATCTTCATAAAACAATCCAAGGCATAACATTTATTATTTTATAACATGGATATTGGAATATGATAATGTTGAATGTATTAATTTTTAAATTAACAAATTTTAATGAGGCATGAGTCATGACCCTACCTCCAATTAGAAAATCTGGTACTCCAAGATTCGATCTAGTGGATGAAGTTGAGCTGGGTCTCAAATCTACTCTAGACGCGACTCTCCTTCAATAAGAAAAAAAATGTAGCCATTGTCCAAGATAGTAGTTGTCCACGGGCTGAGACTGTCCATGAGTTGGATACTCGGTTGGTTGAGACTATCCACGGGATACAACTCTCCACCAGTCAGCTCTCCACTAGTTATCTCCCCACGGTCTCCACAAGTTCAAGGAAGCAACTTTCATCCTTTCACTTGTTCAAGGCAGCAGCACTCCACGGTTCTCCACGAGCTCAAGACAGAAAAATGTTCACGAATCAACTCAGGGATTTCCACGGTAACGACTGCCAAGTTTATGAAATGATTTGCAATGAAATCGTGAGGGTGTTTTAGGAATTTAGGTTAGGATTTAATAATTTTAATTTTGTTTTATGAGTTAGGAATTAGTTTAGTTACAATTTAATTGAGTTTTTTTAACTTTTTAATTTAATTTTACAAATTTAATCTAATTCAAGATTATAATTTATTCAATTTATAATTTAATTTAATTAAAATTTTAAAACTTTAATCAAATTCAATTTAATTTATCATTTAATTTAATTTTAATTTTTATGTAAATATTTTTATTGAAAAATAAAAAAATAAAAAAATTGGGGGTTTCTAGGAATCCCCCCACGAAGGTGGATGTGGGGGGACATGGGGGGGGCCTTAGAAGCCCCCCTAGAGGGGAAACATGTTCTACACCTGGGGAAACTTGGGGAAACGTTTCCCCAAGATTTTCCCTATCTTGGAATCGTGGGGAAGTGAGGAGGCATGTTCCCAACACTGGGGGACGCGTCCCCATGGAACCTTGTATATTTCTTAAATAAGATGCCCTAAGGGGAAGGGTTCCTCTCTTTTTCCTATTGAAAAAACCACAAAGGTTAAGCACATGTGCTTTTTCAAATACAACACATGAAATGGGATCTTCTCCCCTACAAATGTGGACTAGTCAACCAGTAATATGAGCCTCCAGTAATAAATTTGGTTCCTGAGCCTTTTAGTTCCCTAGGTATTAGGGTTTCATTTTTTTAGTGCTAATCATTTTACCATGTACTCAAATTTTTAACAATAACCAAGTCACATACATATCATGCTGCATCGCGGCTTGTTACCCAGATGACTCAATGAATGGAAGTGGACCCGCATGTGGTATATAGAGAGTAGTAATCTTGTTATTTTTTGTGATTGTTGTTTGAGTCCTCCTCGACAAAAGTTTTAAGTCTTTGAAGTTTGTACTAAATAAGGGAAATTGGTTTTCATGTTAAGGGTAGTTATGAGAATAGAAAAATGAAATAATACTAAAAAAAAGGGGCCACTAAAATACCTGCTTTGGGTGTTAGTACATTGTGTTAGGGTTTTTTAAGTTATATATATATTTTTTGTATTTCATGTTTTTCCAACAGTAAGAACATGTACGTGATGTCACATGGGATTGGGCACTTACCCTTGGGAGTGAGACTGCCGAGGACTACCATGGAAATAAAAGACAAAAACATTTCCATTGCAATAGTTATACAGGTGCAAACACTTTAGACAAAGCTCATAAACAAGGTCAACTTGCGGATCACAACAACATAAGCTTAGTTTCTTTTGTAGCAAAAAAACATGTTGCATATGGCAATGCATGGTTCTATGAAAACGAAAAATATTAAGGGTGCCCTTCATGGAAAGGACAGAGAGCTTAGTAGTAAAGAAACCCACCAGCCATGGGAAGGCCCTGGGTTTAATTCCTAGCATGTTAAGATTCCGACAAATTCTACCCATTAGTTGATCAAGCAATTGAAATTATTTCAATTTCCTCTGGATCAAACAAAAAGATTGAAAATGAACCAGTATTGGAACGAGGATTTTATATCGCATTGATTAATAAACCCATTCATTTATTTCTAACCTTAGCCAACCCCCCTAACCCCTAAATCCCCTAACCGCTAAATCTCATAATGTGACCATAGTGACAACCTATGTATTTTATGCACATATATACTAAGAAACTAGCATAAACAATTAACAACTAACATCTCATGTAACTAACGTAAACAATGAAGTCTTATACTAATATATGTATTCAATGTGCCTACCAAACTTGCATGGACAATTCATGATGCACCATAACACATCATTCAATGAAAAAGATGAAACTTGTAGTCAACATAAAAAGGAAAATGAATAGGAAAATAACTAGGACAATTTCATTCCAACAAGACAACCATTTTTTCTTTAGGAAGCATAAAGAGCATTTCCTCACATACAATTTCCCCTCTATTATAATGCATGGATTTAATTTTATAGACATTATGCATATATTAGTATCAATAGAAAAGGAACATTTACATTTGCATTAAGAATTTATTTAGTGTGTCAAACTCAACATTGCATGTCCTCCAAGCACTTACGAATCTTGACAGGATTACCTTTTGAGTTCAGAACAAGAAATCCATGTTATTGATGGATCATCAACATCACTCAACAATGACAAAAGGTTTCATTTTTATCCGCCTTTAGCCAAACATAAAGAGAACCAATGGATTTGGTTTTATAAATTAGGATTAATATAAAATTTAATTAATTTGTGTTTTATAAAAATTTAATAATTTGTGTTTTATATAAATATAATATTTGTTTTAATGGTATTTTTTATTATAGTAGTATATTTAATAAACTTGGATCAAGGACGTTGGACGAGAAGAGTTGTGCACATCGTGAATCAGGTGGGTGGTGATGTCAGATGCAAAATTTACCTGGCCACTAATGCATAAAGGAGGTTTTACTTGATAGTGATAAGGAGAGGTCATCATTGCATTATAAATATCATATTCTATGAGTTCATACCTGTAAGAGGTTGAGGAATCAAAATATTTACCTGAAACTCCGATAAGGGGTTGGGCCTCTACCTTTGCTGCATATGGATTTGAGACTGGTTCTAGGTCAACACCCCAATTTAATTATAGTTGAGTCTTTGATTGGTTAAAATATTGTTCTTGGTGCTTCCACTGGTTCAATTATTATTAGATCAACTGCTACGACATTTAAATGAAATGAACGTGGTAAAGCTACATCGAATGGTGCAGCTAGTTTGACAGTCACAGATCATGATATTTATATTGATGTTAGAAAATCACCTCAGTATGGGACTAATTGGGACTCTTACATTGAAGGATAAACAACTAGCTATGATGCTTATAGGTATCGATATGGTAATGGTTCTAGTACATAATTCATAATTATAGGAACCTAATTTTCCTTGGCACGTGCTTAACGGTTTGCTTCAATGGTGCAACAGGGATAAAGATGGTCAATAGAAAATTTATGAAATTGTTTTTTTTATCTCTAAAGATTGAGGTGCATGGCACCAATATTACTAATAGAAGATAGACAAATTACAAAATATACTAAGTTGTAACACTTCATTATCACAATTGCAATTCTCCATGACACAATTAAAAATTACTAGCATAAATGACTAATTCGTATTCTTCTAGCTAGTCATTTTTTTATGTCATGACTAAATTAGTCGTTTATGTTAGTCATTTTTAACTATCACTTATTGTCTAGTCAGATCTCTTAACTTGTGACTAAATTAGTCATTAATTTTAGTTGTTTATAGTTGGGTCAATAAAAATTGCTCATATTTAGTAGTAAATCACTTGAAAAACCTATGGTGACTAGAATTTTTAGTCACCTAGTAGCTAATTCATCATTTTGTACTAGTGTGGCCCGCACAGGAGTAGACAGAGGAAAAGTGAAGTTTGGGGCTCCATTTTTTCACTGGTTGAACGATTAGTTTCTCATGATTGAGGATTATGTGTATGCAGGTACCAATTTCAAGGGCAACCTTGACCTACCACTTCCACCTGATGGACAATGGGGAGACCTGGGTAAGAAACAAAACCCTCAGATGGAAATTTGTATTTTTGTATTTTAATGTTTATTTTTATTTTTTAGGTATAGTAATAAGATATTCCCCAATGGAAAGACGAGCATGAGCTCGGTTTGTTCAATGAGGTGACAACCCGATGGGATAGATGGAGGAGAACCTAGAGAGGTTCACTCTGGATATACCTCATGCATCCATCGATGATATTCCGATATGATATCAGAGGCACAGAGCAGGAGTGTCAGTCTGTTTTAGCTGTCTGCTATGTAGAGTAGTGTAGGATGTCATATGCTACCATGAGCAAAACTAGATATTTATACACGATGTATTACTAAAAGTTGATATAGATTTAGGATTTTGTATGATTTTGTGCTTCCTGAAATACAGAGTGCTTCAGATGAGGTCTCGTGATCTATTTTTGTAAAAAACTTTATATATATATACAGACGTTTACTTTCTATGTTTATATGCTTCAAATAAAGAATGTATTTAGATGATTTTTATATGTTTTTACTGTTTATTTAAAATATGATGAACCATGTTTGATTTTCATGTTATAAATGGGAAATATACCAATCTAGGATATAATTTTCCAATGAATCAGTAACTGCATTGTCTTCCCTAGGGATATCCCTATAAGTAATAACCTCAAATGACCTTTCCAGTAGACATACCCTCCAATAGAGACGAAGCAGTATAGGATTTCTGATTGTATAGACCTGGTTCAAATGACAAACCACTAACTATGAGTCGATGAAAACTACCAAATAACAAATGTCCAAGGATGTAGCCTCAGTCAGAAAAAATATCACTGCCTCATACTCCACGATATTGTTGGTAGCAGGACCAATATAAACCTCTCCTGAACAGACTAGATCACGTGCAGGGGAATACAAAACCCAAGTAGGTGAAGCAAGGTTCAAGGTATGGCGGAAATCACCATCAACGAAGCCATAAAAAGCCATCTGATCTTCATAACCGAAACATGGTATAAAAAGTCTAGACACTAAACTCAAAACAATATTAAAAATACTAAAAGACATTGAAAAGTCAAACAATGTACATATATACAAGGTACCATACATGAATGATTTAGGCATAGTACCTCTTCAGGTACAACCCATTGCAAGGTTGCTTGAAGGGGACTCCATCGTAATCCACGAGCTCATAGGCCCCTTTTTCGAAAACCTTGGAAACGATAGAAGGACCATACCACATTGATTAAAAATTCGATTTTCCTAGCTTATCATGTCTTTGATCATAAGTCGGGACTAGGTCACCTTCATTAAACACACGATCGACATATTTATCGTACTACACCTTGACGCATTTCTTATGTGCCTCATTGGCCAAGGAAACATCTCATCTAGTTTCGTCAATATTTGTAAAGTATACAAACATTTCTTCCTTGGTATAAGTATTAGGAAGAAGTTCAACGACAAGTTTCAAAGATGGAATTTGACACTGAATAGGTAGGAAAGCTTCTAGTCTGTATACTAACTGAAAGGGTGTAAAACGAGTCATTGTTTTCACTGAAGTTCTATAAGCCCAAAGAGTGGAGAAGAGAGTCCGGTGCCAGTTGGATTTGTGATCTCCAACCATCCGATGAAACATAGTTTTTAAAACTTTGTTAATGGCCTCAACTTGACCATTAGCTTGCAGATAATAGAGAGTTGATTTTTCATGGAAAAAACCCATCTTAGCACTTAACTCTGCCATCATCTGATTCTAGAAATGTGATCCATGATCAATGACAATAGACTGATGAACTCCAAACCTAGCTATTACATGGTTAAAAAGGAAGAGGGCAGTAGTATTACCATCCTCTGCATATGTAGGCATATCCTCAGCCCACTTAGTGAAATAATCCACAACTACTATGATGTAACCATGCCCCCTGACTAAGGTAGGATTGTAATGCATGAAATCTATCCCCCATTTGGTGAAAGGGCCAACAACAATGATGGGGTGTAACGAAGCAGGGTGGGTGTGCTTTTTCTGATAAAAATGTTGGCAAGGTGGGCATTTCTTAACAACTTCATGACAATCTTTAAATATAGAAGGCCAAATATAGCCAGTGCGAATAATTTTCTGAGCTATAGGCATCCCAGAAAGATGACCTCCACATGCTCTATAATGGTAGTCATTAAGAACCTTTTCAGCCTCGTCATGGGTGACGCATCATCAAAGGATGGTGTCTTTACCATGCCTATACAATGTATCATTTAGGATAATATAGTACTTCATGTGGTGACGAATGTAGTGACGATCGTCATGAGATATATTAGGCTGAAAATGCTATGTATAGAGATAAATGATTAAATCTCCATACCATAGATCAGTTGTGCTTATTAGGAACAAAAATTCATCTCAGAATGAATCATTGGGCTCAAAATCCATTAAAGCATAAGGAAGGTCACACATCAGCTCTATAAAGACTAATGATTTCTTTGAAGTAGCTTTGGAAAAATCAAGTTCAAAGTCCTATAGGATGACAATCCAATGGGAGTATTTCCCCCCTAGCACCTAACGAGTCAGGATGTAGTACATAGGGTTTTGGTCTGCGAGTACGGTATTGGTGCGAAGTAGGATGTAGTGTTGAAACTTTTGGACAGCAATTACTGTAGCCAATGCTATCTTCTCCACATGCGAGTATAGAGTTTCATAATCAAGAATATTCTTACTGGCGTAGTAAATCACATGTTCTAGGACGTCCTGGTCCTCTTGGTCTAAAACCATTTTGATAGTAGTAGCAGAGGCAACAATATACAAGAGAAAATCCTTCGAGTAATCCAGGGGGTGTATCACGGGTGAATGGATCATAGCATGTTTAAGATTATCGAAGGCTTTCTAGGCCTTGTCATCCTAGAAGAATGGAATATCCTTCTTAAGGAGACACATATTACCATGTGTTTTCTCAGCAAAGTTACAAATAAATTAACAAAGAAAGTTTACCTTCCCTTGAAAACTTTGGAGTTCAGGAAGGTTTGTTGGGGAAGGTAGAGCGAGTATTGCAAGAATATTTAATGGATCAATCCAAATACCATCTTTGGAAACCCCGAAGCCTAAGAGACATCCTGTCTCATCGCAAAAAACACATTTGTGTGGGTTTAGCTATATTTTGTAATGGTGACATCTGAGGAAATTTATCTAAGATGTTGCGAATGGTCATCCCATTCCTGTGAATGCACAGGGATATCATCGAGGTATGGCTCCATGATGTTATTAATGTATTGAAATGCATAGGACATAGCACGTTGGAATGTGGTGTGAGCATTCTTAAGACCAAAGGGTTACTTCGTGTAGGCAAAGGTTCCCCATGGGCATGTAAATGTCATCTTATGCTGATCGACGGGAAACATCTCAATCTGATTGTAGCCAAAAAATCCATCCATAAATGATAATATGAGACTTCCAGCATAGTTATCAATAATCTGATTGATGTGTGGAGTCGAAAAGTTGTCCTTAGGAAAAGCTTTATTTAGGTCTCGGAAATCGATATAGACTAGAATAGTTCCCTGCTTTTTGTTCCCAAGAATGATATTTGATACCAATTTCGTTAGGGGTACAGGATACATGAATCCTGCATTCAGAAGTTTCTCGAATTTGGCTTTGATAGCCATAGGGTTTAGTGGATGGACTTATCTCAATTTCTGCCTAACTAGTCTGGCTGTAGGATAGGTTTTGATCTCATGGACCACAATAGATGGATCTATCCTAGGAATTTCTTCATAAGACCAGGAAAAAATGTCTCAGAACTCTTTAAAAAGTGCTTTATACTCTTCAGTTATGTCTATGGAACATTTTTTCCCTATGTGAACATGTTCAATAGTTACAGGCTTGACTGGTATGTCGATTGGAGCCGTTTTGGTGATGTTTCATAAATTGCCTTCAGACTCAAAATATTGCAACAAGACAGGTGTTTGTGGAACATAAACAATATCAGTACTTGAGAGAGATACAAAATCATTATCTTCTAAACTGGTATTGGGGAGGAACAAGGATCTATAATGGTGATCCTCCCATACTGATTCATTCATATTCATAATCTCTATAATAGACTCATCAGACAGAAAAGTCTAGGAGAGATAATCCACAATAGGAAGCGAGGGTTCTAACTAGTAGGGTAGGTTGTAAGGATTCAAAGCTACAAGATGAAGATCATGTGTATGAACATCTGAAACAAATTGGATGGCATCATAAAATGCTTCATGGAAGATGAGGGAGGATTTCTCAACAACTTGATTATCATTTGGATCATAGCTAAAAGAAGAGATCATATTAACGTTCCCCATTTCTGTGCTAGAAGGGGCTGATGGAAATATGCCCATAAGGGCAGAGTCCTTCAACATCGCTACCCAAATTGACTTGTAAGGAGGAGGGGACTGACCTAAAAAAGGGACATTATTTGCCATAGAGGTAGTAACATCTGGTGTACAGAAATAAAGTTGATCAATTGTCACAATTCTTCCCGAATGAGGAAACTTGAGGGTTCTAAACACCATCAAAGCGACAACGGTCATAGCGTAAAACCAATTTCTTCCTAAGAGAAGACTGTAGTCTAACGGGCCATCCACTACTTCCACCTGAATGGAAACAATTCCCCCCCCAGCTCTAATGAAATGGTTGGCATGAGGCCATGGGGTTGGAAACCGCTTCCATCAAATGTTTTTATGGTCGTTGGTGTTTTTACAATATCGAGAGAGCCAATGGATTTCCAACAGGAAAGAGACAAAACTGAGGTTGAAGCACCTTCATGTAAAACAGTCCTAAAGACCTTTTTCCCAACTACTCTTTTTATGATCTAAAAATCGAGTTGGTGAGGTAATCTAGGATTGAGGTTCTCTGGATTGAAATGAATCAAATTCCTGTCACCTAGGCCCATGGCTTCGAAGGCGGTCAATAAGTTTTTGCATTGTGTGGGACAGCTTTGGAGCACTTCTAAGGTAGACATTGCACATGGTTCCTGAGATATGAATTCTACAACATTATAGAACTATGCAGCTCCCACATTAGGGTTTAAAAAATCCTTCCTAAGAGTACTCTTGGGTGGATGCAAAATCATGTCGAGATTAGGTTTCTCGATTGTTAGGGGACCATTAGACAAGGATGTGGGAGAACTAGTAGAAGGAGATTTATCTGGAGAAGGTTTCTTGATTTTATTCTCCTCAGGTTTATCATATGAATGACTCTGAGTTTCTATATTAATATTTTCTGATGACATCATTCAAATTTTCTCTGTAGAACTAGAATTTCCCTGGCTAGACATGTGGTCTACCAAATGTTGCTGAGAAAGAAAAGGATCAATAAGGAATGTCGGTGCCGGGTTTCTCTTTAAAAACTTATTAATTTCATCACCTCGGGGAAACTCCTTCGTGAAATGATCACCACCACATAATAGGAAGGGATACTTAGGTTTTTGTTTTCCTTTATTGTCATTCTTCGGGCCGTAGGTTTGGGATTTTCTTGTTGGTTTCTCGGTTTCTTCTTTTTACCTTTTCCCTTCTTCTTACTACCGGACGATTGCATACTTTGAATATGTTTCACCTTGGTGGAAACTGTAGGATTGAAAGGAGTAGTAGTGGAAGGACTGGGTTATTTGGTAGCTTTTACTACTGACAGAGGATAGATTGAATTGATAACCCCATCAATAGGAGTTTCTACGAATGGGTTAGCCGGGTCCTTGCTAGGACGAGGAGCTTGAGGAATAAGGTCATACAAAGTTCTAGACTGGAAATACACAAGTCTAGACATTGAGTGCAACTAATGGCTTGCTCTTCAGTAACAACGCCCCCCATAGCCACATCTCAGTCAATGGGTGGCAACAAAGACTTCGTAAACCAATCAGCTAAGAGGTTGTCCAGGATAGGAGCTTTAATGAGCTTTCTTCACCTTCTCCACTCATGAATATGATCTGAAATGTGTGTGGAGGTATTTTAACATAGATAGGTCAAAATGTTTGTACCCATTTCGTAGCGAATGGGTAGTTGAAAGTGTGTGAGCAAGACAGTTTCCAAAAAACAAAAATCCACAAATGAATGTCGTGGAAGTTTGATATACCACTTTGCAGTCATGCTAGTCAAAGTGCACTGGAAGAGTCTAAATCGAGTAGAATCATCCATCAAGGAGTTTGATGAAAACCATATATGGAATTTCAAAATGTTATTTTCGGGATCATCTCCCTGCTTTCCATCAAATTTTGGAATATCCGATTGTAACTTGACTGGAATGGGGGGCCACGACGGATTGTATTGGATGGGGTCATTGATCGACTTGGACAAATTAGAAAAGTCTAAAGTTGCTAGGAAAGGTAATTGACGATTTTGTTCAACATACTGGTAATATTGATAAGGCGTGTAACCACCAATAGGACCATAAGTGGATTGATACATAGGTTGTTGAAAAGGTTGATGAGACGATGAACCTATGGAAGATGGACCTCGAAGGTTAGGACCGCCCTGGTGAGGAGGATTAGGAGGAGGACTGCCAGTACCTTGAAGACCATCAGGACAACCAGGACCATTGGGACCACTAGGAGGAGGACCATCAGGATCTCCAGGACCACCAAGACCCTTGGGACCACGAGGACCTCTGGGACCATAAGGAGGAGGGCCACTAGGACCTCAGGGACCACCTAGAGGAGGGCCACCAAGACCTCCAGGAACACCTGGAGGAGGACCACTAGTTCCTCGATGGAGAGGACCTCCATAAGGTGGCCCTCTAGGACCTTCAAGGGGAGGACCTTCATAAGGTGTCCCTTGGGAACCTCCAACCGTATGAATAGGTATTCCTCCCAATGCTGGCATGTAAGACCAGTTGGGTTGCCCCTATGGAGTAAAAGTATTTCCAGGATATGGAATTACAGTGTATCACATTCCTATAGGGGTAGGTTGGTAATTCATATTTCCTACAGGTACTTGATTTGTTGGGTGACCATACCCCCGAGAAACTTGATTAACTATATGTTGTGCCACTAAGGGTTGACCTGAACTTAATAGAGGGTTACATGTATTCATAGGAGGAATGTAAACTGTGGGTTCCTGCGTTAGAGGCCTATCTACTAGGAGTAACAACTCCACAAGAAGGTAATGTCGATCGTGCCAGGGGATTCCCCCTGACACTATAAGGTATTGATACAACTGGATTTGAAGGTTTCCCCCCAGTCCTAGAATACATAGGGGGACTAGAAACAGAGCCAGTATTTGCAACTGTAAGGTCAGAAGTTTGACCTGGGTGGTGTGAAGTCTCAATAGGATCAATAGGTTTCATAGAATCAGCTAGTGAATGATATTCGGTTGGCCAAGGATCCATATTATGGGGAAGAAGAACCGACATAGATTTTTAATGAGGGATTGGGGTTACTTTAATATGGTATCTAATCTCTGCATTCTCTCTTGGAAATATTGTGCACGGTGAATAGCTGATTGAATTTTTCTATATTCCTCTTCACTTGGTAAAGAATGTTTAGGAGAGGGCCTATGTAATTGAAATGAAGCAATGGCCTGTCCCATAGAAGTTCCCCAAAATAGAGTATTCAGACCATAATCAAGATGAATAGGACTATCAACATGACCTTCCACAAGAACATGAAAAGAAGTGTTACCCACAGGAGGTTGTTGGACCAAGGGAGTAATGTAAGAAGCGAATTGGTCTCCGATTTCTACAACTAGGTTCACTTCCACATGGGAAGTAGTTGTAGCTCCTTGGTCAGTAGCTTCCATTGGACCTTCTCTTGTAACAGGAGGAAATTCAGGTGGTAAGCCCTCTGTTCTTGTGGACCATCTCAAATGAAGCTCATCCATATTGCACAGTCACTAATCTAACCTAGGGTTTCAGAGCTAAGAAAAAAAAACGCCAAAAAACTTTCTCCTACTCAAGCTATAGGTCAACAAACAAATTCAAATGATAGGATGAGCTCAAATTGTCAGTCTCTCACCAGGATTGTCAAGTAGGTGCAACTCGCAATATACCACAAGGGTACGTGCGTAGTAATCTCCATGAATGTTGTTTTCAGTGTATTTCTCCATGCAAGACAACCAAAGAGATTTTCTCCGATAGATAGGGTATCCTAGTGGGGTCTTCTGATATTCTCAAGGAACGTGGGAGCTCAAATTAGTAGTAGTGATGTCTAATGCATAGTCATTCACAAGGGGCCTTCTGATATACAATCGATTACGTGAAGTACCTTTCTATATACCTCAAGGTTACACGAAAGGACGTTCGATATAGGGATGGTATGCAGAAGAACCCCACGAGTCCCGAGTTGTACTGCAGACAAATAATGACATCTCCTATGTTTAACAACGCACGAACACGTCTCTCACCTATCACTCAAATTTATATAAAAATTTTAATCTTATAACTACCATTAATTTTAAAGTGAATGGTTAGGTGAATGCATGAGGTTTCGATAGAAAATTAAAACCATGCAAATATGAAATGCAATTTCTTTACTTTACCATTCACTATGCTTGATTACGGGAAGGAGAGAGAGTGTTTTCTTTCCAAATTTGCTTTAAAACCAAAAATTCCCCAAACAACTATGCTAAAAAGTCTTTTTTCGAGCGTACAATAAAAAAACGCTTCTTTGAAATCAACTCGTTTGAAAGCAAATAGGTAGGGTAAGATATCTTTTCAACAAAGAAGAAAGACAAACAACACCCAAATATGCATATGCAAGCTATTTTTTCAATTTTTCTAAAACATGGAAAGATCTAAATTAAACTATTGATATTTTTTTTATGTGATAGTGATGCAAAAGAGACAAAAGAACAAAGGAATCATGAAAGCTTGTGAGGCTAATAAGAGACCCAGTGACTTAATCTCAATAAAACAATGACCTAGTCTCAACAAATTTTATTTTTTTTCAGAGCGAAAAGAAGTCATTCTCACACTTAACGAAAAATAGAAACAAGCAAACTGATCTAAGGGAGTCGTTCTTTTCAGTAAAAGTCTATAACAGGGAGAGATCTAATCTGACCTAAACCTTCCAAAAACTCCTTTCAGAATAAACTTACAAGTAGTAATGAATGATGAATCTAACCTAGATGTTTTTATTTTGACAAACAAGAAATTTCCACATAAAAATTTTAGATTTCAATAATTCACGCAATTTCAAACAAGTCTGGAAAAAAGTAACTAAACACACAAAATCCCAAAAATCACAAATATTTTGCAAAAATTTGAAAAAATCAAGGTTTGGGACAGGCCTACCTAGCACAACACTGAAGGGGTTGCTAACAGATCGGTTTCGAAGCAGAACCACTTCTTCTTCACTAAACTCAAGCGGTGGCACCACTTATTTCCTAAAGCACATGCGTGGTTCCTTGTAACAATCCAGAACATAAGGAGAGCGGAGAAATCTAGTTAAAAATTGCCAAAACTCCACAAAAATTGATGAATTAACAATAATATAGAGCATATAAAGTCGATGTGACTCAGATTTGAAGAGATCTGAAGATTCCAAACCAAAAATTCACTAGGTCAGATGTAGATCTGACTGGAAATATTGAAGGCTGGATCTTGGATTCGGACAAGAGTATTTCAGAAACTAAGGAAGATCGGATCAAATTAATTCTCCCCAGCAGAGTCGCCAAATTTCTTATCAGGAATATAACAACTTTTGCCGATAGAAGTTGTTCCTCTGGTCAAAATGGTTTAGATACAGAAAAAATGAGTAACAACTACATTGAATACTTTCCCTGAAAGCTATAGATTCCTGGAATAAAACCTCTGATGAAAAACCTATAGACCTGCAAAATCACATCCAACATACAACAACATCAAAGATACTAGAAAACTATCCATAGATCCATATTAGTGACTAAGGAATCCAATAATATGTATGAGATTATGACACAACAAATATATGGGAAGGAAATCAACTTTGTATTAATAGATGAATGAAATAGCTTACTACTATTTTTCCTTAGTGTCGATGCACTCCTTCACAAGAATAGAACCTCATCCTCGATATCTCCAACTTACTCCTCTATGCTCTCTGAATGGGTTAGGCTAGGATGTTATTCAACAGCATAACTTTACTTCTTTATTTTCCCCCTCAACCATAGGGTATGAGCTTGTATTTGTAGGCTCAAAGGGATAGGAATGGTTGAGACATTTGTGGGTGAGGTGGCCATGAGATCCTAAAAGGAGGGATATCGAGCTTAACTGAACTAGGTGAGTAGGGATAAGGCTAGACATGAGTATTTTGATCTAGAAGCTTCGTGAAACCTCTTTTATTTCACTTTTTACCAAGGGCACCGCTTATAGTCCTTTATGACAGAGTGGTGATGGGTGAGAACTGCACCAAAGACAAAGGTTAAAGGCGGTGGTAGCGCCTGGTTTCCACATAAATTGGGCACTACTACATAAGGTACTTTTTATCCGCTTAAGGGTAAGAGCAGTGCTGAAGTTTTGTATGTTAAAAAAAACATCTAGAGCATGTTTTACTTCATGTTTTAGATTTGAGGGCAACTATCTATGTTAGGGATCCTATCACATGTTGGTAACAGAATTTGAGTGTAACATGTTTCTCATAATTCCCTTTGGGTTAACAAACGTACTTGTTGCGTTCATTTCTTTAATGAAAAATATATTAAGTAGCTATCTAGATAAATTTTTGGTTCTTTTCATTGACGAAATATTAATCTAGTCTAAGAATGGACAAGAACATGAAGAACATCTTAAAATAGTTCTACAAGTATTACGAGAACAACAAATTTATGCATAGTTCAGTAAGTTGACTTTTTCAAAGATGAGATTCAGTACCTGAGACATGTGGTGTCCAAGGATGGAATCTCAGTTGACCAAGATAAGTAAAAGCCATCATGGAATGGTCGATTCCTAAAAATGTATTTGGCATCATATCATTTATGGAAATCACTTGATACTAGAAGAAGTTCATAGAAGGATTTTCAAATATTTCCTACCCCATAACTTCCTTACAGAAGAAAGGAAAAAAGTTTGAGTGGACTAAAAAGTGAAAGGAAAGTTTTAACAAATTAAAACACCTATTAACCACCACCGCGATCTTAAAAATTGATGAGCCATTCAAGGATTTCATCATATGTACCAATGCTTGCAATTAACGATTAGGCAGAGTTTTACTACAAGACAATTATGTTGTAGCTTATGAATCCAGAAAACTAAAATATCATGAGAAGAATTATGCAACACATGATCTAGAGCTTGATGCTATAATTCACGCCTTAAAAAATGTGGCGACACTACTTAATTGGAGGAACATTTTTACTTATGTCAGACAACATAAGGCTCAAATATTTATTTGATGAATAGAATTTGAATGCAAGACAAGGAAGATGGTTGTCGTTTCTAAGAGACTACAACTTGTAAATAAAGAACATAAAGGGAAAATAAAATAAAGTAGCATATTCTTTTAGTCATCATTCAAATTTACTGTGTGCAGGTAGCAGCTACGAATATAATCTTGGAGGTCAGATTTTAAGTACTCGAAATTCTGATGGGGACTATCAGACTTTAAAGTAAAAGACTACTAAAACTAAACTAGAACAAGTAAAAATAGACTTCATCCTAAACCAACAAGGACTATTGTTGTATAAAAAAGGCTATATATACCTAATATAAGAGAAATTAAATTTATAGTAATGGGTGAACTACATAAAAGAACATATTCGGGGTATCCAAGGTATTAGAAAATTATTACCATGATCATAAAGGAACTCTTTAGGTCAAACATGAAAAAATAAATGACTGGATACTTAGCTTGCTCCCTGGAATGTCAGCAAGTCAAAGGAGAGCACTAACATCCCAAGAGATTGTTGCATCCACTACCCATTCCAAAATGGAAGTGTAAGACCATCAATATGGATTTCATCACCGAATTTCCCAAGAATTTTAGAAAACATGATTCCATGATGGTTGTAGTTGAAAAACTAAGCAAAGCAACTCATTTTATACCTATTAAATCTTCCTAAAAAGATGTTAATATTGTAGACATCTTCATGAAAGAATTTTTTAGGTTACATGGCATACCAAAAGTGATAGTCTCGCATCAAGACATGAATTTTAGAGGTAACTTCTAGAAATCCTTATTTAAAGGCTTGGGTACCCAGATAAATTTCAGTACTGCATATCATCCCCAAATGGATGGCTAGATTGAAAGGGTAAAACAAGCTCTAGAGTACATGCTAGGAATGTATGTTATGGACAAATGAGATAAGTAGAAAGACCACCTACACTTAGTTGAATTTGATTATAAAAAAAAATTTCCAAGTTTTCGCAGGTATGAGTCCATTTGACATTTTATATGGGCGTAAGTGTAATACTCCAATCTCATGGATAAGTCCTGTTCATAGACTAATGTTAGGACTCGATTATTAGAAGCTATGGAAGTAACCATGAAACATGTAAAAAAAACTCGAAGGCTTCCCAAGACAAGAAGAAAAGTTATGCTAACTTAAAAATAACTCCTAGAGATTTCTAGGTTGGTGATCATGTATACATAAAGGTAAAGACCAAGAAATGTACTTGATATTGAGAAAGTATAAGAAATTGGAACCCAGATATTGTGGTCCATTTGAAATTCTATCTAAAGTAGAGTCGGTTGCATAGCAGTTAGCCCTACCAACCAGTATTAAAGTACATAATGTGTTTCACGTTTCTATAATGAAAATATATATTTATGATGTTTCTAATGTGATTGACTAGAATGTAAAGAATGTGGATGTAGAGGGAGATTTCTAAGTGGTACCGGAGTGCATTCTCGGCAGGAGAGAACTTTTACTCCCGAACCATACCATCATACATGTAAAGGTCCAATGAAAGAACCTTAGTCCATAAGAAGCTACTTTGGAGGTGGAAAGTAATATGCATGAGGTATATCTAGACTTATTCCAAGAGGATGACATGGATGAATAAAAGAAAAAGTTATAACACTGAGGACTCTGTGATGTTTTAAGGGGAAGTGTATGTAATACCCCCTGAATTAATAATTTTTAATTCTGATGGAAAATACTTTGATTAATATTTTATTATTCTATGACAGGAAGGTCAATAATAACAAATTTTGTAATAAAAATTTCCTTATTTAATAAAATATGCTGAAGGGGAACAAAAGTGGATACAGTTGTTGAAACGGTGTTTAATGACACACAAGAGGAAAATGACGACTCGCAAATACCGCTGAATGAAAACTTAAGATGCAGGAGGCATCATTCCCAAAAATAAGGTATGCACTCATAAATGACCAAGTCCTAAGAAAAATACTATTTAATAGTACGCCCATGAGCAACATGAGGCTAGCATTATATGCGGATGGACACCTTTATATTGCAAGGGATACTGCATTAAGATATTTTTGTATTTTGGTTCAACGAACAAGCTCGGGGGTTCTCAAGTGAGTAATTCGGCTGCTCTGGGAGTTAGTTGGGAGTAATAGCTTCTCCACCTTTATTTTCCCAGAATTCATGCTAGGTTCCTACTTCGTTTCTTATGAATGAGTTTGGATGCAGTAGGATGTACATGTGAAATGTTAAATTGCAGTTGTATTTCCTGATAGTACTGTTTATGCATTTCTGCAGAACCATTATCCATGTTTTGTAAATCCTGGATCTAGTCAATATCAAAGTAGAATCTAGTTTCTTTCTTAGTTAGATTACTACTGTTATGCTTGAATGTTTTAGAATTGGTGAGTTCACATGTACTGGTTTGAACTTTCAATTTTTATACTTTATCAGAGGTTCCTAATGTGTATTTCTGTCTAAGATTGATTGTTGTAATTCTTCCTTAATTCTGCATTACAAATTTAGTTTTATGAATGGAACTATAATGCTTGTTTACAGTTTATATATGGGTTATTCAATATTTTGGTTGAAACTGGTTTGCATAGAGAAAATCCATAATTAAACTATACAAATCCTATACGCAACTTAGAGAAGTTGGTTAAATGTTCCCAAATCATGGTCAATTGATGAAGTCAAGGTATGGGTGCAAGCACTAAGATAGTTTCCAAATCCAATTAATTTACAGTGATTTAAACCCCAAAATTAACCATAAATCCATTGAATACAGTATTAAACATTGATGCATAAGTGAAATCAGATCAATGGTTGAAAAGAGATTTCACACTTAGAAGCAGCACGCGACTTAAACCTAAACAAATCATCTTTCATTGCACGGTGGAGACCAATATTCAAGAAGATTGATGATGATAATGACATTTCACATGAGAAAGAGAGAGGAAGATAAAGGAGCGGTCGGGCTCCGAAATCAAAAGTTGATCATTGGAATTTAAGATTGAGCTCTATGACCGAGATCGATCGTAAAGTAGATTGATGGTCCATAACGATTTTGCAGGGAGAAGTTGCTAGTTTTGAACAACTTTTGATGTGCATGAAATTTATATCAAATGCACTTGATGTTAGTTTTTCAACATTAAGCTAGCATTATTTAGGATCTTTAACTGAGAGAATAACAAGTACAGTAATCAAACACAAGAGACAATGAAAACAGTGTTTTTCCTTGGGGGAACCATAAATGGAAAAAACCCTGCAAATTCCTCGGAGATAGAATTAGCACCAAACAGTAAAAGCCCAAAATAGTAAGTGATCTCCTGATAGTAGTAACCTTCTTCTTGTCTAGCCCCAGTGTCTTCTCCTTCCTCAAATATGCGCTACACTTGAGTGTGTATGAGTTGTGTGTTAAATAGAGAGTCTAGCTCTCTATTTATACTAATCCTGACATGAGTAAAACCCTACCAGGGTAGACCTCTACTAGGAGAGTCTAATAACCCTAGTGCCCCAAACTGTGGGGAGTTTAACCATTAGACAATTGGAGGGTTACCCACAATGACTTTACATGACTTGTTTACATTATTGATCCTCCCGATTGGAACATCGGGGCATTACAACGTGACTCAATTACATTATAGATACATCCTAGAATAAACATCGGGTTACAATACATAAGATACATAGATGAATACATTCTGAAGTTACAAATACATCAACACTCCCTCTTAACTAGGAAGGTATTCTTTTGACGCAATTTTTAGCATTGGTATTCTTCTCTGTATCAACTAGATCATCTTGGCATCTGCATCTTCAAGTATTCTTAGTCTTCAAGTCATCTTCACCTTTAAGTCATATTCATCTTTAGATATGGATCATCACTGGATCTGGATCATCACTGGCTCTGGATCATCACTGGACATGATCACTGGATCTGGATCATCACTGGACATCATCACTGGATCTGGATCATCACTGGATCTGGATCATCACTGGACATCATCACTAGATCTAGATCATCACTAGATGTGGATCATCACTGTTGGATCATCATCACTCGATCTGGATCATCATGGGTGCTATCTCATGATTCTTATCGTCACAAGAAGTTCTACAAATCCAACCCTTTTTCATGTTGGTTGTATGCCTAGCCTCCATGTAGGTCTTCTTTAGCACTTATATCTGACCTACTCGTCAGAAAGGAACAACACTCATATCCATCCAGGCTAGAACACATCCTGCACACAATGATGGAAGAGTTCCATACTTCCATCCAAACTTGAACACATCCTGCACACAATGATGGAATATTTCTGTACTTCCATCCAGGCTGGAACACATCCTGAACACAATGATGGAAGATTTCCACACTTCCATCCAGGCTGGAACACATATTGCACACAATTATGGAATATTTCCACACTTCCATCCAGGATGGAACACATCTTGCACAAAATGATGGAATATCTCTACACTTACATTCATCCAGGCTGGAACCACATCCTACCACAATGATGGAATATTTCTATACTTCCATCCAGGATGGAACCACATCCTACCACAATGATGAAAGGGATCTGCACTTACATCCATCCAGGCTGGAACACATCCTGCACACAATGATGGAAGGGATTGCACTCATATCTGATCTTGTAGGAACCAATCCTATAGTCACATCAAAATGGCCCCCAGTCCTCGACTGAGCTACCTAGTAACTGACCAGGTGCCTCCATTCTCCTAGAGAATGGCAATTGGCCTTACATACGACCTACTCATCGGAATGGCCAACACTCACATATGACATGGAAGGAACCTAATCCTTTAGCCATGACATAATGTTTTAGCCCTTACATCTGATCAAGTGGGAACACATCCCTCTATCACATCAGAATGGCTTCTCAGTCCTAGACTATGTTTTCCTTGTAACTGACCAGGTACCTCCATTCCCTAAATGGCAGTTTCCCTTACATCTATCCTACTCGACAGAATTTCCAGCACTCATATCTGACATCGAAGGAACCAATCCTATCACCATGATAGAATGGCTCAACCCTTACATCTAACCATGTAAGGAACTAATCCTCTTAGCATGTCAGAATGGCTATGGGTCTCATCACTTTCCCTTAGAGGAAACCTTGATATAGAGAACACCAAGCTTCTCCCTAAAGTACTTGAACTTTATCCTAGACAATGGATTCATCAATACATCAGCTATTTGTTCCTTCATCGCAACATATTGAAGCTTCACTGCTCCCCTCTAAACCATATCCCTGATATAGTGGTACTTGATCTCTATATGGTTCAACTTGTCATGGAACACTGGATTCTCTAACAACTTCATCCAACTTTGGTTTTCACAATGTATACAAGTAGCATCCAATTGGAGATCAAATAAATTAGACAGTAGCTTCCTCATCCATAGTGCCTCACAACTAGTTGAACGAGTTGTGACATACTCTGCTTCAGCTGTACTCAGTGCAACACATGTTTTCTTCCTACTAAACCAAGAGATCACACCTGATCCCATACTAAAACGACACCCTGAAGTGCTCTTCCTATCAATGGCATTACCTGCCCAAAATGAATCAATATAACCCTCCAGGTTAATCTTTTTATTCGCAACGTACTTGAGCCCATAATCAACTGTACCCTTGAGGTACCTCAGAATATGCTTTGCAGCAATCATGTGAACATGTCTCTGTTCTGTCAGATACTGGCTCAAGGTGTTCACAACAAAGCAAATGGCTGGTCTCATGTTCGTCAGGTACATCAAGGACCCAATCATCTGATGGTACATCATAGCATCAACCGAATCTAATGAAGCATCATTCAAGAACTTTAGGTTCGATGCCATAGGTGTGGCAATAGACTTGTAGTCCATCATCCCAAACCTCTTCAGGATCTCTATTGCATACTTCCCTTGTCCAAGGAAGATTCTATCTATACTTTTCCACACCTTCATACCTAGAAAGTAATGCATCATCCCCAAGTCCTTCATTTCGAACTCAGCAGCAATCTTTCTCTTCATATCAACAATCAACCCATTTGTACCTATCGCAAATCAATCATCTACATGTAGTAGAAGAATCACTGGGTTTCCATCTTCAACCTTGTAGTAAAGGTTGGAATCTGTTTTACTCTTGGTAAAGCCCAAACTGGATAGAAAGCTGTCAATTCTGCCATACTAGGTCCTGGGTGCCTGTTTCAAACCATACAGGGCTTTCTTCAATCTACACACATGAGAATCCCTTTCATGAGTCTCAAAACCAAGTGGTTGCTCTTCATACACTTCCTTTTCCACTACACCATTCAAGAAAGCAATCTTGACATCCATTTGGTGTATTTTCTATTTCATCACTGCAGCTAGAGAAAGTACTGATCTGATGGAAGTGTATCTGGCTACACGAGCAAAGGTTTCTTCATAATCTATTCCTTCCTTATGAGAGAAACCCCGAGCCACAAATGTTGCCTTATATTTTTTGATGCTACCGTTTGCAGCATGTTTGATATTGTAGATCCATTTGGAAGTTACAACTGACTTCCGTTTTGGTCTTGGAACAACATCCCAAACATAATTCTTCATGATTGATTGATATTATTCAATCATAGCATCCTTCCATTCTTTATGTTCTGCTGCTTCTTCATAACTGGAAGGTTCTTTATCAATCAAATCACATAGTAAATCTACATACCCGAAGCAATATCTGGTCCTCTTTCTTTCTCTGTGATTATCTTCTGGAGCCCCATATCTCTCTGCACCTTCTATAAGTTCTCATACCCAAATAAGTTTCCTCTTATGAGGATTCTTCTCTAGAGGTGGATCTACAGGTCTTTGTGGTTCTTCGAAATCTCAATCTTCTTCTTGAGTTTCTTCATTCATGGTTGTATCATGAATTCTAGGTGCTTCTGCTTCTTCAAGTTCTTCAGTAGGTCTCTTTCTGGATTTGTTGTAAGTTGCGTCTTCATCAAATGTCACATCCTTGCTGATGTCAATATTCTTGTATCGTGGGAAATATATTTCATAAGCCTTTGAGCTTTTAGAGTATCCCACAAATACACCCTTCTTTCCTGAAGGATCTAATTTTGTTCTCTTCTCTTTTGGAATGTGTATGAACACAGGACAGCTGAATATTCTAAGATGGCTGACTTCTGGTTTCTTGCCAGAGAAGACTTCTTCATTAGTATTGTTTTCGAGTACTCTATGTGGAGTATGGTTCTATACATACACCGATGTTCTGGCAGCTTCAGCCCAAAGATGCATAGGAAGATCTTGATCATGAAGCATAGATCTTGCTGCTTCCATCATAGTTCTATTCTTCCATTCCGCAATCCCATTTTGTTGAGAATTATAAGGAGTGGACAACTCCTTCTTAATCCCTGATTCTTTGCATATCTCTTTGAATTCATTTGAAGTGAATTCTCTGCCATTTTCTGATCGAACAGTCTTGATCTGCTTTTTAGTGTGGTTCTCGATCAAGGCTTTGAATTCCTTGAATTTGTTGAATACTTTGTATTTGTTCTTTATGAAGTAAACCCATGTCTTCCTAGAAAATCATCAATAAAAGAAACATAATATGCATACCCGCTTAGTGAGTTTGATGACATAGGACCGCATACATCGGAGTGGATGATTTCTAGGATTCCTTTGGCTTTGCTTTTGCTTCTAGGAAATTGTCTTCTTTGTATTCTTTCCTTTCGCACATCCTTTGCAGACCCCATCATATTTTTCTTGGAATTCTTGAATACCTTCAACAGCTTTGCAAGCCTTCTATGCCAAAGTTCACTTGGCTCTACTATGTCATGGACCAATGCTTGTTCTAGATGGCCCTTTAATTAGTACAATCCTCCTTCTTGTTCTCTAATCACCACCGCATCATTGATAGTCTTTCCTCTTGGCCACATGATGACTTGACCATCTATGAATGCAACCCTCATTCCTTTTGCATCTAGTGTAGATATGGAGAGGAGGTTCTTCTTGAGTCCTGGCACAAACAATACTTCCTTCATTGTTAGAGACTTTCGAGAGTCTAGTTTATAGGAATATTCCCCACTACCTTTTATTGGATATTGGTAGTCATATCCTAGATTCACCTTGTGAGGTGATTCATGTTCTGACAGTCTCACAAGGATTCCTTGAATACAGTCATATGTTTGGAAGCCCCACTATCTATAAGCCAATCATCACTTCCATGAGTAATGTTACCTGTGAGAGCGGAGATCAAAACATATTCATCCTCGCTTGAAGAATATTCACTTTCATATCTGGTTCTTTTCTTGGATGGTTCATCATCCTCTGCAGCATGAGCATGATGTCTTCTTTTGTTCCCCTTCTTCTTATGAGAGTGGACCTTGTTCTTAGGACAATCTTTTGGAAAGTTTCCTATATCATCACATGTATAACATCTTAATATAGATAGGTCCTTTATACTGTTATCTCTATGATGAGGATTCTTACCTTTGGGTTGATGAGCTCTTCTTCTGCCTTTCTTGGAGTGAATTCTGAGAGCTTGATCATCACTTTCCATATTCTCTTCTCGAGATGCTATCCGTGCTTCTTCTTGAGAACATTCTTCCCATAGTCTACTGAATTTCACTAACTTCTTTTTGGAACAGATTCCTTGGATGAATGAATCCCATGACCTAGGAAGGCCATTCAGAGTTGTCATCACAATATCTGCATTCTCCACTTCTTCATATACAGCTTATAATTGTTCCTTGATATGAGAAACCCTTGTGAAGTAATACTGGATGGTCTCTGCATTCTGAATCTTTAGATTCTTCAGTTGATTCCTCAGAGTCATCTTCTGGTTTATGTTCTTCCCTTCAAACAATTTGGTTAGGCAATCAAACATAGCTTTATGTGTCTTAAGAGAGGACACTTGTGGGATAAGTTGATCCTTGATAGAATCAGAAATGATCCTCTTTTCCATAACCATCTTCTTCTTGTGTAAGGCCTTTTCCTCATCTCCCTCTGGAACTAGAACCACCTCATGGATGTAGGAGTCCAACTCATTTTCTTCTAGGACCAGGGAGATCCTATACTTCCAAGCTCGAAAGTTATCATCTCCCTCAATATTTTCATCAAGCTTGGTATGATGAGACATCTTAAACTAAGAACCTCAAATGGAATACAATAGATTTAGATATTACTAGGTCAAGATGTCGTATTTGGATTTGAAGCTAAAATCTCGTAGTACTCGATCAGGAGCAAATTTGGTTTTTGCTTTTCCGGAGATCTGTCCACCCAAATGCCTTGAAATTTATCCCTAACTTCAATTTTGGGGAGGAGATCAATCCATGCCTGCGTTCACTGAAAAATTCCTCTTCTATGAAAAGACCTAATTTTCGGCAGCAGTGTCGGGTCCAAAACTGAAAAACTTCAGAATTGGATTCTGCTTCGATAGAAAGATGTGCCCTAAGGAGGAGAGTTATTCCACCTTACTTCTGCTGAAAATATATGGAGGAAGATCCACAAACTAGGAATCCCTAATTCCCATAGTTGCACAGTGTCTTCTTCTCAGGTTAGCTCTGATACCATGTTAGTTTTCCAACATTAACCTAGCATTATTTAGGATCTTTAACTGAGAGAATAACAAGTACAGTAATCAAACACAAGAGACAATGAACACAATGTTTTTCCTCAAGGAAACCATAAATGGAGAAAACCCCATAACTTCGTCAGAGATAGAATCAACACCGAAACAATAAAATCCCAAAATAGTAAATGATCTCCCGACAGCAGTAACCTTCTTCTTGTCTAGCCCTAGTGTCTTCTCCTTTCTCAACTATGCGCTACACTTGAGTGTGTATGAGTTTTGTGTTAAATAGAGAGTCTATCTCTCTATTTATACTAATCCCGACATGACTAAAACCTTAAGAGGGCCGACCTCTACTAGGAGAGTCTAATAACCCTAGTGCCCCGAAAATGTGGGGAATTTAACCCTTAGAGAATCAGAGGGTTACCCAAAATGACTTGACATGACTTGTTTACATTATTGATCCTCTTGATCGAAACATCGGGGCATGACAACATGACTCAATTACATTATAGATACATCCCAGAATAAACATCGGGTTACAATACATAGAATACATAGATAAATACATTCTAAAGTTACAAATACATCAACACTTGATAGTTATTGGATTACACCATTGATTTGGTGGGGACATTGATCAGACATTCAACAAGCCATTTTTCAGATTCAACAAGCAATTTATTTAACAACAGAGAGAAGGAGTGAAATTTTTTATCCAAAGTAATTTGTTATAGGCTAGAGTCTTCTTGAGTGAGTTAAACGTTTATCCATAAATTTAGAAGATCAATGGTTGAGATTGTATCCTCAAGAATATCAATGACTCATAATAGTTGCAGAGGTTTCATTGTGTTATATGAAAAGGAGAAGATAAATGACCAATATTCCATCTATAGGGAAGTTAAACAAGTCATAATAGTGAAATAGGTTTCGTTATGGAAACTACAAAGGAGAAGATCAACAGCCAATATTCCATCCGCAAGGAAGATCAACGGTTGATGATAGTCGCAAAGGTTTCATTGTGAATCCATAACATAAATAACATCAACGGATGATGATAGTGGCAAAGGTTTCATTGTGAATCCATGAAAGAAATCAGATCAATGATCAAGAATAAAACCACAAAAGAGATCAACAATTTATAGAAGCTCCAGAAGGAGAAAGGTTGAAAACGGGAAAGAAAGGACAAACAAAAATGTGGAGTTTTGTTCCTAATTTTCGCATCAGATTAAAATCGACAGTCAAGGTTGATTCTGTAAAGATCAACATTGTGGAAATTTGATGCAGTAGGTGAAAGGAGGAAAGTCCAGAAATAAGATTAACGAAACTTGGAGTTTCTAGGATTCAATTTCTGCATCTGTGCAAGATTGATGGTCAAGTTTGTTCCCACAAGTATCAACAATGTAGAAAGTTGATGCAGAATGTAGAAGGAGAAAAGTATAGAAATAATATTAACATATCTTGGATTTTTCAAGATCTGATTTCTGCACCAAAGCAAGATCGATGGTCAATGTTGTTTCTTTAAGGATCAATGGTGCAGAAAGTCGACGCAGAATGCAAAAGGTGAAAAGTCTAGAAATAATATTAACAGAACTTGGAGTTTTTGGGATCTGATTTCTGCATCAAACAAAGATCAATGGTCAAGGTTGTTCCTGAAAGGATCAACAGTGCATAAGGAAGATGCAAAGTGCAGAAGGAAAAAATTTGTTAAATGGAGGCATCGATTGTTTCTTTTTTTGATTTCTGAGTTCCGCCCAAAAGGAAGCTAGTGGAAAATTTAGTTTAGTGTGGAAATAGATTTTTTTGGTTGCATCTTTCAATGATGGAACGATTGTTACAGTAGTCCCTAAGCCTGATAATGAATGTAGAGAGTTGACTTTGACCATTAAATAAGGCCATCATTTCTTTTATTGGTATTTTCTCATAAAAGTTAGGAATTTTATTAATATGTCTGAAGATATATTATTATAGACTTTTTTTTTTGAATTATGAGGTATGTTACATATGGTATTAGAGCATGGCTTCAGCCCTAGGACTGAATAGGCTCAACAAAAAACTGGTATAGAAAACAACAAACCGACTCATGTTTATTTTTTCTTGAAAATTATCTTACACATAGCAAAGAGAAGTACAAATATATTTTGTAGGAGATATGGTAGATGCGGGAATGTCTGTAAAAGATGAATGTCACTTGGAATAACCTTTAAATGAAGAGGAAAATATAAGGGATGGAGAGTTATGGGTGGATCTAAATTAAAGTCAGGAAAATAAATTTGAATTAAGAAGGACTATGAATGAACTAAGATCTAAATTAAGAAAGGTTAGAAAATATTATGAGCGAATTGTAAAGGCTCAAGAATAAATGAACACTATCTTGTTAGAAAAAATACATAATGAAGAAAAAGATAAAAACAAAGTTTTTGAACAGGAACTGCCTAAAACTACCCCATACAATAAATGTAAGGGTAGAAAGATGGAATTTTCCAGCCATAACCCTGACACTTCAAGTGAAGAGTCAGTTAAACATACCGGAAAAACTCAAGAGTTAAGCGAAAGTAGTGAAAAAAATAAAAAGAAGAAAAAGTATAGACCCTATGAGCAAATCTTTGGGGAGTTGAAGAAAATCAAACCACCCATATTTAATGGGGAGATCAAGAAGGGAGAGGAAGCATAGGCCTAGTTTTCCGACTTGAAAAAATACTTCCAAATATATAATTACTCAGATGAGTTGAAAGAAAAAATGACCATTTATAATATGACTGGAAAGGAAGATATATGGTGGCAAGATATAAAGAAAGTTAAGGGTCTAAAGGAAAGGTATGTAACCTGCAAAACTTTTAAAAATTTATTTAAAATAAAATATTTGTCTGAACATTATTATAAAGAAAAAGACAAGGATTTTTTTGAACTAAGGTTAGCAGTGATGACAATGAAAGAACTCTGTAGTAAGTTCTTAACCTTACTTCGCTATGTACCCTACATAATTGATGAGAATCCAAAGATACGGTTCCTTATATGCATGCCCCTCATGTTTAAAGAACAGATTGAATATGACAACCCAAAGATATTATAGGAAGCGATGCAAAAGGACAACTTATGTTATGACCAAAAAAAGAATAAAAGAGAAAGCATACAAGATGGGAAAAATCAAAGGCCAAATAATTTTGATTCTAAGGGAAAGCAAAATAAGTTCCATAAAAACATGGGAAATAATCACAGAGGGTATCAGGTTAATAATTACAAAGGTTTTTAACCTCAAGATTCTGTAGTATCCTCAATTGTTCGTAATAAAAAACTAGCACAAAACAAACCCTTAAAATGTTGGGAGTGTGGGGAGCAACACTATTTTAAATATTTTCGACCAAGGAAGCAGAAGTTTAATGTCCATTCTATCCAGAAAGCAGTTACAGTTGGGGATATGGCAAGGAGCATGACCAGAACCTGTGCTGCATTAGAGAATCGGCAAGAAGACCACCAAACATCCATGGTAGAAATTGAAGGTATGATAAACAATCAACGTATCTCTATCTTAATTGATCCATGCGCAAGATTGAGTTATATTTCACCTAGAGTAGTTGATTCATGCAATTTGGTACTTGAAATGTTTGATAAGTCGTGACTAGTATAGTTAGACACAAGTACAAAAAGAAAGGTTACAAGTATTGTTAGAAGTTGTAAGATAATGTTGAATGATTTTCTTACACATGTGAATGTAAGTATATTTCCTTTAGGATCTTATGATCTGTTTATAGGAATGGATTGCTTGAAGAGCATAAAGTTTTTCTAAACTGTTTTGATAAAACATTTACATGTAATGATAATAAGGGTAATAGGGTCATTCCATGAAGGTGGTGTTGAGCCCCATTTTGTTACCCTTTTTTAGCTAAAAATATTATGTATTAACCCATATTTTGTTGTCATTTTGGCGTATTTGCATCACACATACTACCTTTCAGATTTAAGTATCTTATTTTGATTTATTTAAGATTGATTCATTCTTGATTATTTTACTATTTTAATGAGTAAATTCGATGATTAATTGATGTAAGTATTCAGAAATGCATTTGTGGATTGTAGAGCATGCTATTGGGCAAAATTTACACACAGACACATGTTTGGCTAGATATGTGCATAGCATATCCAACTCATTATATAACTCGTCGAACCAACCACACATTTGAACTGATTGATTCTCCAACATTTAAGCATGGAGTGGTCTGGAAATTGCCGATTGTCCACCCGTTGAAGTGTTAGCATGGGCCTTATTCTGGAAGGTTTCCAGCGTACATCACAATGCTAAAGAAGGGGAGCCACCTCATGCCCGATGGAAATCAACTCGTGACAAGGGAGGAGAGATACTATGTGTTGGCATTAAATCAATGAATTGTAATAATGGTTGACTCATCTCAAAGAGCAGTCGACCACTAAAGGGTCGACTTGCTTGCTTTCTCAAAACTATATATATAAGCATGCTTGTATGTGAGAGGGGTTAAGCAGAAGTAGTTTCTAGCTTAGTAAGCTTCCATGTAATTCAGACTGTTTATTTTTAATAGATTTTTTTCATACTGTTTATGATCATGCTCCATTAATGCTTAGCAGGCAGTGACTCTATTTGCTGGGAGGCCCCCCTGCCAATCAGAGTTTTATTTTTTGTATAGTCTCTTTCCTTTTTATAATTAGCATAATTTTGTTCATAGGTTATTTATGTAATTTCATTTATGCAACTGTTTATATTTTTTCCTGTAACTTAGATTTCAGTCTAGTGTCATGATGCTTGTATTTTAGATTCCATTTTAATGTTATGATGCTTCTATCGCCATTCATTTTAAGTTGGCAACCAGTTGCATATAGATTAGATTGTAATTTCTTTTTAATGCATTTGCATATAGATTAGACTATGAGTTCCTTTTTGCATTGGCATATATATTAGATTGTAATTTATTTTGTTACATTTCTAGTTTATTACACTATATTGTAATTTCTTTTTAATGCATTCTCATATAGATTAGACTATGAATTCCTTTTTCCAATTGCATATAGACTAGATTGTAATTCCTTTCCATATAGATTAGACTCTAAACTTCCTTTTGATGCATTTACATATAAACTAGATTGTAATTCCTTTTGATGTATTTCTAGTTTATTATTTGATTCGATGATAATAGATTAAATTGCTTTCAATAGTGAAGAATTTAATCATATTTAGTTTTAGTTCTGTTAGTTCTTAGTATGTTATGAATTTATTTAATCTCTAGTTTTTTTTCAAACCTCTTGGTAAATAAATTGTTTTATCTTGTAGGATAAATAGGTTTGAGTTCTGAATTGTAAATTATATGTGAATTAGTTGTTAAATAGGTTTAAATTTCTATATTTACATCCTAGTTATTACATGCATAGGTCAGCTGGCCGAAATCATCTAGATTAATGAATTTTTTAAAGTGTTAAGTATTTTTGTATATAGACTGTCATACACAAAGACTGTTTGGCTTGTTATACATACTACCATTTCAACCTGTTGTTCAGTATTTCATACAGTCCTTAGCATATTTTACATAGTTTCAGTCTATTTTCTTTAGTTCTTTGAGGAGGTTTTGATTAAGGATAGTTAGACAATAATTATATTTCTTTTTCAGAGTATCTGATTAAATTATTTGGAGTATTTATCAAGCCTTTAAGTGTTTTTACCATATGATTATATTAGCTTGAGCTCATTATGTTTCTATATGTGTGATTTAAGTTAATTATAAGTTGGTAGATATATTGATAGGTCATCAATAGAAGTTGTTCTTTTCATATTAGATGGTTGTTAAATAATAATTTAGATCATCATCAGGTTTTCTTAGTTAGGTCATTTCCTTTACATTTTTGATAAGTTTCCATGATATAAAGAACTATGTTTACCATTACTTGCAACTTGACATTCCTTAGTTTACATATTTTCGTAGAGGTAAAGTTAGACTTAATTCCCTTTAGCTTCTATACCTCATTTGAAATCCACTTTGACTCTCTTCCTTCCCCTGTTCCAGTCACTGTAAATGCTTATCCCCAAAACAATCGAGGAGTGTGGAATTAGTCTGAATTGCCATGTATATCCTTAGTTATATATTTTGGTTGATGTAATTCTATAAATCTTCCTTTGTAAAGTTAGTTTTCAAAGTTGTTTAAAGTAATAGAATAGGTTTTAAGGGATAGTTTGTTATCTTGTTTTTATTTACATCAAGTATGTATAAAGTAGAGTAGTATAACTAGATACTACACTAGTCTAGTCTTCTAGCTTAATCTTTTTAACTGTTGAATTATTAGGAGTCTTCTTTTCTTATTTCAAAAATATCTTTTGATCTTTGTTTGTTAAAATATTTTCATGACACCTTAGGAATCCTTATTCCTTCGCATATATTTTGTAGCTACTCCAAGTTTACAAACCTTGGTCGATAATTAAATATTAGGTAAAATTTTCAAGACAATTTTTTGCCCAACATTTTGGCGTCATTGCCGGGGAGTTATTCTGTAAGGTAGAATAGGTTTTCCTTTAAGTTTTTTTTCATGGATGAAATCTAAGTAGAGAAGGATAGATAGGTTTCCTTTACATTATACAGCAAGGGAGAGGGGAAATGATAAGATGCAAAGACGACTTCAATATGGAATTTCCATAGTGTGATAGCCTGACGCATCCAATTTTAGTGGGTTTCCCCAAATCCTTGTTGTTCCTTTTTGTACAAGTGTGATCACTTTATGCAAATCTTGCTTTATTTCTCTTAAGTGTGTTTAGAGTAGATAGTTAAATTGCATTTAAATAACTATTATAGTGACATAGTGTTCCCCACCATTTAATTAGTGAAAAGATACCAAAAGAAACCTATAGGAAGTTATCTTGCTAGAGATATAAGGGGACTCTCTTAAGAATTCTTATCAGCGAAGTCATGGACAATACTTCGACAAGAGAATTTGAGGATATCGTTCTTGAAAAATTTTCTAGGGATCAGTCATTAAAAACCTCTAAGAACCCCATTACAACTTCTTCTCTAGTAGGAGACTCGAACTTTGTTGACCCTGTCTAAATAAAAGCACTCCTCAAAAACTCTATAATTTCACAAATTGAAACATCCAAAGTAGAGTCTACTTATCCTATAGGGTCCAATAGGATCATGGATAATGGGGGGAAGATCTCCCCTGAAAAAGGACACTGGGATACCTCAGTCACACCTCAAGAAAAGCTCCATTTCAGCAACCCAACTCACCCAAGGAAAAAGAAAGAAGAGTCATCAACAAGGACCATCTTCTGTTTAGAATGTAAAGCTAAACATATCCCATAAGAATGTCCATTCAAAATTTCCACATGTGATATTTGTAAAGGACATGATCTTTTTCCTTAAGGGACCAGGGTGAACCTTGCTAGAATAGAAGCTAATCCTCCCTCCCTAAACACTCTTACTCCTTTACATGATCCTTGAAAGTTACTTTGGGTTGTCATCATTTGTATATATGTAGATATGTTTTTCAAATAAACAAGAGTCATGTCTAATTCTAGGAGACTCTTATTCTATGTTTTTTAAATAAAACCAATCATCTAATAAATGGTTTTGAAAATTTAATTATATGTGGGTCTTTTCTATAAGACATTATCTAAAAATTTCTCTAAAACCAGTAGTTGTGATTCTGAAATTTGATTCTCAGACCATTTATTTTAAATTATTTTTCTTATATATGATGGTTTGATTTAGATATATACATTCTTGATTACTTTAATCAAGTTCTCAGAAGAATTATTTCAATCATCATGTTCTTTAATATTTTTAATACCTAGGCATTACTAGTTCATCTACACTTGTTATCAAAACTTGACCCTTAAAATATTTTCGAGAACAGTCTAGGATAAGTGGAATTTATGCTTATGAGGAACAATATCTTTTATAAAGAAAACAGACTAAAAGGACCAAGAACACCTTTGAATTATTCTCTTTTGAAATGATCTATGATTAAAGCCATTTTTACTCATGTGTTTACTAGGGCTTAGCACACTCTAGTAACAATTGAATTCTTATCTTTATACAAGCAAAACTTGCCAGGGTACTGAATAGGCTGGCTAGTAGCGGGTCAATGCTAAGTAACAATTTAGCAATAAGGAAATTTGATAAATGCAAGTAAACCCATCGGGGTATTGAATATGCTCGATGGAAATGGGGATATGCTTGCATGGTACCAACATAAACCCGCCGGGGTACTGAATAGGCTCGCTGGCAGTGGAACAATATCACGTAAAAGAGCTCTGGTTAATGCACCTCTAGGAACATGTGTTAACAATAAAATATGTTTAGGACTATTGTTTTTTATGTCATCAAAGAATCACTCTAATATGGATTTGGATTTGATAATATGAATTCAATCAATAACTAGGATCTGTTTATCCTAGTAATAGGACCCATAGCAGTAGATTCTTACAAATTCGACGAAAACCTCAATTTTTGTTAGGGGGCAATATATATTTATAACAAGGCAAGGATGACTAGTTTTCCATATGATTCTTCCTTTATTTATTCATTACATGTTAAAAAATGAATTTGCATATTTGAGCACTATTTTTATATGCATCTATATGAATCCTTCAATGCATGTGTTCATTTTTCCTTTCTTTTAATTACCTATAACAACATGACTAAACTTTCTTATCTTATTTTGAAAACTATTGAACTTTCTTTTATGGCTTGTGAACACGCCATATCTTTGGTTTGGGGGGTGAGCATCGTACTGTCTATCCTTAAATAAAAATGACAATTTATTTTTCTAAAAATCATGGAAGTACAATTAAAAGGATCAAAGAAATTGTTTTATGTGATCTCCTTGTAGGTTCGAAGCTTAGAAAAATCTATTATTATCAGTAGTCTGATTTGATCAAGCAAAACTTATTTCCTTATAGGAAATATGAAGGATTAAACGAAGGATCATATGAAGGGTTGAATAATAGCCTAAATGAAAAATCCAAATGATGTTCTGAATACACACGATGATATTTTTTCTATAATTAAATCTAGCTTAATTTTCAACTTGGCTAAGTCATATCATCATTATTAAAAATCATATCCATAATGGTAATTTTTACTAAATTTCGACTCATGACTTGGTACAATCTTGATCTAATATGATTTTGTTTTATCCTCATATAGGATTGAAAATATGTTAGGCTACTTTCTAATAATTACTATGTTGTCATCACCTCATCTCATTCTTCATTCGCATGTATAAACTGCTAAATATCTTTCATTCGTATGCATAAGCTGTTATATGATCAATATTACTGTTAAAATTAGAATTATGGTAATGAGAATGGTCATATGTTTGCATTAAGTTTGATGTTCATCCTGCCCAAAGTTTACTTTGGACAAGATTGAATGAACTAAAAACTTATGAACTTGTTAGAAGTTTCATTTTGACGACACACGTTTTAAGGGTTGTCATAATGGCACAGTCATCAAAAATACGCCGAGCTGGATGCACGATCATTTGATCGACTGAATGTGGCATGCTTTAAATATGATGCTAATCCTTTCCATTGTTTCCATATGACTGTTACTACTGTAAAAGCCTATCACCAACGTTTTCCCCATATTTCTTGTAGAGCCCTATTTCATCACCTTCCCTTAACCATGCCAAACCATTTCGATCCAGAGAGTTCTCAGGACCTCTTCCAAATACTCAAATTGAGAGACTGTCATGAAATATCCTTTCACATTGGATGGAACCCTTTTCTACATCAATTGTAGGATTTTGCAAGGAAATATCATTACTGTATGCAATGGGATTTAATGGGAAAGAAGCAAGGGTCGGCCATTTAGTTTTTTAGGTCACTGAGGAGTTAATAGCCCGGGCCACCAAGCTTCCTCGAGAGGGGGAGCATTGGTTTGTCCCTAGAAAGTCACACAATTTTGCATTCAAACCTGAATGTTGTCATGTATCAGGAAGAAAAGGCTATCATCACAGTTGGATCAAACCAGAATATCTCAATCCATTGATCGTTATTATCCACCTAGTCACCTATGAAGGTAATTTCAGCATTTTTAAATCTTATCATCTACGTCTATTGGCTCACTTTGTGGATCAGAAATACTTGAATTTCCCATTTTTCTTTCTGCGGAGTCTTGAAAAAAGGTCTAATTTGGTTTGAAAGAACACCCTCCATCCCAAAAAAAAACCTATACCACCATAGCAACATAAAAAATCTCATCGTTGATTAGCTTAAAGAACGAAACCTGACATGGGATACTTTTGTTTTCAAGGTCCTTAACCCTCATTTGAATATTTGCAAGTGCCCCCAATATTCTCATGACCAAGAGTCTAGTCCATCTCCATCAATAGGGAAGAAAACCCTAACATAGTTCATCTAGATGCTGATGTATTAGAGGCAATACCATCTACATGGTCTTCCCCTATTTTTCCTGCTAAATTCATACCTCTATCATGACCCCGTACTAAGAAACAGAAGGTGGAATTTTCACAAACCAATCGTTAGCCCTGTGTCTAGCCCTTGGTACAGTTAAGCGTCTAGCCCAACATACAGAGAGACCATCCAGATAGTCTAGCTGAAACACATATGCCTGACCCAGATTCACCTTTATACACATTGGCTAACCTTTTAGTCGATTTGTTGAAAGACATTGATCATGAAGATGTTTCTACACCCGTTCAAGATTTAAACCCTGATAGTCAAGTTCCAGGTGTCGATGTTGAAGTGCCAACCAAAGAAGAGATCCCTCTATGGGATTGTAACTAGTCCCCAGAACCATGTCAACCACTGCAGCGAATAGTAGAACAGCTAACCTCTGGGTTTCCATGGTCAACAAAACATAATGAAGCACAAGTAAAATCAATCTGAGAGTTTTGAGAAGAAAATAAACTGTTATGGCTACAGATTAAGGCTATGGAAGAGCTTCATAATACTTTCACTACAAAACAAAGGGACCAATGCACAAGGCATGTTCTCTTGAAAGCACAAGCTAAAGAGCTGAAGTATAAGCCACCTGCTTTGTCAACAGGGTCAAAGGCAGCTGCTAGCACAACTCTTCCTTCTTCCCAATGATATCTCCTACTTTGTACCAGTGGGACTTGGAATCCTTTTTGTTTGGGGGTATGTTGATCCCCATTTTGTTACCCTTTTTGAGCTAAAAACCTTATGTATTAACGCATATTTTGTTGTAATTTTGGCATCTTTACATCACACAAACTACCTTTCAGCTTTAGGTATGATCTTATTTTGATTTATTTAAGATTGATTCATTCTTAATTATTTTACTTTTTTAATGAGTAAGTTTGATGATTAAATGATGTAACTATTAAGAAATGCATTCGTCGATTGCAGAGCATGTTTTTGGGAAAAATTTACAGACAGACACACGTTCAGCTAGATATTTGGATAGCATATCTAACTCGTCATATAACTCTCTAAACCAACCATGCATTCGAACTGATTGATTATCCAACATTTAAGCATGGAGTGGTCTAGAAACCGCTGAGTATCTACCTATTCAAGCGTTAGCATGGGCCTTATTCTGGAAGGTTTCCAGCGTACATCACAACATTAGAGAAGCAGAGCCACCTCATGCTCGATGGAAACCAACTCGCAACAAGGGAGGAGAGAGACTGTGTGTTGGAATTAAAGCAATGAATTGTAATAATGGTTGAATCATCTCAAAAAGCAGTCGACCACTAAAGGGTCAACTTACTCACTTTCTCAAAACTATATATATAAGAATGCTTGTATGCAAGAGGGGTTAAGTAGAAGTGGTTTCTATCTCAGTAAGCTTCCATGTAATTCAGACTCTGTTTATTTTTAATGGAAAGTTCTGTCATACTATTTTTTATCATGTTCCATTAACGCTTAGCGGGCTATGACTCTATTTGCAGGGAGCCCCCCCCACCAATTAGAGTTTTATTTTTCATATAGTCTCTTTCCTTTTTATAATTATCATAATTTTGTTCATAGGTTATTTATGTAATTTCATTTCTACAACTGTTTATATTGTTTCATGTAACTTAGATTTCATTCCAATCTTATGATGCTTGTAGTTTAGATCCCATTTTAATGTTATGATGCTTCTATAGTCTTTCATTTTAAGTTGGAAAACGGTTGCATATAGATTAGATTGTAATTTTTTTTGTTACATTTCCAGTTTATTAGACTAGATTGTAATTTCCTTTTATTAATATTGTATATTGATCTAGGAACAAATCATCAATATCATCAAATATTAATCAACAAATAACTCATGAAATGGTGTAATCGATCTATAGGAATAGTAGCCACTCTGTATTCACATAAAGAATGAATGATTACAATTATAATGTCATGCTACAAGCATGAATGAATGAGCAATTTGAATCCTCAAGGAGGTCATTTGAATTGAATGAGTGAGTCTAGCTTAACTGACTGCAAACCATGGCCCACACTCAGTTAACCATTGATCAAAACCCTAATTGACTCAACTGAACCCTAAATGATTGAGTCTCAACTGAAAGAGATCAGACACATGTCATAGCAAGCCAACCATCAAGTGCTAGTGCTTCAATGACTTCAACGAACCTTGATGGGGTTAATTGAAGTTGAACTAAACATCAGAAGTTGGTGGAGGCACCCCTGTTGACTCCAATTCATTAATTAATCATTAAATAATTAATTAAATGAAAGGAGGCTCCTTCACTAACCTAATTAACTGATTGTAACCACCAGTTAGAAATTAGATGTATTAATATCACTCAGATCACCCCTGGAGTGCTAAGTTAGCCTCCTTGATTGAAGGTAGGCATGGGTGTTACTAGATGATGACATTTAATGCTCCACTGATGTCAATTAATGTCAATAATACTTAGGATAGTGGTTTAACTAGGCCAATTTGACCAAAAATATTGTGTATGGTGGTAAATGTCTCTAGCACCCCCCCTTAAGCTATACTCAGGAAGAGTTAGAAAACATAAATGCATAAAAATTCTAGGGACTCGACAACTAAGGCCATAGTTCACCCTATACAATGATGAAACTGAAACAATTCTCAAAACAAAATAAGTGAGGAAAAGAGGGAAAACCCAGTGGGACCCCCCCCCCCCCC